>BMAU01001230.1:0-600000 GCA_019973935.1 Trichonephila clavipes
GAGGTTTTCAGGGCGTTTCAATTCTTTACGGCGGACACTTTTTCGGGGTTCGTACGAACACCTTCTGCAGAGATGATGTGTCCCAGATAATTGACTTCTTTCTGGAAGAACTTGCATTTCGAAGGGTTTAGCTTCAAGTTAGCGTCCCTTAATTTTGATAACACCTTCCGGATATTTTGAAGATGTTCTTCAAACGTACGCCCTCCTATTATGACGTCATCCAGGTAAATAAGGCAAGCTTCAAAAAAGTCAGACCCTTTAGCACGGTCTCCATCAGGCGCTCGAAAGTAGCTGGCGCATTGCAGAGCCCGAACGGCATGACTTTGAACTGCCATAGTCCTTGGCCGGAAGTGAATGCTGTTTTTTCTCTATCTTCGGGATGGATCTCCACTTGCCAGTATCCGCTCTTTAAATCTAAAGTCGAGAACCATTTATGACCGGAAAGGGTATCCAGGGTGTCATCTATCCTTGGAAGAGGGTAGCTGTCCTTCTTGGTGACGTCGTTAAGTTTTCGATAGTCCACGCAAAATCTTGTGGAGCCATCTTTCTTACGAACCAAGACGATTGAGATGCCCACGGACTCGAAGACGGTTCTATGATGTCATTTTCCTGCATCTCTCGTAGTAGTGTTCCGACCTCTTCCTGTTTAGCAAACGGCAAGCGTCTTGGGTGCTGTTTAATCGGCGGATGGTCTGCTGTATCAATTCTGTGTTGTGTCACTGTAGTATGGCCAATATCGCTACTGTTTCTAGAAAACACGTCTTCAAATTCTTGGAACAGTCTTTCTGCGGAGCTTTTCTGTTCGGGGACAATTCAGCATTTTCTAGAAGGTCGGGAGTCAACTGTTGAGGCGAGTTGGATAGGAGCAAGCTCGAACTTTTGCAGACACACGTTACTGGACTGCAGGTTGCCAACACTTCACCTTTCTGGAACACTCTAGGTTTTTCAGTTACGTTGCAAATTCTTACCGGGATAGTTTTTCTGGAAAGGTCCACTAGCGTCGAAGCTATTAGCAATCCATTCGCTTTATTTTCCGCAGATCCAATTAGGCCAGAGTTGAAACTCACATCGTTACCGATGTATCCAGGTACTATGATTTCAGTCCTTGGGGAATGGTAATATTCTCGTTAGCGGTTACCTGTCGAATAGATTCTGTCCTGTGTTTAATTTTGAATATAGTGACTTCTTCGTGTATGGAACGTAATTCGTTCTTGTTGAAGTCTAGAGTGAAACCATGCTCCTTTAGAAAGTCCAGTCCAAGAATGAAAGGGTATGCAATATCTGCGACATACACAGCATGTTGGTAGGTAGTGTCTCCAAACCTGATCTTGACTTTTAATTTTCCGTGAATATCAATCTTTTCCCCGTCACGGTCTGTAGCACCACGCGGGGCGGGGTCCAGAGGAGTTTCTCTTTTAATTTTTGAGCCAGATCGTTCCGAATGATAGACACATTGGCTCCTGTATCGATGATCATGTTGCAGGGAAGCTCGTTAACATGTCCCATTATAAAAATTCCATTCTCACCGGTACTCTTTGTCGAAATTTGACACACTTGAAAGTGGGGCTTTCCAAAATCTGGCAACCTCCGCCCCACGAGATGGCCATTAATTGGTTTTTCCGACACCTCCTTCCGGGAGGCGCTATTAGTTTCAGCGCCTTGGCGTGCCCGGCAGCTTCTCTGCAGATGCCCTTCTCGACCGCAGGTCCAGCATTTAAGGGTCTTCTTCCCCGTCTGCTTTCTGGGACATCAAAGACTCAACTCTATTCATGAAGCTTCTCATCTGTCGCTCTAACCGCTCCACACTTGAGTTCGACGTGTCCGATTCGTTGACGGCTCGTATGGGGTGTCTGTCCTTTCGTGTTGCTTGCTGGGCTGCCCTCGAATTTCATAGCAAACACTAGGGCCCCCTTTAAGTCCTTGAGATCCGCCATTCGGAGAGCTTTCTGGATTTCGGATCACGCACCCCCGTCGATGAAGTGTTGCAGCGCCAGGACTTCTCTTACTTCAGTCGGACAGTCAGAAAACGCCAAGTGAGAAAGCCTCTCGACGTCCGTCGCCAGTTCTTGGAGCGTTTCGGACACTTTCTGCTGCCGTGACTTCAGCTGGAGTCTGCTGTAATCCTTCACACATTTCTCTCCGAAGCGTTACTCCAGAGCATTAACGAGAGCGTCGAAATCCAGCCGCTGTGTTTCCGGCAAAGTTTGCAAAATGTCAGCAGCGTCGGCTCGAAGAGAAGCAGCTAACTGGCAGGCCTTGGTCTGGGAGTCCCACTGGTTTGCATCCGCCACTATGGAGAATTGGGTCTTATACACCTGCCAAGAGGACTTTCCCTCATATGTAGAAAGCTTGATGGAAGGCTTGGAAAAGGAGCTTGAAACTTAAATTCATCCCCTTGACCAGTCATGACTTTCTGCTTCAATTTCTCTAGGTCACTCCTGAACGAGATGGAAACTTCTTCTACCTTTTCGAAAATTTTCGCCTCTAGTTTGCTCTCCATATCTTCGAATTTATTTTCAAATTTGTTCTCTATATCCACAAATTTGTTTTCGAATTTATTTTCCACCGACTCGATTCTTCCTTCCATTTCTTCAAATTTCTTGTCCATAGTCGTCAATTTGTCGCCAATGCCCTTTAAATCACTTTTCAACTCTTCCTTGTTCGCGGTCAGTTTGTTATTCAACTCGTCCATATTGGCGCTGATCTGCTCGTTTACGTTAGTAAGCTTGGTATTCACTTCTGCGATATTGGTGGTCAACTCCGATTTCATTTCGCCCATATTGGCATTCATGCTGGCGGTCAACTCCGATTTCATTTCGCCCATATTGGCATTCATGCTGGCGGTCAAGTCCGATTTCATTTCAGTCAATTTTTCTAGAAGAGTCTGGAACTGGGCCTCCATCACTCTTGTTGTTGGCATTCAATCCCACTTCTGACACCATTTGTTACGTTTTCGGGGGTTCGAAATGATTGAAGCCGAAGAGCGGGATTCAAAACAATTTTATTCTTGGCCAAAACAGTCCTCCACAAATTGTAGAACAGTTCGAGAAAGTCACGTACAATCGATGAAAATACTGATAACACAGATGTAATACACTAACAAAAGCAATAGTAAACACTCAGCACAAAAATAATAACTCAATAAAAGCAATAGCACACGCACTATGCAATCGTCTCTCTTTTAAAACACAGAGAGGTATCACTTGCATGAAAGCTGAGATCTGACTAACTGACTAGCCGGCCCGGGCCTTTTTATACCTTTCGGTCAGAAACCTCTTGCACTTGCCAGAATAATCGAGAAATAGAAAGGTCTAGCAAAATCCGGAACGTACGAGAAAAGCTCAATACAGTAATACATTCAATACAATAGTGTTACAATACCGCGATAGGGTTGCCAGACAGGGTTATTAGGAGCAGGGTTGCCATGGTCGCCAAGCTTATCGCCCACATTTGGCGATATATCGCCAAATTTAGCGCCAAAAATTAAGTCGCCAAATCCGTCGCCAACTTGGCGCTAGCTGCAATATTTGGCGAGTTTACCATTTAAACCAATGTTAAAGCATGGGGGCCGTGCAATGCAGTGGAAATGATATTACAGGTAAACAGGGTTGAAATCACATTAGATACGACAAATTAAACTGTAAAAATGAACACAAATGAGTAGAAACAATTAGAATAAGACTAAATTCGTAACAATATATTACATACATAAAAAGAAGTCTTAACATTGGATACTCAAAAATACAAAATCATCTTTCTCTTGCAATTTATTGTGACAATTCTATGCTAATTAGTCATTAAGAATAAAGCTGAAAAAAGCCCTTAGTAAAACTTTTTAAGAAAAAGAATTCCATTTAAGTTTGGGATATTTTTCTCTAACTTTTTAAGTATTGGGTAATGTTATTTGTATGTATTTTAAGTGGAGTATCAAGCTTTTTTTGTGGATAAATAAATTTAATATTCATTAATCATTTTTATATTTTTTATCCTTTAATTTCAGACTCTCTTTACATAATATCTTCTTAATAAAAATTCTGTAAATAATATAAAAAAAGAATCAAAATTGTGCTATTGTGTTCTATCCTGTGACTCATGGACTTCTTAAAATTATTTGTATCTTCACATTCATTTCATACATATTGCAGTTAGTTTTAATTTATCTAAGAAAAGTTCTGCTTTTTTTAAATAATAATTGTAATATTTTGTAGGTAACTTCAAAGAATTTGTTTCAAAGGCTCGACAATCTCTGCAAAAAGTCATTTGTTCAGCAAAGAAAAAACATGTCCAACTAGAATTTGGCGAATCTAATATGGGTACTGAAAAGACTGATACATTAGTGTACCCATTACTTCAAATGTATACTTTTGGGATCAGACAAGATGAATTAGTGACTGAAAAATTTCTTCGGCGTGCTGAACCAAATTCATGTATCAAATTGGCATCAGGTTACTTTAATTTAACTAATCATTATATGAATATCATTCTTAATTCTTCTAAAGCCTTATTCAGCTTATTAGTGGCTTCACCAAAGGTTAGTTGAAATTTTAATATGTGTATTTTTTCATATGATTTGCTTAAAATAAAATGCTAAATAGTAATTTCCTATTACTCATGAGAATATTACCAATAACAATTTTTTGTGTGTTGAGTTTTACTTTATGGCATTTATAACTTTTCTATGCTCTAGTAGTACATGTACCAATACATATCCAGTAATATCCCGACTTATGCAAATCAGAGTTAAGCGATTTTCAAATCTTGTTGATTCATCTTTTGTTTGAGTGCTACATAACTCAATTACTCACTCTTAGCCTCCTGTTTAGCCAATGTACATGTTGGAATGTATTGCGCAGAATCGATGCTTAACCATAATAATTAAATTTGAGTTTTTTATTTCTTATCTGTGGAGTTTATGTTTGTTATTACATGTTATAATTGTTATATCATGTTTGTTATATTATATTTGCACAGATTTGAGAAATGGCTGTGTCATCCAAACAAAGTAGAGTCCCTTGGTCTAGAAATGAAGTCTTTAGACCCATTTCAATCAGAAGATCGAATGACACAGAAAGCCTGTTCAATTGAAAAAGTGTTAGAAAATTTTAGAAAATATAGACTCCAAAGAAAAGCACATTTTTTCAGTAAAACAGGGAATAAAAAAATTATTAGCTAGGAAATTTTGCTGGAGAAAAAATGATCTTTGAGTCAGCTAACTACTTTGTCAGATTTTATTAAACCTTTTTCATCAAAATAACTTCAATTTGCGATTTTGTATTTGTTATCTAAGATTTTTTTTTATAAGTTACTATTTTCTTATGTCTCTAACACGCAGAATTATACCCTGACCTGTGCGAATTCAACTTACACAGTTATTGCTCAGTCCCACCCACTGTTTATAAGTTTAGGGTATTACTGTACATGAAATATTTCGGTTAATTGGGAGAATGTTTTGGAAAATAAAATATATTAATTGTTTATTTCATTACTTTCAATTATTTATCTATTTCTTGTATTTAAATAAAAGTTATTAGAAGTCTTTAATGTGTATGTATAAAAAGAGAGAGATTTAATTTCTTCTTATTATGTCCCAATCTAACTCTGTATTATAGTTTCTAAATTTTTCCTATTAAATGTCTCTTTTAGAAATAATATAAGCAAGTGTGAATGATGAACAGCCATTTAGTCAGATTTTTCCCTCTCATTGATTTGTTCAATCCATTATAATTATGGTGTTCATCATTGACATTCAATATTATTTTTCATCATTAAGAGTTCATCTTGAATGCAAAGCATATATTTTCATGGGATAAAAACTAACCATGCCATAGTGATGCTTCAAGTATTCAATTGCTGCAATTTAGTTGTAAAATCTTCAATTTCATGGCTTTGGCATGCACGTCATTTTCAGTTTACTCTAAAAAAAATCATGTGATAGGATTTGAAATGTATCAATTTAAAATTTCAATATTTTATCTTTTAATTTGAGTTATAATTTAATGTAACTTTGATGTAGCTTTTTAAAATAAACATTTTTGTCATATGAAACTCTCGTCAGGCTCTTGTGTATATAGCAAATACAGCCTTAAGTAAAGGACATTATAGATTTTATGTCCTCCCCCTTCTGCAAAATATTTGGTTTGTTAAAATTACTTTTTTATGGGAATGGCTGGATTGAAAAGGATTAAATTAGTTCCATTAGATATTTCACAAATATGATTTATTTTCAAATGACTTTTAATGATTTATATTTTAACTCTGCATCTACTCCATCTTCATTATTTTGTTAGGTGAATGGCTTTTATGGAGCTAAAGGAGTGTCGGGAGCTATACCAAGTGCTTACACACATATAGCAAAAACTTTCTTTTCTAAAGTTCTAAAATATAGACAACAGAATAGAATCAAACTTCAGGAATATGAAAGGCCCTCATGGACATTCCATGTCAAGGGTTTGTGGTACTACAAGCCAAATGCAAGTTTACCATCTGCTACTTTCATTGGTTCACCAAATTTTGGTGAGTAATGTTTATTCACATAATAAAAAATTAGCAAATTTTTATTTAAAAAGTAAAATTTTATTTATAATATAGATAATGATTTTATTTCCATCTTTGCAATTATAAATAAATATCCACTTTTATCAGCCTTATAAATTCAGGTTTTCCAAAAGAAATTTAATCAAATCTTTGATGGTTAAAAATTTGATCATAGTAACAAATCACAACCAGTGCTGCTATACTAATATAATTTGTTTTCAATTTCCAGTAGTTCACATTATGACTGCATTTCATATTTTTAAATTAATTCTAATATTTTTCATTGATTATATCTTGGTAATACTCTGATTTAAATGCTTTGTTGAAACCATTATACTTAAATACATTTTGTAAAACACAATTCAGCAGTATGATTAAGCAGTATTTTTTGTATGACAAGTATAATATCAGAATTATATGGCTGACTAAGAATTTGGTACACAAGTTTAATTATGAGAAAATATGCAGTAGTTCATATTTCAACTTTTAAACATGCACATACTGTAGATGAATTTGAATTTAGAGTATATGAATAGTCTTATTAAAAATCAAATTGCTTAATACTAATCAATAAATTCAGTTGTGATTACATTATTAATACCTAAGCATGCTTCTTAGTCAAATGAGATACGAATGATTAACTGATTTCACTACATTAGAAAAAATGAGAAATTCTTTGCAAACATGTGGTCAAGTTTCATTTCTGAAGTCTACCAATGAAAAATATGTAGGGAAAAACAGGGTTGAATTGAGATACAGCAGGAAACGTCATGTTTAGGCTAACATCTCATATCCAGAAACCATGCTTTGTACCACATTAAAAATTTTGTTTTGCAAAACAAGTACTAAATTACTTTAAAAAATATAAAAATAAGATAAAATATAACCTGAATTTCTGTTCTAAAAAAAGGAACACCTCTGCTTAAAGGATATAATTATTCATCCAGTAGGTGTCCGTCATTGGGAAATACTACTTTATATGTATGAAATAAGTCGGCACAAAAAGTTTACATTTTGATTAACTATGATAAAGTAGTCATGGCTGAAAAAATAAAGAGGTTTGATCTTAAATCACAACATTTATGTTGAACATCAGGAGAGTTATTTGAACATTCTGCTCATACAAATGCCAGAATAGAAGAGAGGGAGTTATTCAAATATCAAGCTTTTATATACAAGGAAAAATGTATTATAAAAAAATACAGTCACTTATTTGGGCAAAGGGAATAATTAGTTTTTTATAGAAATGCCATCGTTGTTTAGGGAATATTGAAACCCAGTTAATAACACATGGGAAAGCAATCAAAGATCTTATATTTCTTGGAATGAATCCCCAATAAATCTATCAAAAATTCAATGTCTAAAGAATGAGTAATAAATATACCAACATAATGTTTTTAATACTGTAGAAAAAGATAAAATTAGACACGCTTTGGCATTTTGAAACAGGGTATTCCGATTTATGAATTAGTTATAAATAAAGATTGGTATTTAGAGTAGACATTAATTTAAGTTATACATGCATATATATGTAATAGAATAGTCTTACTTTGCATAGAAAAACTTTCTTGGTATATTTAAAAATTACAGAATATTAAGAAAGAAATATAAAGTAAAAACTAAATACCATAAATGGAATAGCTGAAAAAAAAATAGTGCTTGTGAAAGGATTAAAGACCAAAATGAGAATATTTTCAAACGCATGCTCTTGTCCTTCCTAATGTTCTGTCCCAGGAAAATGCTAGTTGTAAAGTCAAAATAGATTAATACTATGAACAGAAATTGCTTCAGAGTTTGAACAATCAGTTTAGATCAAACTTATTTTTCATTTTTATCAAAGAAAACACCGAAGAAGTAATGAAATTTTAACTGTATTGCTCAGTGTTTTCATCTAAAAATAACTAATGCTTATACTTGAGCCCTAAGCATCAATTATTTGTGGGGTATTTTTAACAAATAAATATTTTTAAAGCTTACTCATATATATATATATATATTTAAATGACCCCCTTTCCTTCCAAAATGACTGATGGGTAGAATTGTGTTTTTCAAAGCAAAGATAATTTCCTTCAAGTAAAAGAAGATACAAGTCATCCATTTTTATTTTCAAACACTCTTATCTCTGTTTCACTTACTATTGAATAATAAAGGAATAAAAAAAATATGTGCTCAAAATTCTGTAGAATCTTTTAGAATTTTTTCTTGCAATTTTTTTAATATTAAAAAAGTGGGCATTTTGACTGATACCATGCTAGAATATGTAAAGCTGTATAATTAATTGCTCCATTATGCTCACTTAATCAATAGAAGAATATTCTTTTAAATTTTGAAGGGAAGTAGAATATTTAAAAATGCATGATATTGTTAATAAAACCTGGTATGTATAGCATTAATGAATTAAACAATACTTTAATGGAGAATTCTTTTATCAGGCAACATGTTTTACTATGCACCCTGCTACTGGTAACTAAGCACTCATGCTTTCATTTGCCATTATTTTCTAAAACTGCAGTGGTACAGTATATGAAAATATATATTAATTCTAACTATTTATACTGGGCAAATATTATAAGTTACTGTTAAATATTTTTTAATTCAGAATAAGTAGTTCTTTACTAAAAAATTACATCTCAAACCTTTTTAGTAATATTCAATTTTAAATATTTATTTCTTGTAAAATATTATGTATTAAAATACAACTTTTTCCTTTTTTTCTAGGTTACCGATCTGTATATAAGGATCTAGAAGCCCAAGTTGCAATAGTAACAGAAAGCAAAGAACTACAGATGCAGCTACATGATGTAAGATAATATTCTGTTATTTTTTTCTTAAAAAAAAGGACTCAAATATTTATAAAATGTATGATAAATGTTTCTACTGCAGAGTGTGTGAATTGAATGGATAAAATATATACACTATTTCATTTGCAAAATCAAATTAAAAGCACTAAGCCTTTGTCAACACTTTTTTTTTTGTTGTTTATTTTTAGGAACAACAAAGTTTTTATGACAGAACAACTGTGATTGAGAAAGAGTTATTTGACAGGCCTGATCGGAAAGTTCCATTCTGGGTGAAATTGGTGACTTTCTTCATAAGAGATTTCTTTTAATTTCAAATGAATTACTCTCATTGTACGAAAAAAATCTATTCAATAAAATACCTATATATGTAAAATTTGTTTGAAAAATTATCACTCAAATGCTGTTACTTTACTTGTGTGTAATCTAATTTATTTTTTAAGATAATTGTCTTTATGAATTAAGAATTATTTTTCTTATTCTAGAAAATACTTTATGCCAAGATTTGGTTCAAAATAATACAAATCTTACATTAACTAGTACAATTTTTTATCAAATTTAATGCTCTATACAATACAATCTTTACGATCAATAACCCTACTGTAAGTGTTGGTTCCTAACATTCTTCATTAATTTTTAAAAATGTTTTTAAAAAATAATTGTTTTAAATGTTCAAAGATATCTCCCCATAATAGGATCTTGTCATCATTGATATTTTCTAAAAAATTGTTTCAGATATTTTGGATGATGTAAATTGATATTTATTTTAAATATATATTTGTAATTGATAAGAAAATTGTTTATTTCAAGACTGATTGTAATTTTCGAGGGAACATTTTTCAAATACCCAAAGCATTTTTGAATTTATTTAAAACTTCCTGTTAATTTTTGATACATACTATTTTTTATGAACCTTATTTTACTACATTAGCAAGTGCTGAAAATCCTTTTTATCATGATTTGCTGAAAATTTTTAACTAAGAAAAATAAAACTACTTTTACTTTACATAATTATTATGAGTATAATAATAAATATCTCAAAAAATACTTATACCATCATAGTTTAAAATAAATTTTGGTGAAATGTTTTACATTGTAACTTATCCTTTGAAAACAATGTGCATTTTCAATGTCCCTTTGGATTTTTATATTGTTTTATTAAATTGCAGTTTGAAGTTACACTAGGTTATTGGTCATGTACCTCATAATTCTGAACCAAGATCAAGTAACGAGGATGACATTTGAACTAGTACCCCTCTCTGCAGAGTATTTGAAATGTACTGAGATTTTTTTAATGATATAGACGTTATAATATTGTTGATGTCTTTCAAATGGTTTTATTTTAACAATATTTATAAAACAATATCACTAACATTGAGCGAATGGCCCGCACAGCCTCTTTCAATTTCTTGTTTTTACTTTATTATAAAACATTATATATAAAAAAGTATCGCTAACATAGAGCGAATGGCTCGTACAGCCTCCTTCCAATCGTTGTTTTTTACTTCTCCCGCGTAAATAATAGTACACACCTTATAATTTAAATAGCGCCATCTAGTTGCGTACATGAACCCTAACAAATATCATTATAAAGCAACAAGTTGTTCAACAAATAATGATGCATTACTTCGACACCATTTATGCTTTAAGATGTATTTACCTGAGTACAAAATCACAAAAAGTACTTCTTTCCAACAACATATAAGTACAGTGCCTATCTTTGTTGTCAGTATAACGATATTATTAACGATAAATCCATAAAATTATTCAAAACATATCTGGATGGGAAAAGTCAGAATCCAAATCAGTCTTTCAATACAAATTATGAAATACTGATAAAAAATATCAGAATCTTCTAAAACAGTCGATATTGGGGTGAATGGTGGCATAGCTCATATTTTCAATTCGAAAAATTTGGTTTTATATATATATATATATAACTATTCAGGTTGACAACATATAAATAAAGGGAGCAGAAATCCAAGTCTAGATCTTCAACATTAGAGAATCATATGGCTAAGTTTTAGAAGAATAAGTCATCATTTTATAAAAGAAAAAACTTAACATATATGATACATTTTAAACGTAAAAAAAAATTTTATTGTAAAATATTGAAAGTCAATTTTTAAACTCAACTTCCTATCTTGCACACAGTTTCTAATTTTTATATTTTCCTGCAGTATTAAAAATAAAATCTTCATTTGAAGTTAAAGTACATTTTAGATGGATATTTTATATACTTCAATTTTGTGAATAGGATCAAAAGATTTTATTCAACAACACATGATAAATAAAATTTAGTGTTGCCCTTGTGAGAAACACAGAAAATAAACTTTGTTTTTTATCATTTTTGTCTTTATAATTTATGCTATTTAAATAAACATTAACTTCATACCAAAATTCATTTACTGTTTTATGAGGAATCAAAAAAGTTATCAAATTACACAATTTTTAAAACTGGAAAGGTAGTATGTTCCCTTACCAGACAACACAGATTGTATACATTTTCATAACATAATGATTCCGAGTACCTGCTGGACTTAAAAAGAAAATTATGTATATCAGCCTGGCTTATAGAAAATCGTCATATTCTGTAATATTTAGTTGATATTTTCAATCAAATTTTTGGAGATGCATTGCATAATCTGTTTTTTGTAACTTTTAAAAGATTAGAATCATAATATATTAAAATTTAAATAACAAAATTATGAAGTACAGCATATTTGGAAAGTTATAAAAGTTGATTATGCCAAAAATTTAATTAAATTTTCAAAGTATGGGGAAAAATCAATTTGGATAGATATTTCACTGTTATTCTTTCATGGGATATTGAATACATAAATATGATTTTTATATTAAGTTGATTCATTCTTTAGACCATTTTTAATTCAAAAGTATACACCTAATAAATCAAGATTGCATGCCAGTATAATTTAAAAATTCTAAACTTCAGGAATGCAAGAATATGCTGAAATACTTATCCTTAAAAGGAGTGAAAACTGCAAATTGTGTAGTTCTATATTATATAAAGATGAGAAATTCTATTTAACTCAATATGCATCTTTCCTTATGTGAATAAATAAAATGGAAAAACTTCAGTGGAATGAAATCCAGTGTTAACCTTATTGAAATTTTTTTTAAACCTATAACAAGCTTATGAAAGTGAATGTTATTTATATGCTTGAAAAAAATGATGAAATAAACGTAAATTTCTTTAAAAAAAAGGGGTGTCTGAATTCCGTGAGTATAATAAAGACTTTACTATGAATTTACTTATAAAAAGTGACAAAAATCATTAAAATGTCATTTTAAAACATCAAATACTTTTTTTTATAAATGTTCTCTATGATCTACAGTTTTGAAACTGTATATTATCAGAGAATGTTTAATTTATTTTAAAAAACAATTTTAATAAAATTTAATATGTAATGAGAGTAATTCTGCATTATTTTTTAGAAAATTAAAAAACAAAATAAAGTTAAACACTTTTTATTGAAAAGAAAGACTACAAGTTTTATGACTATTAACAATCTTGCATTCCCCAGAAATAGTACTTTAAGTAAATGTACAACTTCTGCACCTGTGGAAAGAAGAGAATTATGAAACAGATGAGGTAGTTTACATACATTCATATTTCATGAGGTTCCTTTATTGTAATAAAATTATGTAACTGAATAGAAAAAAAATGAAATACATTTTATAAGAAATTATGGCTCTTTCATTAAAATTCAATTAAAAATTAATGTTTATATATATTAAACAATAAACATCTGTATGTTTTAAGAACTTTAATAATTCATTCTAATCCAGTAAAACTTCTGTAATTAGAAATGTATCTGAAAGCTTTTATCTATTTTTTTTATTATTATTAATAAAATTAATAGCATTACTTTTTTTTGCTGACACAGTTTTTAAATTTAGGTCTTTTATAAAACTGTTTTCTTGCATATCTTTTATATAACATTATGCAAAAAATACTATATAGAAGACTGAATTCCAACTACACCGGTGTTAAAATTAAGAGAATTTTCAGATTTGGTTGATTATCTCCAGAGCTGCTGGACAGATTTTAATGAAATTTGGTATGTACAGAGGGTTGATGCAATACAAAAAAAATAACCTTTCTACAGTTATAATACACATGCATGATCGTGCATAACACTCATGAGGGTCAGAAGTTTTGAAACAGCAATTGCAGAATAGGACAAAAATGGTTTAATAGGGGGCATGATTCCTTCTTATAGATATAGAAACCTCGCACTGTGATTTTATACTGGGAATAAGGGAATTTATGAGTTCCTCTGGCAATTAATCCCTCGTTCAATATCTTTGTTTTCAGGCATTAGATGCTTCTTGGTAGAGGTTGTGAGTTGCAATTGCCCTCTCCAGAGGGTCTTAGACATGACCTGTAGGGATGAGGTCTGGAGCAATACATAGAAATATACACTTTTCCTATTAGACATTTGGATCTTCCAAAGATATATAAACTTGGACATAACGCTTTAACAAAACAGGTGTAAGTAGATCAAAGTGCCTCATAAAAGTTTGTACCTTATATAATGATAAATGCCTCAAAACAGGCTTTCCCATTTATGTGACTATATATACTTCAAAGCAGACTTTTCCTGTTTATCTGACCATATACACCTAAAGCAGGTTTTCCCATTTATCTGTCTATATATGCTTCAAAGCAGGCATTCCCATTTATGAGACTAATACACCTGAAAATAGTGAGATGTGCTGGCAAACAAAATACAGATTTCAGCACACATGCTTAGAAATCCAGTTATATCGAATAGCTCTGGCCCCACATGCACATATACATTTAAATATTTGACAAAAAGGTTTGTATCTGTTTCAAAGCAGAATTTTTACATTTCATTCAAATCTTTTCATGAAATTCGACAAAATGTGCAAATTCACTTAATTATGAACACGAATGTATATACAATACATTTCATAAAAAGCCTACTTAAAAAGTAATATCTTTATTGTATAATGGGAATTCATTCCGATTCTCACAAAATGCAGGATGTAAAAGTTAAGAACATTGTATTTTGTACAGAGCATTGTTTTGCTTAAAAGTGAATAGAATTTGAAAAGGAGAAATGAATTCCATTCATACAATAGTATTTTTTCATTTTGTACACCTAATTATTTTTATTATAAAATACTCATGATAATTTGTAATAAACACTCAGTTTAAAAAAAAATGATGCATGTATGAGATCTAAAAAACATAGGGTGGTCCGTTCCACAAAAACTATTTTAGAATTAAAATTTCCTCCATCATATAAAATTAATCAGAGTGCATTTTAGATATTTTAGTCCTTTTAACAAACATTATGAATAATTGAAAGGAAAACTACCATTAAATTCGGCATATAATGCACACTTTGAACAAAAAAATAAGATCGAAATTTATGGGTGTGTGATTATACTCTGGGTATAAAAAGGACAGCTTTAAAAATAAGAAAAGAGATGAGTATAAAAAAAATTGGTCTTCTACATAGATTATAATACTGTTTATTTGAAAGAAATGACATACCTAATGAACTTAAAGGACTGTAGTTCTAGAACAGGGGTTGGTAACCTTTTAGCTGTGGCATGCCAAACCAATCTACCAATATTATTCAGCATGCCACACAGTAGGACATTTTTGAAACATTTCGATTCCCACAACAATGCATCCAGAGGTAGAGAATAGAGGTCAGAAATACAGATTTACAGTTGCATAATACATCAATTTTATATCCTTTAAAGATATTTCTTAACATAAAAATAAACAGCATAAAATAACTATTTCTTCAAAAAAAATTAAAATTGTACATATATTACCTATTTTTAAACATTTATTAAGATAAGAAATTTACAACATATAATATATGTATTTCCCTTCATTATAGTTATTTTTCACATGAAAGATTTTTTACTAAAGTGGAAAGCACAGTACATGCAATTTTCTCTCTTTAAGCAATTAAATCTCTCCAGCAATGACATTCAATAATTTACAAAATAACTGTAGATTTATCTTTAGAGTTATATTTCAGATTTTTTCATAATTCTGAAGATGTTTGTCAAATATATATATATATATATATATATATATATATATATATATATATATATATATATATAAGGTCCATTACAAATTCATCAAATTCCATCCACTAAAAAATTCATGTTTGTAGAATAGTACAGAGTGTCACTGGGAATTGTACTTCATGCCACATGTGACACACATGTCATAGGTTGCTGACCCCTGTCCTAGAAGCATACTATTTTTCAAAAAGCAGGGGATAATACCTCAAATAAATTGCTTAAAAACATAAGAGCATTGAACACATACATTTCAGATTCTTTCATAAAAAAAGGTGGGGCACGTTAAGTGGGAAAAAATACCGAAAAATTCAAAAATGTAGCTTGAAAGTATAGGTGTGTGTTAGACACTGGATTTTACGGTATGTAGACTAACACTTCTTGTGTTTCTGCAAGTATTTTTAGTGAAAATGTTTAATTTATATAACCTTTTACCAATGTGGTTCTTCCTATTAATAAATATGTTTTCTAAAATTTGAATAAAAAGTAAAAACTAGAAAACTGTGACAGGCTCATCACATTTTCAACTAAAAACTCCTCTTGGGTTCTTTGGGGCCGAAAAAGGCAAATTCTTTCCAACCAAATCCAGAAGCGAAGCGCGAGTATGCAAATTAGGAACCTTTTAAATAGCAGAAGCTTCACGTAAGCGTATGACCTATTGTGAAGTGATTATGCTAGTCTGAGTTTAAGTGCGTAAACTGAAGGAAGAGAAGTAAGCTGTTATTCGAGTGTGAAGCTATCCGTGACAGAACGATCAAGTCAAGGTGGATACTATTCCACGTGAGATCAAGAAAAGATATTTAGGATCCAAGAGGATTGTTATTAACCAAGAGATTAAGGTAGGATAATTCTGTTATCTATTAGGAACTGTGTATAAGTTGAGATTAGGAATAGGAGGGAATATAGTGATTAAAGTCGCGCTTATTTGGTAATACGTATTGTGTTTTGTCACCTCAGACCCGCTAAGTTAAAATACAAATATTATCATTGTTAGTGTTTAAGTTAAGATCTTAATAAAGAGATATTAAGATTGTGGCAATGCCTGGTTCTTTATTCACTCCTACACCCCTAGGCCACAAAGATAACTTAGAAGTAAGGCATCGTCCACGGGCGAATATCTTACAAGACTAATAAATAACTTTTTGAGGAACCAGGAAGAAAAAATGTGTCTGAGGAATTTAAGATGAATAGCTGTAATACAATGAAATTTTAAGAATGCAATGGCACATCTTATTTAATATCTATTTTCCAGGAATGTGTAAGAGACAAGGGAAAACAATGCAAAAATACCTTATTAATACATAACTTTGTTAGTTTTATAGAACAGAAATGTTTGATTGTTGATAAAATTTCATTTACCTATTCATAAATATCAAATCGATCAGCAACATATCGAACTATTTCTTTTGGTCTCATAAGTCTATGTGCATGTTCCTCTGGAATCTCAAAATCTATTCAGATTGAAAAACAAACAATTTTAAAAAAAATATAATACAAATACTTATTATATTTTCAATAATATTTATTAGAAATTTATTTACATTATTATTACATATACAATTTACTTGTATAAGTAAATTTTACCATTAAATTCAACTCAACTTTCTATCATTTTTCCAAATGAATTTAACTATGGTAGTACAGGAAATACAAAAATATTACCAAATTTCACACAATTAATTTTATTTGTATAAATCTGATGTAAAAATATTTTTTTCTTTAATTTTCTCTCTCTCCCATTTGCATTTTTTACAATCAAAATGATTACTAAAAAAAGATAAAGATTTTTCAAGCAAAAACAAAAATGAAACAAAAAGTTTTGTTGTTGTACAGAAACATATTTTAAATACTCCAGCATTAATATAGTTAATCATCAAATATAAATGATTGTATTTTCATATTAAAAATACTTATTAAACAGAATATTATTTTTAAAAATTTTCATTTTTACTTTGAAATAGCACTTTAATAATATAAAAAAATTACATCTCATCTCTGTATTGGTAAAAATTTCTAATTGCTTACAACAAATAACATTTTATACCTAATAATCCACCAGATTAAAGAAAGAAAACAATATAAGAAACCCGTTCATTTGAAGAAAAAAATATTAATAATCTGTTCCCAACTATTGCAAAAATTTGCTCTTATTGTTCTATTATCAGAAATTATATATTACTCAGTAGTATATACTGAACTGAACTCAGTGGCACAACAGCCCATGAGGACCAAAGCCTACTATGCCTAACTCAGTTTACGTGACCTTAGGCGCTGGGGTGCATGTGCAGATGTTTCGGTCAAGTGGTCAGTCTGATGCGAAACCCCCAGTGTTCAGTTTCCAAGCAAGTTTGGTACTCATTTATTGACCCACTGAAGGGATGAAAGGCTGAGTCAACCTTGCCCAGCCCAGGATTTGAACCCTGGATCTGTGGCTTGGAAGCGCAATACACTAGCACTCAGCCACTGGGCTTCCAGTAATATATATAATTATCAGAAATTATATATTACTGATCAAACAATTAATTTGTTAGTTTTGCCTTTGAAACAATTCATCAATTACATTAGTGATGTAATCTGTTCACACATTCTCTAGGTTCTTATTTTCTATCTAACCTGGTACTGTTAATAAATACTTGTTAGATATATATTTTTTACATGATATATTTAATACATTCATTTAAGTTCCAAGTTAAAGTTGAGTGTGAAATTTAATTAAAAATAACACTTGAAATAACATTATATGTTACAAATAAAATGAGTACATGTAGCTGGTGTGATAATACTTTCAAATTTTATTATAATAGCTTAGCATTTAAATGTAGATTCTTGCAATCCCCTTCCAATAACTCCTACAGGGAAAAGGTATTTTTTTACCACATTATTTGTATTCAAGATGCCCAAATGCTATACCAGTATTGAATATTAACTCAATGATGATTATTTGTGTTTTTCAATTAATTTTCAATAAAATGGGCTATTAATTCAAATTCCAATGTGATCAAAGGACTTCTTTTATTTATTTTATTCCAAATTTCTTTCATAAATTTGGGATTCCAGTTATTCAATGTTCACTTCAATATCCACAAAGCAATTCCATAGAAAGACTTCCTTGGATCATGGAAAAAATATTGTATGTTCTTTGTTTAGAGTCAGGACAAATCGAGAATTACATTTACCTTACGAATTGTGATACATGACACTATAGGCTTTAATTCCTGCAGAGCTAGTTTACAAAAAAAATCTCCATACACTTATGACTTTGCTACACAAACATCTAGCAAAGAGGGATTGTAAAGAAAATACTGTTGAAGAAGAAATATTCAACACATCAAGAAGATAAAGAAATGTCAAGAACTAGCTATACATCATATGGATGATTGCCAAAAATAAAATAAGGCTTGGTATGATTAGAAAATAAAAAAACACGAATTTAAGGAACGATATTTTGTTTTAGTCATTGCACCATCAAGATTAAACAGATTATCTGTTCATTGAATTGTGTAGGCAAAGCTGAAAAATGAATGCCTGAAACAAATTGCATAATCTATCTCCTTGATAATAATACTTGTATATAACACATAAATATGTTAAAACCGGAAAATTAAAAAAACTAGACTAGAAAAGATAAATTTATTGCTCTCAAAAGAGGAAATACTACTTTCAGGAGAGTGAACTCTTGTTGTATTTAAAAAAATAAGATTCCTAAAACTTTACAAGACAGCCAATTTGAAGAAAGATTCAATGAATGACAAATTGAACAGTGAAGAAGTTTCATATTGATTGCAATAATTTATTTTCTCTTCTCTTCTTCAATTAACTAGATTACATACACCTAATAGAATATAACAGAGTTGAATGGTAAACCTTGTCAGATAAGATGTCTCCATGCTATAGACTATAGATGCTTGAACCAAATCACAGAAACTCATTATTCAAATATAGAGGAAAGGGTGGAATTAATTTCTAAAGCTTTATTTATAACACTACCATTGACTTACCATTGAGTAAGAAAGTCCAGAGGTATTCTACTTTGCTACTAGTTTTGATTGCTATAGACCAGGGATGGCGAACCACTGGCATGTGTGCCATCAGGCACGCAACGCAATATTTTGGGCATGCCACCGATCAAAACAGTTTTAGTTCAAAATAACTAAGATCAGTATGAAGTATTACGAATAAATGCAAGTAATTGGTCGCAGTTTTCAGAGAGGTTTTCTCAGTTCAAAGAATTATAGGAAATGTTCAAGTTTTTTTATGTATCCTGATAAGATTTCGTTTAATAAACTAAACTTGTCCCAATTCGATTGGTTGTAAATTGAACATTTTGAAATGCAACTGATTAATTTCCGGTCTAGTTTAATATGGATTAAAAAATTTGTTGAAAAAAGGACAAAGTTGGAATTGATTGAAACAGAAAGATTTTAACAAGCAACATAAGTAAAAATGCTAATAATGAAATTTCGGAAAACATGGAATTCGATTCTAGACACATTTAACTGTTTGAAAAAGCTGAGTCATCTATTTTAATCATATTTTCATCTATCCACGCCTGTGAGTCATTATTTTCAGAGATGAATATCATTAAAAACTAGCTTAGGAAACTGTTTGACAGATGACTCCAATTCAGCATGCATTTTGCTAAAAGTGACATCTTACAATCCTAATATGAATTATTTTTCATCTAATCAGCAGCAACAGAAATCACACTTATGTTACTTTAATTTGAATTGCATGTATAACTAAAATATTTACTACTATAAGGTGCAAAATGTTTTTTTACGTAGTTAATAAAGAGTTTTGGTTGTTAGTATTTAGTTTTATTATAAGGAATATATTATTATATGAATTATTAAAAGTATAGCAAGAAAAAGAGTTACAATTATTGGAATGCCACCAGTGACAAGCCTTATAAAAATTTATAAGCTTAGTTATGCAACTGCCCTATACTTTACAAGCCTAATTTTAATAAATCTTTTATGTTGCAATATCTCAAATCAATGAAAATAGAAAAGAACATTCCATCCTATATGTGAGCAAAAAGCTTAATGTAACCCACAAAAATATTATTCAACTGAGAAAGAATGTGCTTCCATTGCTTATAGGATTAAAAAAAATTCAGATTATGTTTAAGTAGACCAATAATATTTTTTTTTATTCTAACCAATCATAACCCTTTGATCTGATTGAAATAAAAAAAACTGATTCCAATCATCACTTGTGAACTACGATACTATATTTGAAGTACATAATTTTGAAATTGTTCATAAAAAAGATGAACTCCACAAAAATTCTGATAGTTTAAGCCAAATTCCGTCATAAGAACTCAAAACATAAATCCCCCCCCATTATTATGAACGTCAATTTTTCTTTGGTAAATTTTCATATAGTAATATATATGTATATATATTTATATAAATATAGTTTTTGTTAAAATATATTTGTGGGATTTATTCATATATTGATTCAGAAGAACGTGATTAGTCAGTTTATATATATATACATACTCTTGTTTCAAATTTTCTAAATTACTCAAAAAGTATAAAATAATACTAATAATACTAATATATTTTATAAAAGTATAAAACTAATAAATATACATTTTCTAATTATTTAGTAGTAATTAATTCTCAAAAACTCAAGAAAAACAAATTAAAGCCATTTTTATTCTCCTACTAATTAGAACAACAAAAACTGAACTGTTCCCATTGTGGCACATTTTTAAATTTCTACAATACGACAAAAACAAAGATAATAATCAGGTAGAGGTTGAACACCTGACAAAGTTATTTTGAATTCAAAATTTAATTATAGCTGTAGTTGAAATAATTAAGTCTACTTGGACAATATACATAAAATTAAAATAGTTAGATGTGTTTTTTATGGGTTTTTTTAATTAGAAACTCTGAATATAATTACATATTGCCTTTACAATGGCCACCTGCATTTAACTACAGTTTTACAATTTATCTATGATACTTATGCTATTCTTTAAATCTATAAATCTTGAATCCTATGCCAGAAAAAGTATTACCAAATCCACTTAAAAGAACTTTTTACAGTGTGTAAATTGTCATTCTTCTTCTATGACAAAAAAAATTACCAAATTTTACCAAACTGGTTTCAATAATACAAAAGTACCAAAATTTAAGGCAAATAATTTAAAATAACAATATTACCTTTTTTGTACGTGAAAATATAATCAACATTTTATAAAATAATTAAAATACAAAAAGGATAAATATTTTCCAATAATTTAATTTGTAGAAAACATGATATTTTTAAATTCCCTACCAAATTCATCTTCCATTGCTATAATAATTTCAACATGATCTAAACTATCCAATCCTAAATCTTCTGAGAAATGTGAAGTCAATTTTATCTGTAAAAAGAAACATATTTCAACAACAGTTTAATATAAGTCACTTTTCAAATTATTTGATCAAATATTTAAAGTCAAATAATTCTAAAGTAATTAAAATAAGTTTATTTTTGTTTAATGGAACAAACTATATTATTTTCTAATTTATTATTTTAGATATTTTAATTTTTTAATGTGACAAAAATTATCAATTAAAATTATCTTTTATTTTATATTTTATTTTTAATTAGCATACAAATTTAATTTTTATTTAATATCATTTTTGAAACCAGTTAGAAATACAAATGATTTTTTTAAAATACTTTCTTCTACTACAAGTAGATTTTTTAAATGAAAACAAGTGTAATCTACTTAATATTTAATTACAACCAGTTCTATATAAACTTATGATTGATTAATAAAAAGTTAACTTAAATGCTATTTATTATTATTGTAAGAATTAGAAATAATATTTTAAAATTTAAAAAATAATACAATTTATTTAAAAAAAGTTTTTCTAAGTATATAAATCAGAATATTTTTTAAAAAGTACATTTTTAAGCAAGTATTATAATACAGTGACATTTTATCAATACCATAACATTTTAAGTTTCTCATAATTAATCATTTTATACTTACTGTGTCTGGATTTATTTTATCATATAATTTTAAAACTAAAAGGACTCGTTCTTCAATGTGGCTTAAAGTGTATGGCATATGAAATGAGCCACCTAGTCTTACAGGCAAAACTAATGGTAGAGTCAAAACCTGAAATATTTTTTTATATATATAAATAACATTCATATAAAAATACTTTAAAAAAAAATTCAGAAAAATCATTTTAGAAATGTATCATAATTTTTTATAGTTTAAATCCAACTGCAAGTTATTAATAGTATTATGAAAATTTATTCAAATTCTTAATCCAAAATAATAACTAATTTTATTTATTCTGATTTTTGTAGATATCTGTTTCTAAATATGAGATAAAAACATTCTAACTTCTGAAGGCAAAATGTGCATGTGTCAAACGGAAGCAAGTTTTACATTCCTTGACAGATATTCTATTCTGTATGTTAATGACAATGAGCATTATTTCAAAAAAAAAGATTTGATACATATATAATTGATATGAATCTATCTTCTTGTAAAGCTCTATACACAATAAGACTATAATTATAAACTTCATAAATAAAAACCTCTGTCAAAACACCAATACAAAAATCAAACTGATAGCTATGATTTGGAGGTATTCTAAGATTTGTTCCTTTAACTATATATTTAAATCCTTACGCACTATTGAAAACTATAACAAGATTATGAAAAAAAATTAAATATTCTTTAATTATTCACAGAATTTTTTTCTTTTAAACACACACAAAAAAAATTTGTCAAATATTTTAAATAAAATGTTTTCCTGAAATGAAAGATTTGATAAAAACATCCATAAAAATGTAATTCAGCTATAATGCAAGTTCCTATGAAGTTGAAATGGTACTTAAATATTATCGGAACAATCGGCAACTCTATCAACAACTCAGCAAGTTGGCGACCCCAATTTCCTAATGTGTCATACATGCAGAATAGGCACAATCAAGTGATTCTTTTCATATAATTATAACAATAGGTTGTAATGATACATAAGTAGCATTGAAATTAAAAAGAGAATTAATAAAAAATCTGTAAAGATATTGTTTTCATTGAAGGGTTAAAATGTGCAAACTACATAAGGAAATATTTTTTTCTCTGATTATTATAATCCATGAATATAACATGAAAAAGAAATTTCTGAATCATTTTAATTTCCATCAAATTTATATGCATAGTACTGTATTCACATTAAGGATTTTAATAATAATAATAGTCCAATAATAACTGATATCTCCTTACTAATTGAATAAATTTAAAACATTTTAAAAATATAATTTTAAATTAATGTTAATCTCTCTTTCATGTAATTATGTATCTTAACAATTTGTAATTACTACTTATAAAAGAAACAAAATTATTTTAACAGATTGATTAAGAAAGATAAAGAACCAAATTAAAAGAATTGGTACTTACGTATTATCACAACAATCGCCAACGTTCAAGATAACTCACCAAGTTGGCAACCCCAATTTTGAATGTGTCGCATGCGCTGAAATGGCAATCATGTGCTTAGTTAAATATAATGTCGCCAAAAGGTTGGGATAATACACAAGTACCAAAGATTCTGTCAATGCAAATGGGTACAAAATGGGATG
Organism: Trichonephila clavipes; assembly: GCA_019973935.1. Classification (NCBI taxonomy): domain Eukaryota; kingdom Metazoa; phylum Arthropoda; class Arachnida; order Araneae; family Nephilidae; genus Trichonephila; species Trichonephila clavipes. The sequence continues at coordinate 24,036 of BMAU01001230.1, forward strand.
AGTGGAGATATTTACATACACCCAATCTTTTTTGCATTTGATCTTTTACATTCTTGGCATCATTGGCTTTATAACAAAAAAAATTTCATAGTTACTACCATTTTTTCTACATTTAAACAAATAAAATTTGTTTATTTCTGTTAGTATCATCCTGTGATTCATTACAAAAAAGAAAAGGGGAGGAGGAAGAGAGAGAGCTACATGAAATAAATGCAGATCATGCAAAACCATAATTAAAGCATGAAATTAAAAATAACATTTCGCCCTGAAAACAACATTCTTCCTTTTGGAATGCATGCAAATCCTCATTAATTTAATAAAATATAAGTCTATAAGTTGGTAGGCAATGTCTTTTAGTCAGTTATAGCACCATTTTCATTATTTATTCTTCAGAAGCTCAACAGATTAATACAAAATTCAATAAGTATATCAGCAGAATTATTAGAACCCTTTTTGTCAAATGTTCATATCCAGCAGATTACAAATTGAAGATATGTATTCTCTTTTTAAGTACAATAAATATATAATATTTGCAACACTTCTATAGTCATCGTCAACTTCAAAGCAATGTGGAACAATAGTTATTATCATTAAGAAAAATTCTTGTGCTCTCTTACTTCAAGTATAGTCATTCAAAACCCCATTGTGGGAAAGGAAACAGCCAGCATTATAATTTTCTTTTGTACATATGCTTTCACCAATATCTAATCATTACTACTGAGACTACAAAAGCTAAATGAAACCATAGCACAACTAACACCAAAGGTAAAAAAATAGCTTCCGTGGGAAAGTACCAAAACATATAATGCACACAAAGTCTGATATTCTCAAAATGGTGCATTTCTTATTCTCTTTCATATGAGATGTATAAAATTGGTGAAGTGAAACATTGGTTTCAACAAATACTTCTTTACAATATATTCAAAATTATTTTCTGAAGCCATGAATTAACATTTCATTCTTCTTAATTTATTAGAAATCAACTTTTCAAAAATTTATTATAAATTCTTAAAGCAAATTAATCTATATTTTTAATGGAAAGCAAGTAACGAAAATTGAAAAGTAACAAGTAATTTTCATTACTGAAATCAAAAGAAAGTATATCATAAGCGATAGCTAATATGTACTGAAAATATAGGAGCCCAGTAATCACTTCCTCTTTGCACAACATACAAGTCACAATGAAATTGTTTAGAATGAATACTATATTTTAAAAAGACTTGGGTACTGACCTATTAGCATCACCACAGTCAAATTAGCGCTTAAGTGAATCGCATCATCCCCCACCAAAATCTAACTGATTTGGGTTTTTTTCCATACAAAACTTGCTAGAATCTTTGTTCTGATATCATGGCTCGATTTGCACAGCACCAATTTTGCTATGGTGACACTAACACATAAGTACCAAAAAAAAAAGATTTGAAACAGTTTAACGCTATAGTAATAAAATAATGCACAATTTTTTTTTAGTTCCAATACCAATCAATAAAACTTTACTTGTCCAAAAAAAAAAAAGAATGCTAACGGGTAAATTTCATATTTATATTAATTATTTCTATATTGTTTATGAATCCTTTTCAGTATACATTTTGGTACTTACGTATCATCACAATTTATTGGCGACATTATATGAAATAAAGCACATGATTGCTAATTTGGTGCATATGACACATGCAAAATTGGGGTTGCTAACTTGACGAGTTATCTTGAATGTTGGTGATTGTTGCAGTAATACGTTAGTACCCACATTTTAATATCGAAAGTATTAATGTTCAAACCTTTAATGTGTTTATCATGTAATTGATGCATATCTAAATGAAAGCCTGCAGAATAAATTATGCACGGAAATTATACAGTATTTATGAATTTCATTCAATAAACATTTAGATAGATGTGCTACGATGAATGAATATATATCTAGTTAAATATTGAAAAGCAATTCAATTTTAATAATATAAGGAACGCACTATACAGGAAATGTACAACGAAATAATAAACGAACTATTATTTAAATAAAATGAATTAACTCGAAGAAGAAATGCAATTCTGTTTGTAATTATTTAAAAATTATGCAGTATTACTTTCCAGGATAACTGACCTTCGTTTTACCCTTTAGAAGTTTGCTACAACAAAAATTTGAATGATTTCGCTTATTTAGCAAGCTAGAGGTGATTGGAAGTAAGCGATTTGTTCTTCTAATTACATTATTGATTACAGAGCAGGTAAACATTTTGCATTGGTTTTACAATACAAAATATGTGAACTTATAATTGTTTGTTTACAGTCCTCTAAATATGCCACTTTTACATCTCCATTGCCACTAGATGTTTCGGCAAAATATCTTCATCACTGAAAAATTCTTGAGTACATTAAAAATATTAAATAATTTTTTTTTCAAAAATTGCATGATTTAATTTCTGCTTTCAAAGAAATTTAACTTCAAATCTAACAGTGATGTTGGCTATATTGTTAGCGAATTATTCGCTTTTGAGCTCTCCTTCATCTCCTCCCCCTTTTTTTTTTTTGCTATTTTCTTAATCGTAATCGACTGCTTGCTAACGTGTGGCGTAGCGTTAAATAAAGAGCACTTTTTGAGTTCCTCACACCCTCGGGCATTCCTCTTCGGCACGGTCAAAGGAAAAGAGGTTGCCTGTCATTGGTAGATGTGCAATGACGTCATTAATCTGGGTTGCCTGGTTTGGCGTTATAGTATTTTTCTATGCCGTAGTGGTTCATTGAAACATAAAAGTTTTGTCCCAATTTGGGAGATTGTTTTTCAGGCAGTTTTTTCTTCCGTGTCTTGAGTATAATAGCTAAATTCCCTTGCGTATGAAATTTTCACTGTAAAAATAACAATCGGTTCTTTTTTTCATTCACGTAAATCAAAATATTTTTAATGGATTCAATTTTGTAGAAGAAATATATATTTGAGCTTAGTACAAATTACAAATAAAAAAAATTGTTATATAATTTTTAATAATCCATTTACTGTGATTAATAATACTTTGAAAATGAATTACATGTTTCGAGTTTTATCCTTATGTAAGTAAAAAGAAGTCACTTATAAATAAAGAAAATTTATGTTTTTTTATAATATATATTTATTGGTAATATTAATGTACATTTTAAAGGTAAATGAATTCGTTCTTATATCAGAAGGAATTTGTACAGGCAAGTGATATTTTAAATTATTAGCTTAATTTCATTTTTGTAATTAGTGATTTGTTTTTTGTGTATGTGTGAAAGACTCATTTATTCACATTTCTAAAAAAATTCAGCTAATACTCTGTTTCCTTTTAAATTTTAGAATTAAATTTACTGCAAAAATTTTTAGCTATTATAAACTTAACTATATAAATAAACTTATACATAAATTTTTATTTTCTCTCTCTATCTTTAGTAAAATACTATAAATAAAGTGATTCGTGGCTATTGTATAAGAAACACCTCACTGTGTTCTAACTTCCACATCACATCCATATTATTCGTTCAAGTTATCATCAACACATTTATTCACATAATTCTCAATTTTTGCAATTATTTTAGAGGTTTCCTCTTCTAACATGCTCACACATACAAATCTTCATTCAGGGTTTAAATCTAAAGTCCTGAAATAGAGTACCACTTGAATCCCTTCATCAGGGGTTTGTTATAGAGAATAGTTTGTTTTTATAACAGACAAGTATAATGAAGATATAGTCATTAATGGAATTTGGATTCATCTTAAGAAGTATTTACTGATCGATGTTGTGTCACTCGAAACACATCAATTTTCTCCTTACCTAAAGTATGTTTCCTCCTGTAAAGCTACTGCTCGAGAATTAATACGAAAATATGACATAAAATAATACGTTTTCGAGTAAAAATAAAAATTAACCATTAAATTATAATTTCCAAAAACTTATTTAGATTTTGCATATTATTTTACAAGAATTTTCACACACTAATTATTGACTTTCTTATGGTTACCATTAGAGATAATCAAGAAAGTATAAAACGTAGCAGAAATTATTTAAACGAAATCTCTCTCTCATTTAGAAAAATTTCTTTTTCCAACATTTTCATTCTTAATATATATATATATATATATATATATATATATATATATATATATATATATATATATATATATATATATATATATATATATATATATATATATAGTAGTAATTTAAAGTTTATTTTAAAGTATCCAGAAATGGGCTTAATTTTCGAGAAATATATATCTTTATATTCACGTGTGTTCTGGTATCGTTTTAAAATGCATTTGTACTTTTTTCCATTTTATTTCGTTATTTATGAGCACAATGGCGTTGGAAGTATAAAGTACGCACTCGGTAAATTTTCGAAACACCACTAATATTATACGAAAATGTAAGAATTTTTTTTAAAAAATTATTTGTCAGTTAACCCAACAAACTAAACATATATGTCTGAAATAAAATAACCGTAACAGTTATAGAAACAATTAATTACCGTAAAAGCCGGCGTATAACGCACTATTTGAACACAGAAAATAAGATCGAAATTCATGAGTGCGCATTATACTCTGGAGAAAAAGTGTTAACTTTAAAAATAAGAAAAAAGCTCCTGGAAAAAAAAATTAGACTTCTACATATATCGAAATATTGTTCAGTTAAAAGAAATCAAATTCTTTATCAAATGTAGATCTGGAAGAGTACACTATTTTTTTTCTAATTTTTTTCTTGGAATAATACCTTGAATAAGTGATTTCTAAACATATAGAGCCAGGACTTCGAACCGTAATTTTTTTTTTGTTCCAGTTCAACTATAAAAAAATATATATCGTTTCTCTTCCGGTTTCCGTTCTGCCAAAAATAATGGTTTTCGGTTCAGATCTGAATGAATAATTTTACTTTACGTATATTCTTATTTGTACTACAAATATAATTCTATCGTAAACAAAAATTAAATTCTATCAAAATTTGGAAGACTTTATTTTTTCTTAAAAAGTCATCAGCAAGTTCATTCAACTCAATTAAATTTGATTTCTACAAGTAGTTGCATCAAGAACTGAATCAGAAAGTACTAGTGAACACAGTGGCGTACCTACCAATGGGCTAAGCGGTGCCATGCACCAGAGCCTTCAACCTCAAGCGGGGCCCTCGCACCCTGACCAGCAAGCAAGTCGAACTTGCGATAATTTCTCCCACATTTAATATATAAATATAAAAGGTTACAACATAACTGTAATCAGGCCAACTCAGTTAAAATTGTACAGTAGTGAATAAGTTCACAAGCTAATCAATCACTTAAAAAACGGCAGATACCTGTGGAGGCCTTTTTCACATTTTGAGTGTAAATTATTGGAAGAGGGGATTAATCTTACATTGATTTTCAAATGTAATGGTTTTTATTGCTATGTTAATAAAGAAAATTCGATTATTGTGAATTTTTCGATTTATTTTTGGACTGGGGCTAATTTTTTTTCCGAGTTGCACATTTGGAACCTATTGTATTACCATACGTCCTAAAAGGGAAGATTGTGTTTAGAATTAGAATGACGCGTACATTATATTTCCTAAAATATTTTTGAAGTTTATTTATTTTCATCACACAGAGATCAGAGCATTTATCTTAGAATTTCAGCAATGTTATACTAACTGATACATCAAAAGAATTATAATTTATTGTAACTTAAAAATAAGAAGCTAACAAGTTTAACTTCTATCCATAAAACTAATAAAATAACTTTTTTATATGAAAGATGAAAAAGTAAGAAATAAATGTGTTGTAATTAGTCATAAAAGAACAATTAAACACACGAATAAGAATAGTTTTTTCCTTATATAAATAAGTTTACCAAGGTACATGAATGATTTGCTCCTTGCTGACTTAAAGATATGTGTAGTCATAATTTTGTCTTATGTCAACTAATTGTTTGCGTTTTACTAATCAAGAATTTTTCTAAAAATTCAAAGGATTTGATATTTTATGCTAACGAAAGCAGTACATTACAGTAGGAAAAAAATTTTAATTTTACATTTATTCACTTGTGTATTTAAAGGATTTATTTTTAAGAACATGCAAATAAATCGATAGTTTATTAATGTCTCATTCAGAGGAAACATGAGGGATATCGTAATGAGACGGACCTCATTATTTGAATAACAATCAAGTAACGAGGATGATATCCGACCTGGAACCCAGTCGATTATGTTATGACGGCAATGAAAGTACTTTAAGCCTTTGGAAAGTTAACGTGTATTAGAGCCCTGCTAGATGATGGAATCCTCAATTGTGATCACTCGGCTACCACAGCTGTAAAAACATGTGGAATCTACAATGTTGTTGTTGTTTTCTGATGCCACCTGTCTGACGTAGTCAGATCGAGGCCCACGAAATTCATCGTGGCATGGGCAAGAGGTACGCCTGTCGTTGGCCTTGAGCACCATACAGGTGACAGTACGATTTTAGCTCGGTAACGAGCTAAAATCGTACTGGCTGTGATACTGTTTAACAAGTAACATTTATTTATGATTTTGAGATAAAGTATTAAGTTAACGCCACAGTCCTGCCATTTATCACATTTACCTGTCATTGTTAATCGATTATCATAATTTTCAGCATACATAGGAATAATTAGATCAAAGATGAACATTATCATATAATTTTAATTCTTGAAAAATGCTTGGTGTAAAAATCTAAACTTAATCTTAAGATTCAATAATTATTATGAAATCTAATGCATCAAAACAGAATGAATTATCCAGGCAATAAAAAAATGACATTTATAAATGTTTTTATTCTTTTAAGAAAGTAAGTATACAAAAATTCTTAACAGAGTGTTGTATAAATAACTAATTAATTCTCTGAGAAGCAATTATAAATTGATTAACCACAGTATAGCTTAGTTGAATATTAACATGTCTATTGGTATACAGATGTTCAATAGTTATAAGATTTTTTTAACTCACATATAGTTAACGTAATTTTGTTATTTGTTAAAGAATTATATATGTGTCTTAAAGCAAATATTTTCCATTATAAAAAGATAGAGAGCTTCAGAGTACTATATGATTATAAAATAGCCCATTATCGATTTGAGATTTTACATTATGACATAGAAAGACAGGCAAAAATTTTGCTTTTTCTTTCCATTTTTTAAATTCATTGTATGTATCTAAATGTTCAAATAATTATATTATTATTTGTTTTTCAAAATTAATTAATTTAAGAGTTAACACGATAATTTGAGTTTGTATGTACGAAATTGCTGCGTTTAACAGAATAAAAATAAACCTATAACATTTTCAACATTTACTGATAATCAAAATATAAATAAATTTTACCTTGATAAATTAATTTAAATTTGCTTTAGGTTATTATACCTTTGACTGAAATGAAATAAGCGTTTCCTTTTTTGTGCAATAGTTATCATTGTGATTAGTGTTTTATATAATATAATCAATGTTTTATACTATTTCATTCAATGCCTTTTAATAATACTGAAAAAGAAATCTTGGTGGAATGTGGTTTAAATTCGTAGGAAATGTCTCCTTTAAAAGGAAAAGAAATCTTTTGAACTGAAATCAGTAGTAATTATCACAGGCGATTTCCAAACACAAGTTTCTCTAAGAAAAGGAAAATGGGGACTTTCAAACTTAGAAAGTTCTACAGTATTGGATAATTTAAAAAAAAATTATCCAATCCAAAGTATCTGAAAAAATAAATATAATCTGAACGTAGTCGAACAGATAGTTACATTTAAATTAAAATAATATGTTCGTTCTCTTTTTTTTTTTTCGCCTATTTATTCGTGAGTCACGCATTTTATGTACAATAGTACAAAAGCAAGTCGTAAAATCTTTTATATCAACAAAAAATGCTTCTCCCCGTTGATTATTGGTGCTTGCTTCATAGCACTCTAAATAATACTCAAGTGTGTTGAGTTTTCATTTAATTCAAACATTAAACTTTATCAAAATCTACTGGAATTTTATTCTGCGTGTTCATTCCACGGCGGCAAACATAGATCTACACGTTGTACAGAAAATGCCACGTTTTTAGTATTTTACACAGTTATGCTGCAGTTAAGCATAATACAATCGATACGACTACATGAGTAAAGAAAAATATAAAAACAGAAATATAAATTATGAAAACCATTTTAAAAATTAACAGAATTTAAATGCATTTATATAAAATAAGTTTAACAATTATTATTTAAGTTTAACATTTATTTGAATAGAATTAATTTCTATCTTGCCAATATCCATTTAGCGAATTCGAAAAACAGTTGACAGGTGCAGCCATCTAGCGAGAGAAAATCTCTACAAAAACTGTCCTTTACATTACTCCCTTGCCAGTAACAAAGTTACGATACAAGAAAAAAATATATGGCAGGGACAGTTTCAGACTTATTGAACAGATTATAATTTCATTTTTTTTTTTTTTACAAATTAAACTTATACAAACCGCTTTTAACACAATTATTACTAATCATTGCATTACACAACACAAAATTACTACTACAGGATTGCTACAGAAGTCTTAATGCACAAAATATGCTACAAGTTTAAAATATTTATACACACAGCTACCTTCCTGTTTCTTAAAAAATACATGGAAAAATACAACTAAAATGTTCAGCAATTACTTTAAATGTATATTTATACTGAGCAACAATCAAATTTAAACAAAGTCAAAAAAAAAGAGTATATATAAGATATGCAATAACTCAAAAAAAAAAAAAAAATAATAAACTACAGAATGCTTTTGCAAATACACAAAACTCAGTCAATATTTGAACATGGGAAACTAAGGAGTACATAAATATTTTGCGAAAAAAAAAAATCATTCATATTCCAATGAAAGTTAACATGCCATTAAAAAAAAAAAAAAACATTTCAAGTTACTCTGCAATGACAACACCTTAATTTTTTGAATATTATGAAACATATCAAATCCAATAGTGTTAAAAAATCAATTTTCATATTTACATACACAATGGGTAATTTTATAATATATACATACAGAAAACTTCCTATTTACAAGAAAGAATATCAGAAAACTTTAGTTTCAATTCACCACATAATTAATTATAACTCAGTTAATCACTAATACAATCCATTTACCACAATTGAGCATTTTTATGCAAAACAGTATTTATTTATACACATTTTTATTTGATGCTAACACATATTATTTATAAACATAGAATTTGATGCTAACACATATTTATTTATAAACATAGAATTTGATGCTAACACATGTATTTATATTGATATCCTGAAAATTTTATGTTCACTATTAAATACATAATAGATAATTTTGTTAAAATACATACTTTCCAATGAAAAAAAAAACACATTCTATAACACATTTAAGAGATGAGATGCCCACAAATTGTAATACTAATGAGAGAATTTCTGTCGACAATGTAAAAAAACAGTAGTAATAAATAATTATTTGTGACATAAAGTTGAAAACTTTGTATAACATATATTACTTTGAATGCGAGAATATATATGGAAAATTTTACATCATGCTCTTTAATTTCTTTTTATTTACAAAGCTTTTGTTTGATTTAGGTTCTCGCTGTTATGAAATTACACACAATTCTACTTTGCTTACAACTTACTGATGAGGTTATATCAGGATAGTGGAAGAATAATTATTTAAATTTCACAATACTAGCATAAAAATCATACATGTATATATAACCAATTAAGAGTCAATTTTCAATTCTAAAATCCAGGAATTAACATACATTGTCATTTTATAAGCATATCTACAACATTTAAAGCAGTGTTTACTATAACTTTTCACTATATGTACATGAATTGCATTACCAAGAGAATTATTACCAAGTATATATTTAATCAATTAGATACATTTTTATAAATGGTGATTTTCAAATTTACTAATTTTTAATAACTGTTTACTAGTAATAAGTGAAAGGAATTTCAAACTTTAACACTTACATACATAATAGTTGCTATTTTGTTTATTCTCTAAATCTTACTGGTTTTTTTATCTTTCTACCACAGCTGGTAGTAGATTGTTCATCAGGCATTGGGGAAAGTTCTTTCCAATTTGAAATCTCATTTTTTTGTCCAACACTAGTTTGTTCATTTTGATTGTCCACTGCTAACAAATAGGCAGGTTTCAGTCTATCTACAGATATATTAATTGTTTTATCTTTGATTAGGATTGTGAAATATTTATCATACTTTTTTTGTACAGTATATGGTCCTTCATATGGTGGTTCTAATGCTTTTTTAACTCTGTCGATACGAAGAAACACATGGGAACAGGATTTCAAATCTTTATGCACAAAGATATTTTGCTTCCTGTTGCTAGGAGACTTCAGTGGCTTTAGCTCTGCCATGTGCTGCTGTAATTTGGCGACAAAATTCTGTGGATCCATGTTAATAGTAGGGGGATCAAAAAATTCGCCAGGTAATTTAATGGAAGTACCATAGACCATCTGTGCAATTGTGTAACTAATGTCAGGTCTTATGGCAGCTCTTAAACCTAACAACACAGTGGGTAATGACTCTGTCCATCTAATATTGTTGTGAGCTTTTATAGCACCTTTCAAGGTCCTATGTAAACGTTCAACTTTCCCATTACATTGAGGGTGATAAGATGTTGTGTGGGCTACTTTAGCACCACATATTGCAGCTATGCTTCTAAATAGTTCTGCCTCAAACTGTCGACCTTGATCTGTGACTATTTTGGCAGGTACTCCAAACCTGCAAATCCATTTCTCATAAAATGCTCTCCCAACTATTTCAGCTGTTATTTCAGGTATAGGAATTGCTTCCATCCAGCAAGAGAATCGGTCAATGCAGGTTAAGCAATACTGCATCCCTTCTGAAGGTGGTAGTTTTCCAATGAGATCTATGTGAACTACACTAAACCTTTCATCTGGTTGTTCGAATTCTCCTAATTTGGATTTTGTATGCCTGCTGACTTTACATTTTTGGCATCTAATGCAAGCTTTTGCCCATTCTCTGACTTGCTTTTTAATATCTGACCAGACATATTTTTCAATCATCAGTTTAACTGTAGATTTAATACCAGGGTGAGCTAAGCCATGAATTAGTTGGAATATTTGAAACCTGAATTTTTGTGGAATGTAAGGCCTAATTTTTTGTGTTGAGATGTCACACCAAAGTTTTTTCCCAGATGGCAATGTCGAAGGTTTAAATTTTAAAGAATTGTTGTGCAATAATATTTGCAACTCTTCGTCAGTAGTTTGCTCTTCTGCAATTTCCTCAAAGTTGATTTCGGAAATTGAATGAATTCTGGATAAGGCATCTGCAACAACATTATCTTTACCCAATACATGTTGAATGTTACAACTAAATTCTGAAATGTATTGAAGTTGTCGTTGTTGTCTTGGTGATGCTTTTTCATTTTTTTGCTTAAATGCAAAAGTTAGAGGCTTGTGGTCAGTATATATAACAAAATCATTCCCTTCCAGCAGGTGTTTGAAATGTTTCACTGAAAGGTATATTCCCAATAGTTCTCGGTCATAGGTACTATACCTTGTTTGTGTTTCATTTAGCTTCTTTGAGTAAAAAGCTATTGGTTTCCAACGCTCGTTTTCTAATTGCTGGAGTACTGCGCCCACAGCAAAATCTGATGCATCTGTGCAAAGTGATAGGGGTAGTCCAGATCTTGGAAATGATAAAAGAGCAGCTTCGGCAAGGTCAGTTTTGCATTTTTCGAAGCTTCTCCTGGTGTCATCAGTCCAATGCACTTTTCTGCGGTCTTTCTTTTTCGCTCCTTTTAACAGTTCATGTAGAGGTGCTTGGGTCTTAGCAGCATCCTTTAGGTATCTTCGGTAAAAATTTATCATGCCCAGAAACGTTCGCAGGTCATGAATAGTTTCTGGTAGTTTGTAGTTGAAGATAGCTTGAACTTTTTCTGGCAATGGCCGAGAACCTTCTGCAGTGATCAGAAATCCCAAATATTCAACTTGGGCAGCTCCCATCACTGATTTGGAGACATTTATTCGAAGTCCATATTGCTGGAATCTTTCAAATACCATTTTTAGGTGTTCACTGTGTTCCTCTTCAGTAGATGAGGCAACAAGTACATCATCAAGATACGGGAAAACAAAGTCGAGTCCATACAGTACTTCAGTAATGAAACGTTGGAAGGTTGAAGGAGCATTCCTCAGTCCAAAACTCATAGTATTGAACTCGTACAAGCCAAATGGGGTGGTGATGGCAGTTTTTCTTTGTCTTCCTCAGCAATTGGTATCTGATAATAAGCCTTTACTAGATCTATCTTGGAAAATATTTTTTATCCTTCAGGATGTGATTAAAGTCCTCAATTCTAGGAATTGGATATCGATCTGGTATTGTCTGTGCGTTGAGTCGCCTGTAATCGCCACATGGTCTTAATGTGCCATCCTTTTTATTTACTAAATGCAATGGACTTGCCCATTGAGATTTTGAGGGTCTAATAATGTCGTTGTCCAGCATAAATTGGAATTCTTGCTTCGCCAGCTTCAACTTATCAGGGGCTAGTTGTCTTGCCTTCGAATAAACCGGTTGGCCAGTTGTTAGGATGTGGTGCTTTACTTCATGTTTAACAACTCTGTTAACCAAGTTTGGCTTGGTTAAATCAGGATACAACTTAAGCAGGTTGAAATATTTGGAGGCTCTATTGACTGTGCTGAGATCATTATTTTCTTGGATGGTAGCAACTTCTCCTTTAATTGAAAGATTTGTTACTCCATCGATTAATTTCCTGTTGTGCAGATCTATCAGCAACTGGAATTTTTGAAGGAAATCAGCACCTATGATTCCTCGCTCAACTTTGGCAATAATAAACGGCCACTGAAATGGGCGTCTTAGGCCTAGGTCCAGCGTGAGAATTTTTAGACCATATGTTGGAATTTCAGTGCCATTAGCAGCATACAGTTTATATTGAGAGGCTTGGCACTCACCTTTCGTTTTTGTCCAAGGGAGGATCGAGACGTCTGCTCCACTATCCACAAGGAATTGACATCCGGTTTCTCTGTCCTTGACAAATAACCGGAATTTGCGGCCTAAAATATCGGCAGCAGGACTCGCCGCGGCGTCTACTGCTGGTATTCGTTTCCCGGCTCATTGAAACTGCACGGCTGTACGCATTTACCAGGGGAGGCACTTCTTCCCGAATCGGAAATGGTAGAAGCAATATCGTCCCTGAGGATTGTAGCGGCGCCTTGATTTGCTGCGACTTCTACTCCTCTGATGGTGATGAGGGCTAGAGCTCCGAACTTTTCGTTGTAGCTTCAAAGAGGCAAGTTGTTCTTCCAGACTTACTAATTTAGAGAGGAGTTCATCCACTCTTAGGGAATTTTTCTGAACCACTGCAGCATCAATTGTTCTTAGCGCCATCTCCACGATCTTGTTAGCCAATGCGCTATTTTGTCATTTTCCAGTAAAAAAAAAAAAAAAAAAAAAAAAAAAATCCAGGGTCACCAGTTATTAGGTGCTTGCTTCATAGCACTCTAAATAATACTCAAGTGTGTTGAGTTTTCATTTAATTCAAACATTAAACTTTATCAAAATCTACTGGAATTTTATTCTGCGTGTTCATTCCACGGCGGCAAACATAGATCTACACGTTGTACAGAAAATGCCACGTTTTTAGTATTTTACACAGTTATGCTGCAGTTAAGCATAATACAATCGATACGACTACATGAGTAAAGAAAAATATAAAAACAGAAATATAAATTATGAAAACCATTTTAAAAATTAACAGAATTTAAATGCATTTATATAAAATAAGTTTAACAATTATTATTTAAGTTTAACATTTATTTGAATAGAATTAATTTCTATCTTGCCAATATCCGTTTAGCGAATTCGAAAAACAGTTGACAGGTGCAGCCATCTAGCGAGAGAAAATCTCTACAAAAACTGTCCTTTACAGATCTTACAGTGCCGGAAAACATTCTCCCTCTGCCGTAATAAATCAGCTGTTAAATTGTCGGACATAGGATAAGTAGAAAAGTTCGCTAAAAGCGCCGTCTTTAACCCGGGCATTTTTCTGTTCAAACGAAGAGGGGGATGATATTTGACCGTCTTTCCGTCTGAAAAAGGTTAATAGTTGTCCAGTTATCTGCAACTCGATTGAGCAGTCAATGTGTTGAGAAAGAAAAATGTTTTGTAATTGTTTTGAATGTTGATCGAAGGAGTTGTCTTCGTAGGAATGTTTTTGGCTCTACCTTACGCACAAAATCAGTTCATCATCGCACAAAAATCAGAACAGTATTCTTAGAATTTAGGCATTATGCAATTCTATTGAAAGTAAGGATTATCCAAAGGTTAAAAATATAACTTTTTTTTTTTTGTACTAAAAAGTGGAAAAAAAAATTAAGAAGCCCAGTATGTTGTCATTACTCGCAAAAGAAACAATTCAATACAAAGAAGAAGAATATAATCATTTTATGTAAACAAGTTTACCGAGATACATGAAGCTCCTCGGCAAATTAAACATGTTTGTAGTCATAATATTTTGTCTTTGATGCCAGCTTATTGTTTGTACTTTACTATCAGGTATTCTAAAATTCAAAAGCATTTCCTCTTTTTTTTACAAATGAAAACAATTTATTACTGTTGAAAAAAATATAATCTTAAATTTCTTTTGTGTATTTAAAGAATTTATTTTTAGGAACACGTAGATGCACCACGAAAGGAATCCGCTTACCAAATTTTAAGACTGTACGTCTAATAGTTTAGAAATGGAAATATTTATCAATAACGCCCCTTAAGCCCCCGCAACGCCACTTAGGAAGCTATTTTCACAAAACCCATCTTATAGCAGATCTCTACTTAATGAATGGAATCTGCTTACTCAATTTCAAGATTTTACGTCTAATAGTTTAAAAAAGGAGTTAATTGCCTATAACGCTGCTTAATTCTCCGCAAACTTGAGGTCGATTTTCACAAAACCCATTTTGTAGCGGATCTGTACTCTATGAAAGGAATCCGCTTATCAAATTTCTCAAAACTGTACTTCTAATAGTTTAAAAATGGAAATAATTATGCGTAACGCCCCTTGGAGGTCAATTTTCGTAAAAATCATTATGTAAGGTATCTCTACTTTATGAAAGAAATCTGTGTACCATGTTTCAAGACTGTACATCGAATAGATTAATAATGGAAATAATTATCTATAACGCCCCTTAAGCCCCCGTAACGCCCCTTGGGATTAGATCTTTGCAAAATCCGTTCTTAGCTGATGTCTACTCCATGAAGGGAACCTACCTATACCAAATTTCAAATATGTAGGTTTAATAGTTCCGGAGATATCGAGGATTAGTCAGTCAGTCAGTGAGTGAGTCGCTTTTCTCCTTTATATATATAGATGGTACATTAAATTTTTTTTTTAGATAATATACTTGTTTGTTATTAACTTACGTTGCAGCATATCTTACCCATCGAAAAAAAAAATAGAAAGAAAAAGAGAAAAAAGAATGTTGAGGAATATACACTGTATTTACAAAAAGAAAATTTTATTTTAAAATTAATGAGCTTTAAGGACATTTTCTAATTTAAAGCATACAAGTAATTTTAAGCATACATTATTTTATTACAAGACTTTTTAAACTTTCATCACCACATGCGGACTTAAATTTAATTATGCATAAAACATGTTAATTTTGTTTGAGTTTTTTTATTTGAAAAAATACTTTGTTTCTTAATACGTTTCATATCTTTGAAATGCACCAAAAATCCCTTCAGGTGCAATTTTCCGTGTCTTTTCTTAAATGTTTCTAGTCATCCATTGCTACGTAGAAATTGGTCTTATCCCAATACCTTAACAAATGGAAAAGCTTTCTCTATTACAAAAGGCTCAGAGATCAGAACATTTTTATCTTGCATTGTATGTATCCACTTCATAACTGCCTCGTCGAAATCTTCATGGACACATGTTCTTCTACGTTTTGAACAAGAATTCAATGTATCCTAATTTCGAAGCTTATCTCGATTTCTTATAATAGTTGATAAGCTGTTTGGAGGAAAACCAAATGTTAAAGCCATGTCCTCTTTTTGACGCCTTTATCTACTTCCTGAAAAATTAAAAAAAAATTTCATGCTCAAGCACTTACGAACTATCAGAAACGAAGTTACCAGTACGACTGATCAACACTACAAATGAACGGAAATTAGTTTACGGAAATGGAAACACGATGCAATTTCACTGAGGGTGAAAGAGGATATCGAAGATGTTTCTAGTGAAAAGTAGTACTTCTTGGATGAAACTCCCAGAAATCTATTGCTCTCGGCGCGCTAAAAAAAAAAAAAAGCAGTTCAAGATTTATGAGAACCATAAAATGTGTTAAGAGAGAATAACTTAAAATGTCCGGAACTACTTTAAAAATAAGAAGAAAAAAATCCAATCACAAAAAAAAAGTTTGTTACGTAGAAAATGCACTTCACTATAGGAAGTTTATTTTATGAAGAAAATCCTGAAATGCGCGTAGAAAAATTCGTTATATAGAGGTTCGTTATATGGAGGTTCCACTGTATATATATTTTTTGATAAACAGTAGAAACTTTTCCCCTGTCTCATAACTTAGAACCATAAATCTCTCCTTCTCTTGAACCCTTTAACCACTTCCTTTACACATTTTTTTGAAAAAATTGCAAAAAATCATAACATTTTTTAATTTTATTATTAAATACAATGAAATGAAACAAAACAAAATATGTAGGTTTTAAGTTGAGTTTTTTTAATTTTTTTACAGGCGTAAAAACATTTAGTTTTAATATTAGTTTACTATCCCGAGTTATATCTGGCAAATGGAAAAAAAGTTAAATATTAGTCTTAATATGATTGATTTTGAAACAAGGGACAACACAAAATGAGATACCTGACATTCTGTAAACTGGTATCTAGTCTCGTTTCTTACTGGCTTATTTCTGGAATCTCTATAACAGGAGCACAGTCACGGGAACACTGTCTCGTTGGATTTGATTTTTTTTCAGATGCAGGAATAACATCTGAAAAATGCATTGAGGTTAACCTGAGTGGTGAAGGACTAATGCTGGGTTTTCCTGATGTGGCAGAAAACTCGTCACGATGATTTTCTGAAATTAGTTTTCAGTCAGTTTCATTCTAAATTGTTTAGGTGATCATGAACCTCCTGATTTACAGTACAAAATGAAGGAATTTCACAAGGCCAAATCCAATAAATGGAAGAAAATATTAGTATTTTCCTCTCTTTTTCTGGATGTAAAATAAGGAGCTAAATGCTGGTCAACTTTATCTACACCACCCATTTGGTCATTGTAGTCAACTACACATTTAGGCTTGGACTTTGTCTCTCCCCGTTCATTTGTTACATCCTGCATTTCGATTGTATGTATTGTGGAAATTAAACTAACATCCTTCTTATCTTTCCATGTAATTACAGTTACTTCCCTCTCTAATACCCAATAATTTCTCCTTTTTTAAAAAAATTTCTTTGTCTTTAGATCTCGAGATAAATCTCTTCTATTCAATCGAAATGTTCCACTCACATCAATCTTCCTTTTAACCAACGTATCAGCCAAACCGGGCGGGATAAAAATTGTCTAACTGCCAACCAAAGCTGAGCGTTTCCTTTCATTTCTTTCAGGCCCAGTAAAACCGTGATAAAACAAATCGTACAGACAAATTCCGCTCGGGTATAATAATTAGCTGTAATACATACTAACCCGAGATAATCAGGCAAGCGGTTAAAGTTCACTACATATTCGCTTTGAAAATTTAACAAAATAATTTTAAATATCGCCATTAGACATGATGATGAACATAAATATACAAAGAAAAGAATTTAGCATTTTCCAATTTCGAGAAGTTTACGGTTTCACAGTGAAACCAGTGAACCTAAACGGTCCATTTTTCCTATATTCGAACTAACTAATCCAAAAGATCATTCAGAAAAAAAATCTATTATTTTAAAGCCATAAAACTTTTATATTTTAACGAAATCAATAAAGGAAAAATATTTTAAAAGTTTTTAATTGTTTTTAAAAAGTTTTCTGCACTTTTATAATTTTATACAAATTTGGACATAAAATTACATACTAAAAAAATTTATATTCCTTAATAAAAAATTGCTAGTCCATATAAATTTTCCATCTATAATTTTTAAGAGAGAATATTTATATCCATTATGTACACCCACACAGGGTCGCATTTAGGCAGGGTGGCAAAATTTTAGAGTGCGGACAAGTATTGTTAAATACAAAAATTTCTCACTATAATTTTTAAAGTAAATAAATATTTTACTAAGATATGCAATAAACAAATATTGCTTCAAAATGTCAGCTCTGCTTCTATTCCTAAATTCTCTAAATCCCAAAATTCGCTAAGCTTTTTCGAAGTATTGGATTCATTAACAATAACACTCATTGTTAAAAGTTCCTCCCGATCTGACCCAAATAATGTATCTGTTTCTATAAGATTTTTTGTTTAGACGTGTAATTCTACCTGTAACTACTTGATAATAATAGTCCACGCCAATAAGAATTGATGTTTCTTTATCGTTAAATTGTTAAGAATCAGCTAATTGTACATTTTTTAAATATCTAAATTTTTTTTTATCAAGGGTTGGTAAATGTGTAATCGAAATATGTTCTGTCTCGACCGCTTCCATTGCAATGTACAAATTTGGATGATCCCTGTTTTTTCAATTTTATTTTAACTATATTTAAGGTTTTTATTTCAGTTTCTTTAGCACCAAATGTGCAAATGGAAAGGTTTTCTTTTCTAAGAATTGGAAAGTTAAATTTCTCAGAAGTGCTCTTTAAAACGAAACTTCTTTGTGAACCATTATCTAAGAATAAGAATAATCTAACAACTTCTTGTTCATTTTTGTCATCTATTAACTCAGCACATATTTGTAATAATACACTATTTACTTCTGTTTTAAATACTGCTGAAACTATATTATTTGTTTCACTTTTTTGGAGAGAAATCGTCACCGTGCCGATTTCGAAAACATATTGTGAAATGGTGGGAGCCATTACAAATAGGACATGACTCTCTTTTCGCACATTCCATTGATCTATGACCGGGCATGAGGCTCAAATAACATCCCCTTTTTTCTTAAAATTTCTCTCTTTTCGTTAGCGCTTAAGAAATGGCAGGCCTCGAGTTCATGACCTTTGTTGCAGTATAAACATTTGCGACTTCTATGCAATTCACAGTGAAGGAAAAGGAGTTGGTTCGGGGTGTTCTGTCATCGGATTTCTCTTACGATGTCCGGGGAAAAAGGAGCTTTTATTTTTGTTCTCTTTAGTGGTGGAGGGGAATAATGACATGGTTTATGATTGTTTATTTGAGAGGCTTGTTCCAGAACTGGAATTTCCAAGTTCATTAACCGCAAAAGAGCGCTTTGGTTAAACCCTTAGTCCAGGGGGTCCAACCCAAAAGAAATTGCAGGCCACTTCGGAAAAATATTATAATCTCGCGGGCCACACATAAAAATATGTACCTTTATATCAAATTTGGAAACAAAAAAAAAAAAACATTTATTGGAGTGAAAATTTAAAACTTTTTTTTTTTTAGTGTACAGGATTTAAAACCTGATAATTAAATTGCGGATTCTGTTATAAATCATGATTTGACATATCTGTACAAGAATTATTTACTACACAAGCTTGGGAAGAAGTAGAAAAAATAATTACATTGAAACAAAACTTTTGGCGTTGCAATCATTGTGAAAGTGCAACGACTTAAAAAAATATGGTTCAGTGTGATGATTGCAGTTACTGGTAACATTGGAAATGCGTCAATTTTAAGAATGGGTCAAAAATTAAAAATTGGCTTTGTCCAGATTGTTCTATAAAGTAAAAGAGATGAGTTATGGCTCCTGGCGATACCTCTATAAAAAAACGCATCGAGATTCCTACCTCATGGCGATGTAGAAACGGGATCAATATCATAAATATTTCTAATATGCATTGCTTATTTCCCCCATTTAATTAATTATTTTAGAGAGAGCTGCCAAGAGCTGGGAGGCCCCTGATCACCCCTAAGATGTTCTCCCTCAAAATTGGGGTGGAACCCAGCCAAAACGTACTGTTACCTGAATGGTACTCAAAGCTACGGCTAACGACAAGCGTACTTGTAGCCCTTTGCAGCGATGAATTTCTTGGGCCTCGATCTGACATCGTCAGATAGGTGGCATTAGTAACAACAGAGAGAGAGCAACATTATTTCATAACTTATTATTTAGTGTACTAACTCATCAATAAAAAAAATGCTCATTTCTTACATATTAATTAAAAGAAAAATGTTTTCCAGTGAGGATATGTGTTCAAAAATTATACTTTGGATAATATTTAGGATATTTAATTCCTTCTTAGGTCAACAAAGAAAATCTTTTATTTTAGTTACTTTTTATTAAATAGTTACAATTAATATAAATATGTATATACATATGACAGACTTACAATATTAAGTGACAAACTAGAAAGCGATTTTCCTTGCAATTTTTCATTTTCCTTTTTATATATGGTGTTAGACTATTTTTTGTTTGTTTGTTACTATTTATTCATTTATCGAATTTAATTATTCCTATAAAATAGTAATGTAAAAAAGAAATCACATTCTCAGAAATTAGGCCATCCCAGGAGGGATTCGAACCTACGACATTTGGATTAAAAGTCCAACGTGCTATTTATTGCTCAACAGGGGCACAACGAACGATTTTCCTTTCTATATATGCTGTTGGACTAT
Organism: Trichonephila clavipes; assembly: GCA_019973935.1. Classification (NCBI taxonomy): domain Eukaryota; kingdom Metazoa; phylum Arthropoda; class Arachnida; order Araneae; family Nephilidae; genus Trichonephila; species Trichonephila clavipes. The sequence continues at coordinate 44,748 of BMAU01001230.1, forward strand.
TATTTTTTTTTTTTTTTTTATTCATTTTTTAAATATAATGAATGAATTAATATAAAAAAAAAAAAAAGAAACAATGGTATTAACATCAAGTGTCATCCACTGCTAGTTTAAAAGATGTATTTGAACTTCAATGGATGAATAGAAAGTATTTTATTAACGATTGAAAAAGAGTGAACTAGTAGTAGGAATTAATAAGAAATAAACAACATAAAATATAGGCATTCCTTTAATATAGTTAAAAAAAAAATTAAGATTTTAATGAGAATTTTGCCCTTGTAAAGTTATACTTAATGACGCAATATCAGGGATATAGTTTGTGATTTTCAATTTAACAATGATTCTAATGTTGAGTTGTTACGTGGGGAGATTCAGATTTTATATCAGAATTTTTTTACCCAATTACACCAATTTTTTTTAGAATTTAAATGGATAGGCTGGTTAAAGAAATATATAGAACAAAATACTCAAAGACTATTACATTTTTGAAAAACTTTTTTTTTCTTAATTAATGAATAATTTTGTATTTGTGTCAAAAAAAATTTTAAAAAAAAAAATGATTTATCGTGTAATTATGAAAAAAATTAAAAATTAATTGCTGAATCTAATTGTAAAGATGGAACTATATTTATTGAAAATTCGATAGAGAGTTTTCTCAACCGGTATAGAAACTAAATGTGATTATAGTTGGAAATAGATTCCAAAAATAAAAAAAGAATATTCGATATTTATCATCTAGTTATTAGCCGTCATGTAGAAGTATTGATACACGTTAAATCTATTGAGGCTCAAACGTCTTCTCATTGGTGTGGTGAGGAAGTTAAGACAGGGGTGCCAGCTCAGGTGTCGTCCTCGTCACTTGATCATGGTTCAAAATTACGAGGTTCGTCGCCAAAAGTCCTCGTGTAGCTGAACAGAGCGACATTAATTGTCACTCTCTCTCTCTCTCGAGTTATTGAGATTTTCATCGATTTGCAATTCTATAAACGATTTTAGAATATCTCTATGTATAAAGCTAATAATTTATTATATAATAATGGTATCTGTTTGCATTATAATCATTTGCTCATACTAAAGGGGAAAAAATGTTTATTCCTTAATATGTGTTCTTTGTACATTAAATTCTGTACTTTCAACTGCTTTTTCTAATTTGATCATTTATATTTTGTAATCAAATATTATTCCTTAACTCAGTAGCGCAACAGCCCATGAGAGCCAAGACCTGCTGTGCCCATCTCAGTATACGTGATCCTGGGCGCTGAGTTGCGTGAGCAGATGCTTCGGTCATGTGGTCAATATGACGCGAAACTCTCAGTGTTTAGTTCCCAAGCAAGCATGACACTCATTTATCGACCCACTGAAAGGATGAAAGGCTGAGTCAACCATGCCCAGCCCGGGGTTTGAAACTCGCACCTGTGGTGTGGAAGCGTGATGCACGACTACTCAGCTTCAATATTATTCCTAAAATAATATAGTATTTTCTGTGTATATGTGTGATCAGCTTATACTTTTTATCAACATTGTAAAATCTTTAAAATGTTTTACTTTGAGTGAGATTCAACGAGTTTGAAAACTAACGTTTTGTTCAAAATCTGTATGCCATCTATAAAATTTATAAAGTTTTTATTACATTTTATAGCATCAGAATCAATGTTAATACTTATATATAAAAAAAAAAATTTCTCTTAATTTTACCTTTTCTATTACAAAGTGGTAAATGTTTACACAGTCTTTAAAATCTTAAGAATAAGTTAAGTGAATATTATCAGTTATAATTTTTTTCTTTGCCATATAAAGAAATTTTTGCATCTTAAAACAAATTTCCTTCAATCCAACAAATTTTAATTTTTAAAATCCTGAAACTCAATGTCAGCATCTCTTTTGTTTTCCAATTAGGTTGTATTACGATGACTTAATGCCAAGGAATAACTTTCGCATTCGAAATAATCCAATCAAAAGAGCATGCGTTATTGCATATTAGAAATCATTAATTCCGTACAAACTCACCCACCCCTCCAAAAAAAAAAAAATTTATTACTACAGTTAATAATAAAACTTGTTACTTATTGGAAACTTAAATAGTTTTTCAATGTACATTCCATGATCATACTATAATTTCAAATATTTTTCCTCAGTTCCTTATGTATATAAAAATAAGCTAATTTTTAAAAAATAGCGCTTAAAAAAATCCCATTCACGTTTGAGCAAAGAAATTACATCGATTAAAAAATGAAAAGGAGGTATATTAGCTGATTTAAATGTAATCATAAACAAGTATTACAGACATGAAAAATTAAAAACAATATTACTTTAGAATATCACTAATTAGGATTGATATCAATGAAGTTTAAAAGGAAATGTAAATTTTTCTTAACCAATTCGTAAGAAAATAAAGATAAACTAAATTGCATTTAAGGTTGATTAGCATTATAGTTATTTTTCGGATCTTAGGAAATAAAAATTTTGGCATATCCGGTCTAAAGGAAATGGGTGGAGTCGGAACTTCCTCAAGAATGCGTTGGCCGTCTCTTGTCCCTTCCCCTAGAAAGAAAAAGGGAAGCAGATGTCTATCTCTTTTATGGCCCTAAATTTCTGCCAAACAGAGTGAGGGAGGTCTTTGGTTATTCGTAGTGTCATTGAATATACGTCACACAGGCTAGAAAAGAAATATTTGTTTTTACTTTTTTTTTTCTTACACTGTGATATACCCCTTACAATTATAACTAATTAAATCGGGACCCAGGTTTATCGTAGTCATGCTATATCAAATACATTCTCTATACGTTTGAAACAAATTTTGTTACATAATGCTGTATTTTTTTCTTTCTTAACTAAATTATCACAAAAATAAATCTCAGCCAATAATACAGTGGCTTGCAGATATCATCCAACATTAAAATACAGAGAACAGAATACTATGCAAAAGTTGAAATAAAAGCAAAGTAAACTTCGGCATTTTCGATAAAATTATTGAAAATGGTGTTTTACCAAATTTAATGCAGTCGCATACTATTGAAATTGAGGCACCACAAATCTAATGTTTCCGTGTTATTTAGCAACCAATATCACAATTAGTCAACAATGTATTATATTCTAATTTTAAACTATGTTTTAGATTGTATCATATATATATATATTCCAAAACTATTTATCAAAATAACAAATGTACTCACGTATGTGATCAGTTGTATTAAATGTGTTTTAAAAAAAATAATGTAGTTTTTGCATTGAATTTACCAAATTTGTTAAAAGTCATGTGTCTTACAAGTCCCAATTTCATGTAGCTTATCCTCTTTTTGTATGATATTTGGTTATTTGCACGCTTCTTTAAAAAATATATTTATATATATATATATATATATATATATATATATATGTACAGTATATGCACACAGGAATTTTCAAGGGGCACAGGGGGTCCGGGGTCGAAAGTTCACCATTCTTGTATCAGGCTCCTTTTGATTTTGTCGATTTTTGCGAGCAAAACACAGTAAAAAACTAATTATTGAATAAATAATTAGCATTAATTAATAAAATTAATCATTAATAACAAATACTTAATTAAATTTTACGTACTATATACTTAGAATTATAATCAATAGGAAAAAATCAAGGGCTTTGGGGGCGGACCCCCTTGTGTGCGCCACTGTATATATATATATATATATATATAATGCAATTATTTATGAAATTAAATGGCCTTTTATTTCAGAAAAAAATGCTACAGTTGCAATTTGATAAAAATTATCTGTGTCATCACCCATTTTGCGATATTCAATGCTTCACCATATTCTTTATCACTTTGCGTGATTAAATTTTTATACGTCATTATGATCTAGGATTGGCATAATTTACTGTATTTAACATTACATGAAAAGCAATTGATTTACACTAGAGGACTGTGAATATTATCTTTGACTCAAAAGTAATTTTTTCCCACTTCAGTATTTATCAAAAAGAGCACGGAAGAATAACAAATAGAAGTAATACTATTATATGGTTGAATAAATAAACTATTTTCAGAGTATATGCATGTTTTGAAGAGTTAAAAAGCAGAAAAAATAAGATTATCATCCTTACCCCCAGACACTAATCAGCAAGAATCACGCTTTTATGACTGTCTAAAAAGTTTGGGAGGAGGGTTGGAACTCAATAATTAAATTAAACAGGAATTTAAGTATGATGTCCATTATATAGGTAAACGTGTCTTAAAATTTTAGGGACATTCTTAGAAATAAAATTTTATTTTTATAATTAGATACATTTCTATGGAAAAACTCTATTTAAATTATTTAAAATTAGCAAGGGTATAAAATTACGGCCGGAAAATCTCGTAAAAAATTCTAATCACTTTTCATAAAAAAATTAAAACATGCTTTGTATACTTAAATTAATATAAATTTAGAAGTGCTCTTTTTTAGTAATTTGTCAATAATTGGCCGTATGATTTTTAACATAGTAGAAAATGCATCCCTTGTATTTAAAATAATTTACTGTAAAGAAACAATTGTGGTTTCTATTATTGCTAAGGTAAAAAATATTTCAATAAACCTTTTCGTTCATTTTGTAGGCATTTAAATAAGGGAATTTATTTTTAATTCGGCGTTTAGTATAGTTATTTTAGAAGAGGAAACCATAAGAGAGTATCCTATGGTTTCTTACGGAACAAGAATTCTTGCATTTTAAATTTGTGAATTTTTAACTTTCTCTTTATAAGAAAACTTATTGCGTGTACATTAAGCATAGCGTGTAGAGAGAATTTAGGCTTTTCATACCATTTAATTAAAAACTATAACACAGGCAGTATGTAATTCAATTTTTGTCTTGTTCGAACTCGAATTTCATTAGGTACAAAAAAAAGAATTGCTTTCACAAATATGTATTTATATATGAATAATTACTTTAGCGGTAACATATAATTGAAATCCACTTTTTCATTATTCTATTTGGCATAAATTTAGTAACAAATTGAGTCGAGTTTATGCATTATGTGTGTAGATATATGATTATACTATGGAAGGATATATACTAATTTCCGTTTGAAAATGAGTTTAATTTAAAATCTGATCTAGCTTGAAAGTATGAGAAAAAAAAAAATTGTTTCTAGTTAATTTTGAAGTCTGCTTTTTTATTTTTACAGAGAGAGAGTTTGATATAAAGTGATAAAATATTAAGCTTTTAAAAATTTTCCGTTTATATTAAACAAAAATATTAGAGAAACTCGATTCATTGTCAGAGTGAAAACCATAGCTTTCGGTCAATCCGTCATTCAACTTGTATCATTATGAATATATATACATATTGAATTGTTATTAATAAAACAAGTATTTACGATTACGTAGCGATCAAAATGTAATTTGATGACCCACAGAATGAGCGAAACAAATAACCGATTTAATAAAAATCTATCAATGAATATTCAGTGCACAAGCTATCTAAAATTATAAATAAACATTATATTTTGTAGAATAGAGAATTAAATACGAAAATAAGCTTTTCAAATCACTTTAGTAAACGCTTTTTTATTCTGTATCAAAAAACTTACCCTTTCGATTTTTAGTAATAACATTTGTAAAAGATCCGATAAAATCACTTATTGGTTATATTTAAAATACTTATTCGTAACATGTACAAAATGTTCAACAGAGGAGCTGCTTCTTTTTTGAATTTCCGTGCCATGAGTAATCGTATTATCTAAATTAATCCAGTATCGTTTCGTTAAAAACGCGGAGTTTCAAAAAAAAACAATAATGTAAGCGCTTTCTGCTCGCACTTGTGTATTACTTACCACTGCAATTACATAATTAAATTTTTTATTCAAAAAATAATGAACAAATATTTAATTTCATTTAAAATAAATTTGTTCCATGTATTTAAACTTGCTATTTCGAAAGATGGTTAGATATTTTTTTTATGCTTTCGATAAGAATACTGCTTTCACCGTGTGAACAGGTCTAGCTGGGATATGTACCTAGAGCACTTAGCCCTTTTGGGGCTTTGATCTCTTGTCTGGAAAAATATTTGTGACATGATATTTTGAAACATTGCCCTTTTTATTTTAGAGATTTAAGTAAATAATTATAACAAGAAGTTAAAAAATTTTTAAAAATAAGAATAATTAAAGACAGGAAAAATTTAAATTTAAGAATCTGATATAAAAATTAATAAGTTACAATTTGCTGAATTTTGAGAATTACATTACAGATAAATTCCTTTGGCCAATGGGGACCTCAGGATGGCTGATTGCCTGTCCAATGGGGAGGCAGCTTTTCGTGTTTGTGTTGAGTGTGAGATGAGAATGATTACTCTCTCCCGCGTTGCGAGAAAGGAGCTTTCTGATTCGTTGTTGCGTTAATGTGGTGACTTCGGTCCCGGTGAGGGTACCGTCGCCGTGTACGGGATCGGAGGCTTCCAGTGTCCGTAATGGGCAATGGGGCTCTCCGATTGGTAGTTGGGTGTTTGTGAATTTTTGTGTTCATGAAATGAGTGATGTTGAATGAATTTACAGAAAAAGTGGTGTTTTTAATAAAAATAAAAGTAAAATGAGAAATAAAATATAGGTTTTAATTAATTAATAATGTTTCTGGGTCTGTGTGTGCGTCTCGTTGGAGTGTATTTCTCGATCTTTTGGATCGAGATATTGTCTGAATTATCTATTTTTGTGAAGAATGTTTTTGCTATTTTTTTCATGAAGTTTTTAATTGTTTTGTAGTTAATGGCATTCCTGAGACTAGAGTTTCTCATGTACCAATCGGCTTTGAGAATCTGTCTCAGGGTTTTGTTTTGTAATACTTCTAGTTTTTGGATGTGTGTTTTAGCTGCAAAACTCCACACTGGAGAGGCATAGGTAATGACTGGTCTTAGAAGTGAAGAATAAATAAGCAATTTATTTGATCTACTTAATTTAGATCTTCTGCTAATTAGGTGGGAGAACGTGTGAGCTTTCTTGATAAAGTTCTCACGTATGCGTGTAATATGTTGTTTGAAAGTGAGTTTTTATCTAACGTAACACCAAGATATTTGGTGCTCTGAGACCAAGGGATTCTTTCGTTGTGTAAGTAAATGTCTGGGTAGATTAATCGTGTTTTTCTAGTAAAGAAGACTGCTTCAGTTTTTGCCACATTAAGGGCAATTTTCCATTTGGAAAACCAGTCCTCTAAAACTAGAAGATGTCTGCTGATTGCTCTGGCCACGAGTTTGGGTTCAGTGTGAGATGCCAAAATTGCTGTGTCGTCTGCGAACATGCATAAAGTTGTGTTGTGGTGAATCGGAATGTCGTTCACGTAGATGTTAAATAAGAGGGGGGGAATGAATGTTCCCTGCGCCCCGCCCGCTTCCGTGGGTCTGTGGCTAGAGTAGGTATCATTGATTCTGACAGAGAAATTTCTGTCAGTTAGATAAGAGGATATTAGTTTGATTAGTGGGGGGGGGAAATCATATTTGATTAATTTGAAAATTAGGCCTTCTCGCCAGACGCGATCGAAGGCTTTTTGAATATCGAGGGAAAACCGCACCAGTCGATTTTTTATTTTTGAATCCTGACTTTATCGTTTCCACAACTCTTAAGAGTTGGTGGGTGGTCGATAAGTCAGGTCGGAATCCATGTTGTTCCGGGATTAAGATATTATTTTTTCATCCACATGGTGGTACAATCTTTTAGTATGATTTTCTCGGCTACTTTGCCGAGAATAGAGAGGAGCGCGATCGGGCGGAAACTTTCCGCCTGAGTCGGGTCCTTTCCTGGTTTTAGGATTGGAATGACTGTTGCAGTTTTCCATACGATCGGGAAGTAACCAATTTTTATTATGTTATGAATTATATTTGTTAGTTCAAAGATGGGGACTAGCGGAAGATGCTTTAACATGCGGTTAGTAGTGCGGTCAATACCCGCTGCTTTATTTATCTTTACTTTATCGATATGTTCGATAATTTCGCTTGGTAGTGGGGGTGGGGTGGGGGTATATTAGTAAAGTTATTTTCATTATTAAGATAGGTGTGAACAACATGTGTTATTGCTCTATCCGTGTCATTTGTGATATCATTTAATTTAAATTGGTTTTGGAGTGAGTCAGCTATGACCTCACTTTTGTCTGCGTCACTATATGCAATTTTGGCAGGGCCTTTAAGGGCCGGAATTGGTGGAGCCTTCTTCCTGGAATTTCGGGCGGCTTTCCAAAGAGAGCCGTCCTCGACTTCCAAGCAAGCAAGAGACTCGTCCCATTGTTTTTGTTCGTGTTTTATGACAATTTTCTTAATTTGCTTTTGCAATCTGTTTAGTGTATTCTTATCTGCAGGGCTTCTCGTGTAGTGCCAGATTTTTCTGGCCCTATTTCTTTCCTTTAAAAAGTTGATTGAGATCCCTGCTAATGTAAAAGGTGTCGTTATGTTTTAATGGTTTTGATGCATTCGTGTATGCTTGGTGTAGTCGGTCAGTAAAGGCGGCGATCTGCTCGTCAATATCTTCTGGCGTGTTCGCATCTGGTAGTGTAAAATTATCAGGAATATTTAAATTTTGTGTGAATTTCCCCCAATTTGTTTTCATGTGCGTGTATCTTTTATTCGGGGGAGGAAAGAAGTGTGTTGTTGTAGTGAATTCGAACGTGACTGGATTGTGATCGGAACTGAGTTCCGATATGGACGTGACAGTGCACGGCCAATCAACGTTCGTTGAAATGGCTAGGTCGAGTGTGGAGGCGGAGTCATGTCCGTACCTCGTAGGAGTGGGCGGGGCTAGGATGCGGTAGCCCGATCTTTGAATGTGATGATTAAATGTGATTCCTCTTCTCGTATCAACATCGCATCCCCAGGAGCTATGCTTAGCATTAAAATCTCCCATGATGATCGTAGAGGGAAAACCTTGGTTCATTAGTGTGTCTATACTTTGGTTGAGATTATTTATGTTTAAGTGTGGTGGGTTATAAAGTGAGATTATAAGTGTTTGATCACCTAATTCTGGGGTGAGAGCGACCATTGTTGCTTCTACCCCGTTTAAATTAGGTGTTGGTATGTGTGTGTGTTTCATTGAATTTTTAATCATAATTGCAGTACCGCCGCCCGTCCTGGCCGTGTACGCGTTGTGTGTTGTGTGATTCCTATCGTTTCGATAGATTCTGTAATTTGCCAGAGCAATTGTGTGACTTGGTCTCAGCCATGTTTCTTGTAGGGAGATTACATCCGGTTTATACTTATTTACAAAATCTCGCAGCTCCCACATGCGAGATCGAAGACCGTTGGCATTCCAGGTTACCATCAAGAGTCTTTGTATGGTGTTCATTTCTGGGCTTTATTGAAGGAGCGCGCGACGCCCTTGAGAAAGATATTTAGTTTATTTATGTCGTTTGTTTCTTTTGACATATCCTCTAATGCCTGAAAAATTTCAGGGAATTTTACAGTTATATTTTGTAGTTCCGCAATATACATTGCGAAACTTCCAAAATCTACATTATTTTCGCTATTAGGGGAAGCCCCTTCACTTTGGGTGGTAAGGCGGGGTGACTCTTGACGCTTCAAAGCAGTAGTCTCCTCCGGTGTCACCATCTGTTGACTGATTTTCCCACTACAGACGTTAGCGAAGCTGACATTTGCTTCTACTGGCCTGGTAGCGGGGATGGTTTTTTTCTGAACAGTTTTATTATTTTGGGCCTCGCCCTTTTTAGGTTTTATTTTTGGGAAGGCCGTGCAGCTTCTCAACGAAGCTACATGTCCCTCCTGGTTACAGTTTATGCAACGCGGTTTATCTAATTTTTCTTTTATCGTGCAGTCTCCAGTGCGGTGATCTTTTCCGCACTTTAGACACCTGGGTGTCATCCTACAGTTTTTACTGGAATGATTAAAATAGTTACAATTGTAACATTGGGTTGCCCCAGGTTTCTTTCTGAATGGGTCGACTGTTACACAAAGGTAACAGACGGTCTTCACATCATGAATGAGTTCCGCCTTTTCATTACGGCGAACCTCAACCATGAATATTGGCAGTGGTTCTTTGGTTGAAAATTTGCGCAATTGCGCAACTTTTTCTACCTCGAAGCCCTGCGATATGAGATCAGATTCGATCTCCGCCACATCGGTTTTTACCGGTAGCCCTTTAATGACTACCTTGATGGGCCGATCGGCGAGTCTTTTAATTATGTAGTGCTCAGCTCTGATATTCTCGAGGTGAGTGACAATATCTCGATGATCATCCGGGGTTGCCGGTTGAATTTTAATGTAATTCCCAGCCATCTTATTGATGGTTCCTGGGAATTTCCTGTTTATGTCCTGAACTATTAAGTTATAGCTATTGACAATCTTGAGCATTATTGGCTTCACCGTGAGGGGGCTACTGCTTTTACTCGGAGGTGCTTCCTCCTCTTCCAAGACCGAGAACTTGTTCCCGGTAGTACAAACTACCTTTTCAATCGGGATTTCCTTGATAGTTCGCGCGGCCTTTTTGGGGAGTTTAAACTCCTCATCACCGGCCCTCTTAAGTTGTTTCGTTTTAACTTTATCTATGACAGTTGCTAGATCTTTTTTAGGATTTTTATCATTAGTATTACGGTTATGTAATTGACAATTTTCGATAGGGCAACGAATCAAAAGTATCTCACCCATTACGGATTGCTGCTCCATATCCAGCTGTGCCTTGTTCTTGATGAGGGTTGCGATATACTCCTCGTTATAGATTGGTGTTTGCTCCTGAATGGCGAGCTCCGCCTTTATGCAAGTCATTTGGACTTCCTTAGATCGGGATAACCCATAGAGCATTTGGAGGTTTCGACACGCCTGTTCGGGCGTGACTTCAGTGGTAGTTTGGGATTCGATGTTACTTCAACGGTTTTTTCAGGATCGGTTTGCTTCGTACGTGCCATAGCCAAATGAAATGAGAAACAGGTCCACGTCTAATGCGAAAATGAATGATTGGCATCGTATTCAAAGCAAGCGCCGATATTGGCGAGAAATTTGCTAAGCTCTGTAACCCTGCAGACTGTCATCCCCCTGTTTCCTTCCCCTCTCCTCTTCTAAAAAAAGTGCTCTTTATTTAACGACTTCCTTCTGTGTGTATTGTATGTTGATGGTAGTTAAGTGTGTAGTGTTGCGAAGGAAATCATAAATTTTGTTGTTTCATCAAATTATCACTTGGTTTGATACTTAATAAAGGGACAAAATGGCTATGCAAAGGAAAACTAACGTATGTTTTTAAAATTATTTTCAGATGTTTTATTTTACTTCTTAATAAAAGTGTTATCTGGCTAAAACTTAATTTGCTTGTCAAAATTCAGTCGAAGGTGTAATTATTTGCTTTAAATGTAGATAGTAGTCTTAATAAAATTGTACGACCATTCTAAATCCTGTAGTCCTAAGTGAGTGTAAAAGCTATCTTCAAATTAGGTGCATTTTATTTTATCTCAATTCTTCATTATGAGCATCTAAGAATAGTCTATGAAATGCAATAGAATAACGAATTAGTTCAATCATGTATTGAATCAAGTTATTTTCCATAAGATAAGGATGTAAATTTCATGTAGAGGGAATATATATTCTTTTAAAATTTCTCATTTTTTCTCCCATTAGATCATCCGAAGATTAGGCTTATAATTCGTTCGGATTTTATAAATTTAATGACCGTTTACATATTTTTAATTCATTTTTTATCTTTATTTTAAGATTACTTGAATTATTTTCCTCTCATGGTAACATCGAAATTGAATTTGGAATTCAGAGATTGTTCTTTGGGGCAATATGAATCATATATAGTATATCACTAATTGTCAGTTGTATCTGCTGTAATGGACTTTTAATTTTGTGATACCTACACAGGAACTGTTCATAATTTAGTCATTATCATTTCTTATCTGATAGTTAGTGTCTATGTTTGGAATATTTGTCTTGACTAGTTTTGAAATTGTATGTTTCATTTTGTTGTATCAGTTACAAATTGTAAAAAATATTAATTATAGAAAAGACTTAGCATCCTGAATGATTTATAAAATAAATTATGGCTAAATTTCAGAATCTTTTATGAACATTATGTGAAAGAATTAAGGAAAATCCTTAAAATTTCTTTTATTTTTCTTCAGATCATTATAAGCCTAGTTTTAGGCTTATCATTCATCTAGGGAAGACCTGTGTACCTAGGGCCACCCCATTTTATTTGAATAATATTTAGTTCTAAGTTTTATAACTCACAGTTGGGTGAGTGACTACACCAATTCCTTCTTTGGCATTCATTTTGAAGTTTTGCAAAAGAAAGCTGTGGCAAGTTATAAATGGAAAACAGTTTTACATGGTCTAAAGTAAAATTTTGCAGTTCATTTCTTTTTATTGTTGTACAATGATAAGTCAAATATTTTTCTTTGAATTCTAGTACATAATTTTGTTTGTGACTTTAAGTACTAAATTAGATTTTAAATAAATCCCCTTTTTATCTGGGTTTTTCTGCAGAAGACATTTTGTATGAAATTACCTTGTCTTGTACCTAGGGCCATGGCCCTAGGTACAATTGCAATTAATATTCTTTGTTATTATTTCATTAAAAATGCTTTTATAATATAAGGAGGAAAGTGGCCTTAATTATCTGAACCATTTTGATTTAGTCAAGTTTTTTATTATAATTGGATGTTATTTAAATGAGAGGAGTGTATATTTTCTGAAACTTTCAATATGCTTGATTTATAAAAAATATGTTTGCTACCCTTATTGTTATTATTCAGGATTATTATTTTGTTTACACAAACATAAGAATTCATTTAATAAAAAAATTCTAAATAATTTTTAATAAGCATAATTCTCAAAGTAAATCCAACAAAGGTGGCCGAAAACCAGGGAGAGGTAGAATCTTGACTGACACTCCTGAAAATGAAGGAGTCAAAAATACCATGTTATTAAAATTGCCAAAAGAAAGAAAAAGAAAACTTGTGAAAAAACCTGAGTTTGAAATTAAGGCAACTTCATCCAAAGAATTATCAGACATTGAAAATTCTCATTCCACTGATGATGCAAATTCTACTGTAGCTGATATAAGAAATACTATTGAAAGGAGGGAGGAGATTTTTTGTTTAACAAAAATACAAGACAAAAAAAACTGAACATTTTTATGTAGCAGAAATAATAGATGTTAAAGAACACAATAGTGTTAAATTTCTGAAGAATATTGATTGTTCAAATAAGTTTCTTTATGATAAAGAAGAAACTTATGAAATTGACAACAGAAATATTGTGTTCACATTCCCCGAACCACAATCTGTTGGTGCTTCAGAGCGACATTATATGCAGCTCGTTTTTGTAACCAGTTTTTTACATTATAATGTTTAATGAAAATACGTGTAATTCATTAATAATTTAGCGCATTGCAAATTAAATAGTTGCATGATAAATCAATATGTTAGCTGATATTGATTCTTTTATTAAATTCATGTGTGTGTTTGTTTTCTATTGATTGCAGAGCAAAACCTAAGTTCCTGGGAAAGGCCCTAGGTACAGCAGACCCAATAAGCTTAAATAAGCTGGCCATATGTGAATTTTTTTAAAAACCTTTTATTTCACAGAATTTATTATTTTAAGTACTTATATTAACTTTATTGGATGGTAGTTAGTATAATGATAAATGCATATCAGTTTCACATTTTTAAAGAGGCCAGTAGCTCTGTTTTTGTGCATTGAAAAAAAGTGGCCCTAGGTACACAGGTCTCCCCTACTTATAAGTATTAAATATTAACTGTTCAAATATATATATATATATATATATATATATATTAATTTAATCCCTTTGTCAGCATTTTCAGACTTTCTCACAATATTGAAAGAATTTTTTTTAAATTTTATTACCACATATTCATATTCCCTTCTCCCTCCAAAAAGAATTGCTAAATTCTAAATTGCACATACTAATTCCAGTTATATCTCTATTAAAGTAAGATTCTTCTCTCTGCATCTATCAATTTTTAAGAACAATTTAGACTATTTTAAATTAGAAAAATATATGTATTCATGTTGTAATAAAATTAAATTGTCACAAAGCAATGATACTAGATCAGAAGTAATGATAGATGTTTTAGCAATATAATAAAGATATCTTTTTCTCATCAGTGCTAACTTGTAATGTTATTGTAGAAAGAAAGATTATTTTCTGCATTAATTTTATTTGAAAGAATTCTTTCAATTTCAAATAATATGAAATGTTTTGATTTTTGTAACAATTTGCTCTTTTCAATTAACATCTTCATTCTTTCAATAGGTGCGTTTACCTCCAGAAGTAAATCGTATCTTATATGTTAGGAATCTTCCTTATAAAATTACTGCTGAAGAAATGTACGATATTTTTGGAAAATATGGAGCAATAAGACAGATCAGAGTGTAAGTAAAATTATTTTTTGTTAACTTATGATGACAACCTTATAGTCATCATGAAGATTTTAAGTACATGTTTGGGTATTAATTCATATTTTTTCTTAAAAAAAATATTTCTTTCTTTAATTAAAGATTAATTTAAAATTAGTTAAATTCCTGATGTTTGACTTATTTTTTGAGCCAAAAAAAAAAAAAAAAAAAATATTGAACTATATAATATATTTTTAAAATCATAGAAAACAAAGGAAATTCTTCAGAACTAATTTATTATCAGTATGCAACATACCAAATGCCTTATTGGCATGATTTTGAAAGTGCACCAAATAAGATCCTGTTGCCTATTAGTTTTCAATTTAAGATGACAGCCTAACTCTAAGAACTCAACATAAAAACAATTTTTTAAAATGTCTTATTCCTGATTCAAGTATTTAAAATAGTACAATAATGTTCATTTTTTAAAAAAATAAACAAAAATGTACTGTTTTTGTTGAAAACAACATGGAAAGCTTGGATTTTAAATAATAGAATATGAGGAATTTAGAAATGCCAGAGAAAAAATCAGGGAAAATATTGAAAACGGAGTATGGGTAAAAAATGAAAAAATTTAGGTTTAAAAAAAATGAAGAAATAAAGGTTAAAATTAAAGCTGAAAAAATAGGACCATTGTTCAAAAACCCGTCTGGGTAGTATTTTTGATAAGAAAATCTATTTTTTTAGAACTTTTTAGTTTGTAAAGTTATTATTACTTAAATCGACCAAAATCCTGCATTTCCTATGTTTTTCCTGCTATTGCATTTTAGGGTACTTGCATATTAGCGTCACCACAACCAAATTTGTGCCACACATATCACCCCTTATCATAATAGCAGAAAAAGGTTACTAAAGGTTTAACATTAAATGCATGAATATGTAAATTATTACGCTATTTGTGAGTTTGATATCATGGGGCAAAAATGTGGCTGCAGAGTGATACTAATATGTAAGTACCAATTTTAAAAACAATGTTTATTTGTTTGTTTTTTACAGTTTTCTTCTTAGTAGCCAGTTTGAAAAACACAATATTTTCTTTGATAAAATTTTTTAATGTCAAAAAAAGTCAAGAGCTAAACTAGGACGTTAGCAAATTAGTTTTATGCTAACCATTCATTAAAAAATTTTATACTTGAATAATTTCTCAGTATATATAAAAATAAATTTTTTTTTAATATGCTGTTTACTTATTTTACATTAATATTCTATTTCCAATTATGAAACTGCATAACATTGCTGGATTTTTTACTGTGTGTGGAGGGGGCACTTATTAATTAGGGGCTACAGGTTGGCTACTGCTTTTCTAAGTTATCAACATGAACATTACAAATATTATCCAATAAAATGCTTGCAATACAAACAGAATAGAATTTGATATGTTTCCTACTTGTTCCCATGTTTGTTGTAATGATCCCTATAACTGATAAGTAACTGCATGCATGTATATACACACACTAGCTAGCAATTGTGTAGTGAATATTAAAATTAGTAAATTGGTGATCCTTCGCAGCAGCAAAGCATACTTTACACATTTATGTAAGAATTAAAAATTCGGTACTTTCCCATTTTCCATAGCAAGCAAAAAATCGTCAAATAATGTTGAATTCCGCCATTTCTTACAACCATAAGGGAAATGTATGTTTGGGGTCATGTGCTCTGTGTTCTCTGAATTCATTCAAAACAAAGCACATTTTCCTTTCTTTCTTCCATCTTAATTTTTGTTTTAAAAAATAATGAAAATTGGGGATTTAGCTAGAATTGAAGAAGATGTAGTCTCTTTTTTTTTAGAGAAAGGTATATTGGCAACATGCAATCAGAATCAGGAAATGAAACTGTATTTTTGTGACAGAGTACGTTGGCGGTGCAATCTTTCAACATGCTGCACGAAGAACAGCATTCCCAATGGTACGTGGTTCGAATCGTCCAGATTGAGTTTTTTAACATCTTTGAGATTTATTTATGGCTGGAGTAAAGAGATGACAACAGTCAAATGGTGTGAAAAACAACTGGATATGAATCTTAATACAGTTGTAGATTGGAACAACTACTTAAGAGAGAAGTCTGTGTAAAAGTATTAGCGGGATGTGTGCAAAAAAAATAGTTGAGATAGACAAGAGTTTATTTACAAAACAAAAGAATGATGCCAGGTGGGGATGCTTTCTAATTCGAAACTGTTATCTACCAGTACTGTTAAATGCAATAACAAATCGCATAGAAGAAGGGTCAATTGTCTATTCTGATTCCTGAAAGGGTTACTGCGCAACTAAAATGAAAGAAGGTGGTCTACAGCATTTCAAAGTCAATCACAGGTACAATTTTGTGGATCCCGACACTGGTGTAAACACTCAGAAAATCGAACGACTTTGGAGCAGTGCCAAATGGAGAAATAAAATCGTTGGGGAACTTCTCGCTGAATTCATGTGGAGGCGAGGAGTAAGCGATCCGTTTGAGCAAATTCTCAAGGATATCACCATATTCTGCAAAAACCAATAATTATAAGCATTCTTTTTGGTTAAAACTGTTTTGCTTACAATTCATTAATATTTGTTTATAGTTGGACATTTTCAACTTTAATTCCGTTGACTGTTTTGTCATTCGCTTTTCTTGGCGACTTGACTCACGTTTGGTTCACAATTGGCGACATTTGCACCCGACTGATGGAAAAGTAACAGGATTTCTACAAAATGTTAGTGTATCATAATCCACAGCCTACAATTATCCATACTTTTCATTGAGTGAAAAATTTGGTGACGTTGGCCAAGGAAGAGTATCAACATCATGGAGGCATTTCAGAGATAAGCGAACTGTATGTGTTCCAACATTGTTTTCTTTACATGTTCCATAGAGGACAGTCTTGAAGGTGTAACGTCCTAGCCATATAAGTGATGACACTTGGTTGGTATTTTTGAAGATTTATTTTCAAGCACACAGGACAGTTCACAGACTTTAAATATTTACACTATATATAGAATTTTTAAGTAAAAATCATTAATATTTCCAAGTTTATGACATTCGTAGAGAGATAATCCCTTAGGCTCGCTGTTGGAACTAAAAATACAATCACTCTCATCAAGAGGAAATCACACGCTCACGGATGGAGCACACAAATTCTTGGCCTCTCTCTCGTCGAGAGGTAATCACACTCCCAATTTCCACACTGCGCTCACTGGAGGAGCCCGCAGAATCTACTGCTCTCGTCGAGAGGAAAACACCGACTGACGCCGGCTTGGCACTCCCGCATGCGCAGTGCTTCTGATCAGTCCACGTTGCCACCTGGAGTTTTAGAAGGGGTCTACAGTTCGTTACAAAGGGTAATGCAGTCAGCCAGATGATGACATTGTTCAGCTGTTAAAATTGTACTCAAAATGAATAAAGATTATTTACTTTTATTAAAAAATGCTGCACCATTGCACTGTCTGGTGTCATTTTTCAGCAAACATATTGATCAGGTAAAACACTATTCTCACACTGCTGGCAATGTGAGGTTAAAAACATCATAAAGACTCCTGAGAGAGTAATATTTGCTGCAGTCTGTCATAAAATGATGGATTGATTGTTTATTAACCTTATAGTCTGTCAGGGACAGACCTCATTAATTTTGGAGTTTGGTCAAATGATGATTGCAGCACCTAAGCCGACTCTGCGCTCTTTCAAAATTCACTCTGAACATGATTTAAGTCTCATCTGATTTAATGCTCATCACTCCTACACAGCAATTCTTTAGTGCCATCAAGACTAACCAAAGGTTGACACAAATACTGCTGGATGTATTCTTTTTAACTGTGGATGCATAAGATGGTAAAAGAAACTGAGCAATATGGAAGAGGCTGTAGTATGTGGAGTAAGTAGATAGTGATGTACTTGGAAGAAAATTAGTTCTGTAACGCAATCATTCGATATCTTGCCAATTTCTTTACCTTATCCTTCCAAAGCCTCATTTTGCCAGTGAATTCCTTGCTACTAGAATCTTTGCACAGATAACTATGGCCATACAATGCAAGTGATGCCCGTTACTCAGTACAATCACCAGTTTTATACATCCCCAACTGTATTCAAACTCAACCAATTAGCTCTAGAGGTTGCTCGCAAATTGAGAAAATAAATGGTCTGCTTTTTTTACCTATTTAATATGTTAGTTTTGCAGCAAAAATACATGCAACGACCATAGTTAACATTTATCAGCCTTAAAAGCTAATTAATGGAATATTGGGTGTAAAAGAAATTATTTACTAAATTTTAAAAGATTTTTTTTAAATCTATGTATGTTTTTATACATATTTGCCTTTTCCCTTCTTGGTTTTATTTTTAAGGTAAATTAAATTATTGCTTATTACAGTTATTAAAATTTGTTTAAATTAGAACATTTTTATGTAAAGTATTGTATTTATATTAATTTTATATTTAGAAAATCTTAATGTGATGTTTTTTCCATGGTTATTTTTCATTATCTTTTTAACAGTCACTTGGTGAATGTATTTTATTCATACACACTTATCTGCATGTTGTTTTTTAATTTCCAGCGGCAACACCCCAGAAACCAGAGGAACAGCGTTTGTTGTGTATGAAGACATTTTTGATGCTAAAAATGCCTGTGATCACCTTTCTGGATTCAATGTTTGCAATCGTTATTTAGTTGTCCTCTATTACCAGTCTAATAAGGTAATGTTATCATTCAATAGTTCATATTCAAATTTTATAAGTAGCCATGGTACGCAAACGGTCATGAATAGGTGGTAGGTGTTGTCACATTATGCGTTCGAGTTCTTGCACCACTCAAAATCTGGCATGTAGAGGGGCTGGTGCATGTTAAATCTGTTGTGTGACACCAAGTCCTCATGCTGGTGTAATGTGGAAGTTTAGAGAGTGGGGTACCAGTTCAAATGTCTTTCTCAACCCTTAACCAAGATTCAAAATTACAAGGTCCAGTGCTCCCCAGCATTTTTATCGCCATGGGTTGGTCAGCGTTTTGATAATTTTACCACAACCCGCTGAGGGGAGAGGTTGCTTGTTTATATTTCAGATTGTTTTGATTTAATAATTTCAATTTAATTATATTTAAGTATGCCTTCAAAATAAAATACATTTATACCAAATATGAATGTTAAAGGATTTGTAATTTTCAAGGAAAGTAACACAAACCCAAGAGAAATACACCGTAGGAAATAAAATGGAAATAATTTAATTGCGGGCCTGGGTGGCCCAGTAATATTTGATCCACTGGCCAGTCTGAAGGGTTGGGTACTGCTGCTTTATAGTCCTTAATGTTGCTTTAAGAGTGAAAAATCAAATCAATCATGTAATTAATATCTGGATATCATTATTTTTTATATACTGGAAGGACAGGCATGTAAACCAATAAAATGAAATGGGCTTGTCAAACATTTGTATTATTTTTATCCAATTTATTGAAAAAGATTAGCACAGAAATTTTAACCATGCAGGAAGATTCAATACTAAAATATTGTTAATGTTATTTTCATTTTTATTTGCAAAAATAAATTAAAAATGTTAGTGATAAATGAAAATGTTTCTTTTTAAGTATTCTTAAATAGTTACCCTTTGTTTTAGGAGTGCTTGAAGAAATTTGGTTCTCTCATTCATCAGCTTTCATATTTTTTTCAATTTAATGTTTTGTTGCAATTTTTTGAAATTTGATAATCTTGTTAACCCTCCAAGCGGTTAGCACGGAAAATTCCGTCATTGTAAAGATGCTTCAAAATTGCACTGCACGGGTTTTTTTGCCTTCAAGTAACATTTTCAAAAGTGGTTTAGCCGTACTTTTCTGAAATCCTTTCCCCCTTTTAAAGATTTAACATCTTGAAAGATAATTAGGGACGGTGGAAGCAACACAGCAGGACACTGATATGAAGTTTTATGGCTTGCAGGGAACCCTGTGTTTTGACCCTGGAGCAATCGTAAGAAATCGGAGGGAAATTTCTTTAGAAGTGGAAGTGTTTGTTTGTTAGCTTGTATTTTAAAAGTTTTGAAAAGTCCCAACGCATAAGTAAAATATGTTACGATTCCCTTTTGGTTTCATATTAATTTCAAACTGTAACAAGTTGGGGCGTGTCAGGGCAATCTGCTATTTTATATAGTTAGACAAATTATCTTTTTTTAAGTATATTCTTTTGCTTCAGTTTTCTAATCTTAATCAATGCTTTCAGTTTCTGAAACATGATTATTTCATTATAAGATGCCAAAAAAAAAAATTAATAAAACACCAAACAATGAATAAATTTAAACTTCATCAAATAATTTGAAACATTTTCTTACACTTTGATAAAAATAATAATGAAAAAAAACTAATTAAGATCTATTAGTTTTTTTTTTTAGATTTCAAAGCCCAAGTGTTCAGGGAAGTTTACGTACAGTGCCTAGTTACATATTGTTAAAATACACCGAATTATATTTGAATTTTAAGTGCTTGAACTTCAGTTTACATCAAAGACAACATGAATGAAGATTTTCCCACATTTTTTTTATAACTTGAATGTTTGAATAAATGGTAATAAAAATATACGGAAACATTTACAGTAGACATTTATACATTTAAATAAACATAAAAATCAATTTTAAATTCAAGCTATTTAAAAACATTCGAATTATTCTTCAAAAATATCTATTTATGCAAAATACCTCAACATTTATCTTTTTTTAAAGGCTAACTGAATAAGTAATTAAAATGTGGATATTTTTTGAAATCTCGACCGTATAAAGCTAGAAATTTTGTTAGAAACTCCATTTGAAATTTCGAAAAAAAAATGCATTGCACAGTTAAAAATTATTTACCATAAGTTTTAGCAATTGTTTGAGTATAATAAAAATTTAAAATTTTATTATATAGCTTCTTTGGTATTTTTTAATATATTTCGAAGATTTCATACAATTCAGTTGAAAACTGCATGCTAAGAGCAAAAAATATACTAAAAAAATTGATGAATATACAATAAAGTTTTACATAAAAGCAAAACTGAGAAGCTAAAGCGTAGTAATGATAAATTTTGAGTATATCTGAAGTAGTTTTC
Source organism: Trichonephila clavipes (assembly GCA_019973935.1). Classification (NCBI taxonomy): domain Eukaryota; kingdom Metazoa; phylum Arthropoda; class Arachnida; order Araneae; family Nephilidae; genus Trichonephila; species Trichonephila clavipes. The sequence goes on from BMAU01001230.1 coordinate 66,125, forward strand.
GAAATATTTATTTTAAAGTTCAGAAAATTTGTGTGCGTTATGTTATACTTAATATTAATTAAATGGTTAAAATAATATGTTAATAATAGTCATGTAATCGTTTGATGACATTCATGTACTAATAAAAATTATAATGGTCATTGATGCGAATGTCAAGAATTTTATGTAATTTTAAATTCAGACATTAAGATATTGATGTAGAAAATATAAAACGACCATCTAAAATACATGAAAAATGCAGTCTGCTATAAAATGATCTTGACAAACAAAATACGGCATTTTCACTTACTATGGCAGAGCGGCTTAGTCAAAGGCGATCTGGAAAAACAGAGAGAGAACCGCAGTTTTGATGGATGCCGCTGTAGCTTTTAAATCTCTCAGGAAAAAAAATATATATAAATTACAAATGCAAAAATAAATCTTGTAATTTTCCATACATTTTTATAACAACGAATTGTGGAATTGTCTTCCAATACATTGTTTGACAATATCTAAGGTAACCAACCCTACTTTAGATAGATTTGTACTACTTTTTCGTAACCGTATTCCTTTTAAAATTAATTCGTGCAGCCAAAATACACCTTTTGCACTCTGAAAACTTTATGTAAACAATAACGATTAATTTAAATTTATGCAACTTGTGAAATGTTCATAATTAACCATTTCCGTCTAAACAGTTTACATGAAGAAAAAAAGTTTGGATTCCCTCATTTATTAGAGAATTATATAAGATTCCAACATTAAGTTTTATTTTTCACCGAATAGGGTCGAGTGGTAGTGTATCGTGCTTCCACACCACAGGTCTTGGGTTCTTTAACGGGCTGGACAAGGTCGACTCTGCCCTTCATCCCCGCTACATTGGGTCGATAAATGAGTACCAAGCTTGCTTTGGATCTTAAACACTGAAGGTCTCTCTTCAGACAGACCACCAAATGGGGACTTCTGTTCATGCACCTCAGCGCCCAATGGTCACGTATATTGGGATGGGCATAGTAGTTCCTGGCCCTCATGGATTGTTGTGCCACTGAGTTTGAGGATTGCCTCACTTTGGGGATACCCCTTAGATAAGCATGTATTTCCACTCATTTGCAATTAAACATTTTTCTTTCAATTACATTTATTTCAGAAGGAAGTTTGATTTTTCAAATGTATTTGCTTAATAACATGTATATTTGTGTATTATATTAAAATTTTGATCAATCCAAAATTACATGTTTTTTGCTCCTCTAAAAGCTTTTAGGATTTTAGAACTGATCTTACAATCCATATACGTTTTATAGTAGTATATTTAAAAATGATAAAGACATTTTTACGACTGTGTGAGCTTTTATGCCTTGTTTATAAATATAAAAAATTGCATTCAGCTACGGTTTTTAAAATGTACTGAAATAAGTGGAGAAATAGGATATTTACATATTATGAATATTTTTGACTGCAGTAAGATATATTTATATTTCAGTTTCTTTACAATTTGAATAGATGTTGTTAGCCATTTTGCAAATAGTTTGATATTGAATGTAAACCCATAGGCTGTTTAATATTGTAAAGTGTTTTACTTTGATACCAGCACACATTAAAATAAGGCTCATTTGCAGTTATTTGATCAGCTTTAGTGATATTTAAATTTTCAAAAATAGTCTACACGTACGAAAACATTCTTTCAAAACCACACATCACATCTCATACTATGTCTTGCATACAGCAGGAAATATTTGTGTATAAATACAGGATACATTTCAAAATGTTGAAATTGTTTTTAAAATTTGGTATGGATACATTGTGGAACTATCGGTTAACTTCATTCAACAAAATTATTTTATGTGTACTGGTTTGAAAGACAAAATTAATTAGGGAGAACTTTTCTCACAATAGAATTTGTAATGACTGAATTTTGTGAAAATGTAGTTATCGATGTGTGACATTTTTCCTTGTAATAAAAGAAACAGAAAGATAAGAAGTTTAACTTGAGTAGAAAATGGTTAGAAGTACTGTCATGCGCATTTGAAGAAGTATATCCCCCATTAAAATTAAAAATTATTGACTGAATGTGTGTTATGTCCATCACAAATGCCGATGTAGAAAAGGAATTTTTATTTAATACAAGTTCGAAAAGGAGAGCACTAGGAAGGAAAATTTAGATTTTTTCTGATAAATATTCAGTTAACATAAAAATATCATTTATATGATTTTAATTAAAATAAATTAAAAGTATTGAAATCCTTTTTTATGTTATTTTAAATTAAAAATATAATTGAATAGAGAAAGATTGGTTTTATTTCATAAATATAATCATCATATGTATATCACCATATGCACCATTTATTGTCTTATTGTTTAAAAAAAGAGATAGGGCCTTTGCTCTTTTTACCTCATTACTTTTTTAAAAAACAGGAAAGTGAGCGCGTTTTCTTACTCTCAATTCAAAAATGAATACAGGATGCTTTTTTCTGGTTCAAATCGCAATACCAATAATATATATATATATATTTAATTTTTAAAAAATGACAGAAAAATAAATTTTGTTTGAAGAAAATATAATTATTTTTCAACTACTAACACACTATTTATTTCCTTTTTTCCACCCTTCATTTTGTTTTAATTTTACTGTGACTGAACATATAGCGGAAACGACCCATTTGCTCAACAACTTTCATACAAGATTGCCCAAGGCAACTTAACAGCTAGCTGTAAACGATTTATCTCTTGGTTCTTACTTGACAAAGGGACCGAACTGAGTCATAAAACTGTCCCCGTTCGACCTCCCAAGTTTTAAAAGGGGGAAAGGAAAGAAGTCTGTTGCATTTTTAAAGCGAATGGCAAAATAAGAGTAAACGCTTTAGGAATAACTTTTCAGGAGGAAGCTAACCACCCAGAGGGTTAAAGGAAATTTGTGAAGATAAATATTTGAAGGGGGAAAAAAGAATATTTATTATAAAAAAAGTTTATATCTCTGTTAAATTTAAATTTTGTTAAATATTTTGACTACAACTGAACTGGAGTTGTTTTATTTTACTAACTCCTTCACTAAAAGACCTTTTAAATATAGGGTGTTTTTTTAGGGGTATAGAACTTTAAATTGCAATAAAACAACGATGTATTATTCAATTGACATGAATTTTTTTTTATTCGAAAGATAATCTTGTGGCATTACATTTTAAATATGATTTCTGCCATAGGACTGCCACGGCTGGCTCGGATGTAGTCCAATCTGGACGTCCAATTTTCGATGACTTTTTCCAACATTTGTGGCCGTATATCGGCAATAACACGGCGAATGTTGTCTTCCAAATGGTCAAGCGTTTGTGGCTTATCCGCATAGACCAATGACTTTACATAGCCCCACAGAAAATAGTCTAGCGGTGTTAAATCACAAGATCTCGGAGGCCAATTCACAGGTCCAAAACGTGAAATTAGGCGGTCACCAAACATGTCTTTCAATAAATCGATTGTGGCACGAGCTGTGTGACATGTTGCGCCATCTTGTTGGAAAGACATCATCATCAGCTCCTGGACATCATGATTGTTCAATTCAGGAATGAAAAAGTTAGTAATCATGGCTCTATACCGATCACCATTGACTGTAACGTTGTGGCCTTCATCGTTTTTGAAGAAGGATTCCACCAGCCAATAAAGCGCACCAAGCAGTCAGTTTTTCTGGATGTAACGGTGTTTCGACATACACTTGTGGATTAGCTTCACTCCAAAGGCGGCAGTTTTGTTTGTTGACGTAGCCATTCAACCAGAAGTGCGCTTCATCGCTAAACAAAATTCGCTTATGAAAATCGGGAACAACGGCAATCTCGTTTTGGGCCTATTTGACTAATCTACGCCTTGCTTGATGATCGTTTTGATGAATTGCCAAACCAAACTGAGAATAAATCACTTGACAGCTGTTAAATCGGTCGCCATCTTGGAAAGTAATGCCAACTTAAACTTCTATACCTGGAAAAAAACACTCTTTATAATTCTAATATTGGCTTTTTTGAGTTTTATTATGTTGCAAATTGTCTTTTGAGGAAAATTTTATTTATTTAAAATTATATATATAGTTAACTGCATTTGGGAGGTAATGAACAAGTTCTGCTTTAGAGGGGTAAATACTATTCTGGCAAATAAATTGTCTTGTTAAATTTTAAGTGAGCAAATCTTTGTCTGCATCAGAATTCTTTCTATACTTTTTACTGCTCATTTATTGTTATTGTCAGTAGCTTTAAAATTTTTGCCTCTGCATCTCAGTTCATAAAAATCAGGTTAGGCTCAAATTTTTGCTAAAGACTATTATACTAAATAACACCTGCATTGTATTAAATCCTAGACCTTGAATATATTGAACATAGTGTTCTGTTAAGATCAAGAGGTTGAGATATTTGATGTTCAATTGATGTTCTCTTTGCTGCTTAACTACTTCCAATGTGTACTATGTGCATTAGATATTGAAATCAAGACATTTTTATATATTGTGTTTTGTTCTGTTTCTGATAAGGTTTTTTTTTATATAGGCATTTAAGAAAGTAGATACAGATAAGAAACAAGAAGAGATTGATAAAGTGAAGAAAAAGTATGGTGTTACTACAGATGATTAAAAATATACACGAGAGAAGAAGAGTTTTTGTCCCAACATATGTAAATATTTATTCTTCTCTGTCATATAATCTGTAAGTTGTATTCGTTGTGGAGAGCATTTATGTGTGAAATGACTTTTATAATAAACATTGTTTGTGTATATCATGTTAAGTTATGATTCATTTATTATTCCTATTCACATTGGGCTTTAATCTAGTATTATCAAATAGCCCATGTGTTGCTTTAGTAGAATGTGATGTTATGGTTAAAAAAAATGGACTTAACATGAAAAATATTCCTTTATAAAACATTTTTTATGTAATAAGAATGTATATTTTTTATTTCAAATACATCAATTCAAAATGCTATGATTTTTATTATTGATCTGAAATTTTATGCAAGATATCAAATTACAACATAACAAATATGGTAAACCAAATGTTTATTTGTATAAAGTTATCTACATGATATATAAGTTTCCATATTGTAAAAATGAATTAAGGTGCTTGAAGAAGAAATATACTAAAAATTGATAACTAAAGGGAAAATTTTCTGAAGGCAGTAAAGAGCTGGATATTAAAATTCAGGACTTCATACAGAATTGGGAAAGTTAGTATTATTTACTCTTGTTTAGTCTCATTCTCTGATTATAATAATTCCCATACTATAATGGGCTAAATTCATGAAGGTCACATTACAAAGATATTCATATATTTCCTGTTGAATTCAAAGTTGCCCCTATTCTTGTATTTGTAATGTCGAGGTGTAGTTTTAAATTTGATAGTTAAATAAAAATGTCCAATTATTGAGATTCATTTTTTAAAAAATTCTTATATTATTCAGGTACTTTTAAATCAGTTGCATTTGATTTACTTATTTGTATTATAATTGTTAAAAAATATGTACTTTTTAAAGACAGTTTCTGTAAATTCCAAAAGGGTGGCAACAGTGAGGCACAAACCGATTGAGGAGGGGGATTTAAAACGTGATTTTGTTTATCATATGACCATGATGTCACTTGAATTCAACCTATTCTGATCTAATTCATTTTACAGTTCTGTGGATATGTCTTTACTTGATGTCACTTCAAATCATAGTTCATTTTGAATAAAAATAAACATGTTTCTGAAAATGTTTTGCATTTTTAAACATTCATGAATTTGAAACCATTCAAATGAATCATTTTTGAAACAGAATTGAAATTGGGAAGATTATTTAATTTGTCTGACAATTAATAATCTGCTTATTATCCATTTAAACAAATCCATTAGTTTTCAGTAACATCCATTAAATATTTTAGCATTATAATAGATTTTAGCGTATAATCATTTGTCTTGACTGGTGCAAGTTTCAATCTTTTATTCTTTGTTTCATATTGCATATATATGTGTGTGTATATATGATGATTAAATATATACTTTATAAAAAAATATTAATTTAAAAGGCATGAGGGACATTTTTAAAATTTGATTTGCTTTATGAGAACTCATTATATTAGTTTTCCAAATTTTACTAAGTTATTAAGTAATTTCTTATTAAAGCCCAAAGCATTCTATTCTAAGATTAATGCTTTTATACTAGCTTTTAAAAATTAATGAAAATATGAGGGGTGGTGGTCCATTTTTAAAATGTTTGATTTTTTTATATATATGGTGCTTATCTGAAACAAATCAATTGATTGGATAAACTTGTTTGACTTCAGTCTAAAGGTATTGCTGATCAATGTATTTTTTATGAATGTATTGTGTATATTAACCCCTTCTCTGTCGGATTTTTTTTGGAATTTCTGGTCCAAAAAAAACCATTTTTTTTATTGCTGAAATTTAATATATACTCTAGTCTAAATTTAAAAATGCAATTTTCTTTTGTCAGAAAGCAGTTTTTTCTAGACTTTCGAGTGGTCCAATATACTATATCCCGTCTACTGATACCCAGTTTTCACTGCAATGCATCAAGATTTAGGCTTAAGAAAATATGCTCTGATACTTTATTTGTGTTATTGCTTTGAGGTTAATATTTGAGAAATAAAAGTAACACAAAAAAATGTAAGTAAAAAAACTATTAAAATTATGTAAAAAATATTTTAGAAAGTGGTTTTCCAACCTTACCTTTAGCAAACAGTTTTACAATCTGTCTTGGACATCAGGATGTAAAAACAACATTTATCACAAAACCGAAATCATTTATTACAGCATTTTTCCTTACATTATAAAAAAAAAATCTTGGTTATGAATGTATAAAGCATAGTGAATAGTTTTTTACTTCAAATTCTAATAGATATCTCGCTGAGTGTGAAATTTTTCAAAACATGGTACCACGCAAAGTCCAACATCACACTTCTCACAATAATACCTCGTTTCTTTTCTTATCTTTTTACCGTCACTGTCTCGTTTCCTGCAACAGATAAAACATTTTCTTGCTGGTTTTTCTTTCTTCTCAGTTGGTGGAATAAATTTCACAAAATGTCTCTCAGTAAGTCGAAGTGGTGTTTTGAGTAAGGGCCTACCTCTTTTGCTGCCCATTGATTCCGAGTGGTACTTTATAACCATTTCATTGACCAAATCTAATCAAAACTGAAGCTGCGATTTAGAACCACCTATTTTCTTATATAAAACATAAGAATTCCAAATGCATTGATCGAAAATATGAAAAAATATTTTTCGGTAATACTTTTTCCCATATTTTCTTGGGATGGCATAAGATGCCAAATTTTGGTCAGCACGATCGACGCCACCCATAGTGTCATGATAGTCTACAACAATCTTTGGTTTCAGCTTTTCCTCTCTAGATGATCTTACTGCAATCACCTCTGAATTATGAATAGTTGAAATAAGTGATACATCTTTTTTATCCTTACATTTCAAAATAAGAGCTTTTCCACGTCAAAATGCTACAGTCTCACCCTTCTTGAGTTTTTTACTTTTCACATAACTAGGAACCTCTTTTCTATTGAGATTGATCGTCTCATAAGAATCTGTTTTGTACTTGACAAGAGTGTCAGTTAAAATCGGAGAAGAATAATAATTATCCAGTGTGACACAATATCCCTTATTTAGTAAAGGCTTCATTAGCGTCTAAACCACCTGCATGGATTTAGAAAATTCTGGCTTCAAGAACTCTTCATCAAAAAGTGTTCCCCTTCCCGTAAAAATTGACGACCAAACGTATCCACTTTTAGCTTCACATAACATGTACATCTTTATACCAAATCTTGCCCTTTTCAAAGGTAAGTATTGCTTCCAAGAAAGCCTACCTTTATATAAAAGTAGGCTCTCACATCAATAGATACATCCTGTTGTAATGTAACTGCATTTTTACTTAGTTCGTTTATTCTTGAATAAATAGGCCAAATTTTATTTAGTCTTGGGTTAGGGTGCGTATCAGGATCATAATTTTCATTATTTGAAAAATGGAGATATTTTTTCAAATAGTAATACCGTCTGTATGACAGTTTTCGGAAGAGAGGGGTAAACAATTTTTCATCATTTGACCAATACCACTGTTAAACTAGCTTTTTTACTATGCCCTGCATGATCCAAATACACAATAAAATTCTGACCTCTTCCTTACAAGTTGCACGCCATTCCCGCTGCTTTGAATGCATTTTAGATTTATGGGAATGAAAGCATTGTTCAGCATATACATTAGTTTCCTCCACTATCAGCTCCAACATAGAATCATCGAAAAAATACTCAAAATATTGAATCAAAGTATCATCACTAAAGTTTACCAATATTCCAGGGCTTTCTGTAAAATCAAAACAAGGAGTAGCAGGACACACTGTTTTTTCTTCTACCCACATCCTCGCTGAGCTTATATCATCATTTTCAGATTCACTAGACTCAGAAAAAATATCATGAGTTGATAAATCAGAACTATCATCTTCCGAATTAGAAATATTAAATTCACTGTTCTCAGATTTACTCCCCGAATCCATCATAAAAGCAATTTTGACGTGTAAAAATTGCACTAGCGAGAGCGAATTTATAGAAAGTACAAAATGATTCTGTTTTGGTTCGAGCGGGAAATCTTGCTTGGAAAATTGTGAAAAAATTAGTACTAGTTGCGCCATCTCTTAGCACTATTCGGAAATACAAAAAATAATCGCAGAATTCACTCAATCGTATGCGTAGCGACCAATTCAATTTCGGTGATGCAATTTTTTTCTTCGTTGCATGACATGCGACGCCAACTATACAGGCACAAAATTGCCAAACGTACGAGATGCGACGCCGACAGAGAAGGGGTTAAAGGTGAATTTATTTTATTATTTCAATAAAAGAAAATAATGCTTTTGAAAGCTTTTTTTTTATTTTTCCTAAGGTTCATATCCACTTAAACAAAAAAAGGATCTATTTATGAAACAGCTCATTTTTTCTTCAACTTTTATTGCTTGTTCACTTCAAAGTATCAGTAAAAACCAAATTTGGATATATTTTTAATAATGTAAAATTATTTAGTTGAGGCTCATAATAATGAAATTTGTTTATATTAAATAATATTTTAATTGAAAATACTGATGCAATATGTTTTGTGCACATAATTTATTTTTCTGATTTAGTAAAACATTCTTTAGAACTTTAACTCAGTCAATGGAAATGTAGTGATTTCTATCATAATAAACTTTATATTTAAAAAATCTATTACACAAAAAAAATGTTTGCTTTTCAGTTTTAATAATTTTTTTTTTTGTTAGAAGAAAGGAACAGTTTTTCTCATTGGCTTGTAATAATCCTATGGATCCCAACTTCCTTAATTTCTTTGACTCGCTAAAGCCCGTTCTATAATCTCATCTAAGTTCAGATCCTTAACATAAGCTCATGGCGTTCAGCAACTCAGCTTCCTTTCCTCCTCGATTACTACACCTCCACTATATATCTAACTAATCTGCATATCAGGGTTTCTTCTTGAGAAGGTTGGCTGTGAAATAACTCAATTGATGGCACTAAAGATTCCCCAAGAGGATTAGTTGAAGGTCTCCGTAAACCCCCTCCGAGAAGAAAGCAAGATTTATTTGAGGGTCTTAATGACCTGATAGAAATTGCGTTGAAAAAATTGCACTTAACATCACAAAAATCTATAACTCGAAATTAGCCTTCATTACTACACTACACTAAAATTTAATTAATCCGAAACTACAATTGACTGACTTTATAATCAGTCCAAACTTTCTCCCTGTACGATAATTCATAAAGGTGTACCCCATTTGGGCAAGGACCTAGGAAAAACCTTCCATATCAGAACGGCCAAACACAACACCTTACTTAAAAATTTTAACAAATACATCTTCTTTCTTTAACAGCTTTAGTTCCCTCACAACATCAGAGGGGGGGAAAATCTGCCGTGAAACACTCTTCTAAATGTCAGGGTCAGCCATCCTGAAATGAAAACTGCATCAATGGATGTACAAAAATATTTTCAACACTTTATATATACAAATCACATTAAATTTGTACACATATGTCAAATGACATTTAATTTTATATGTATAACACACCATCTGGGTTTTCCCCAAAAAAACTCCCTTCCAATTATGCAGCACTCTTAGTATTATGATTAATTTCCTATCTACACCGTGTCCCCCAAACCAGGTATATACTAATATCTATCAATACATAATTATAAACAATTTTACAGCATTCATCATAAACAATATAAGGAATTATCGCATCCCAGCTAAGGCTCAATAAGTAGTAAACAAATATAATCATACAATTGCTTTCTGCACTTTGGAATAAATTTATGCATACAAAAGTTCCTTTTTCACACAACCAGAAAAATGCAGTGTAGTGTAAAACTTTTGTACAATAAAAACTTTTAACAAAACAAGACTTGCTCCTAGCAAAAATTCACATGACTGCCTGTCAGTAAAAAAAATAAGGAAACAATACGACCTGGCTAAAGCTCCATTCATTTTTCCATGACATCTTCAATATGCACTTCAAGTCATGCGGACCTCCTACTCGATGGACTTCCATTAGTCTCCTTGCTGTCTGGAGTGTTGGCCTTGTTCGGGAAGATGATGACTGGATCTTCCATTCCTCTGACTCTGTTCCGGCTGCTGGAGACCCTTTTGTTTGGACTGCTTACTGGAGTGTCGACTCTGGTTGTACGGGCTTGGCCTCCTAAATAGTTCTCCTCTGAACCGGACTGGTCCCCCTTAGATTTGCACCTCTCCTCCTGAAGGTCTAGACTTAGCTTCTTTGGTAACTCTATTTCTGGTACGTAGGTGGTAAGGGTTTGTTCTCCCTTGCCGAAGTGACTCTTTGTATTCTAGAAGTCTTTTCTTCAATGGACAGTTGGAATTAGCTGATGACGCTAACTTTTTTTTGTTTATCTCCCTTTATGGTCTTCTATTCCTCTTCCTTTGCGGACCGTGATGAAAGGTTCATCCTCTTGTATCCTGTCACCTCTTGCCTTGTTTTTTTATGTTTATTATGTGAAGTCCTACTAACGATTCCTTTGAACCCCTGCTTCTTTTGCGCTTATTCACTTTTTACTCACGTCTACCACCCTGATTCCCAGTAAGACTTATCTTTTTCTCTTGCTCACCCCGTCGTTCACCAGACTCACTACTCCTAAAACCTTGTGACTGATCTAATATGGGTCTGTTCTCCTCGGAACTACTCGATTGATAATCCAATCCGCTTCTAACTGAACTTTCAACCTCTATCACTCTCTCATCACTTTTTCTCTGATGGTAAATTCGCACTTGATCTATATTAACTGTTGCTCTTCTACCTGCCTTCCAAATTACCACATTATTATTTTGCACACTCAAGACTCTGTAGGGACCTTCAAACTTTGGTTTGAATTTCGCGACCACGTTTTTTCGTTGCCGTGCTTATGGGATGCGTTTCTACCAGCACCCAATCATTTACCTTAATGTTAACATCGCGCCTCTTTTTATTGTAATACTTTGCCCATTTTTCATGTTTAACTCTAGTATTTTGTCTATCCTCCTTAAACAACTTTTCAATATTGCCCACCACAAATTCTGCTCCATACAACACCATCACCAGTTTTCTACCCAAAAATAACTCTGCTAGAGTTTTCCCGATGGTCTCATGAACTGCCGTTAGCAAGGCATACGCAAACTCTCGTAAGAACTGATCCCAAGTCTCGTGAGTATCGTTTATAAAACTTGCAATCATTTGCAAAAGATCCCGATTCATTCTTTCCGTTCTATTAGATTGAGGTCTATATACAACTTTTTTGACATGCTTTATGCCTAATCTATTACTTAAATGCTCAAAAACTTGAGATATTTACTGGGGACCGTTGTCACTAATCATTTTTACAGGAGTTCCATAACGTGATATATAATTCTCAAACAGGGTATCACTTCACTCCACTGCGTAAAGTGGTCAGTGATTACTAAAATATATCGATATCTTTTGATTCGCGATGCAGGGTAGGGGCCTAACAAATCTAATGAAACTATCTCATTCGCATAACTAGTTACAATCGGTATTAAACGACCAGCTGGTAATGTGTCTTTATAATTATTCTTCTGGCATATGTCGCGTGTCAAAATATATTGAGAAATATGTTTGCGCATATAGGGAAAATAACAAACATCCCTGACTCGTAAATATGTTTTCTCTTTCCTAAATGACCTGTGTTGGCGCGACTTTTGGGTTGCCAGAATAAACATGTAACGCGCCATTTTAATTATAAGGAGAACGCTGATGCAACGGATTGAATTAACATGAAAAGGCATGATGTTTTGGGCTGATAGTTTTAAAAAGAAATAGCGCTTTAAAGCGATATTTCTAAATAATAGTCCTTAATAATATAAACAGTCTTAATAATATATTAAATAATGTAAATAGTACTTAAATGTACGTGTGTGAGTGTAGTGCTGTAAAGTTATGTTTAGTCATCAATAAACTTATTCGTATACCAAGGGCTCTTCATTTATCAGATAGAACATTAAAATCAACGTCACAGTCCTCTTGCTCTCCATTGAATTCTCGACGACAATCTGCTATAGGTTTATCATGAAATTCGCGCATTATTTCACCTCACAACGATTGCGGAATATACACTCGCATTTCTCCAAGAATGATTGCGTATTTCGCTTAAAATAAGCCGTCCACAATTTGGAAATTTCGAGATCAGTTCCCACAGATTGTCGCATTAACCGAGCTGTCCTCAGGGTTCTCAAGATATCTATAGATATTGTAAACAATGACAATCAAATTATGGTTGCGGACGCCGTTTTCTTCACTCAAATGATCCAAGGGATCCCCAGATGAGTGATATGTTCATAAAATATAATATTTTTTAAAATACAAATACTTAGCTTGATTTTATATCACAGCTCTCTTTATTAACGGTAAAGAACAATCTAGAAAAGAATACAAAGTACACAATGTTGCCATACAGCACAAGCTTACAAAAACGATTAAAACAAAACGATAATTTCTTGGATATAATTGGACGGTTTGAAAATAATTTACAGCACGTTGCATACTCCCACCTTGCAAAGTGAAACTGATCTTAGCAATCTAAAATAAATTAAACTTTAATTATGCAATACATTGTATAGATATATATGACACTTAATTCCTCCTAAAATTTGAAAAGAAGTTCACAAGTTCAATTTACGAGGAATTTTTATGGTCCTTCCCAATCTGGTTTTGGTTGGGGGTTTCTCCTCAGAATTATCAGTACCTTCAACTGGAGAATCGGGAACATAATCAGTTGGTGAATCCGAAACATGGTCAGTAGATGATTCAGGAGTTTTCTCAACAGGTAGGCTGTCTTGTCCTGAGGCCTTTAAAACACCAATTTCAGTTTTAGCTGATACTTCCAATGGATATAGCCTTTGGAAGAGACGAATCCTCTCATGATGAGAGGTTCTAATTCTAGCTACTCTGGGAACTCCATCTTTGCCAGGATAAACCTCCAAAACAACACCAAGAGGCCAGTCAATTCGTCGCACATTGTCATGCCCAACCAGCACAACATCGCCCACTTCTAAAGCATCATTTCTCCCCTTGTCCCTCTGTGGACCAGAAGAGCAAGATATTCATTTCTAAACCTTTGTCTCAGATCTTCACGCAACTTCTGCAAGTATTTGGAGCGTTTTACCAATGAAGATCGATCTACTTGATCTAAATCAGGAGTTTCACAGTTGCTATTTCCGTGAATGAACATTGCTGGGGACAAAGGTAACAATTCATTTGGATCTTCGTGTATGTATGTCAAAGGCCTAGCATTGATTATTGACTCACAATCACATACGATGGTCAGGAGTTCTTCATAATTTACAATAAATTTCCCTAACACTCGACGTAGAAGCTTTTTGAGCATTCTCACAATACGTTCCCACCATCCACTATCCCAGTGTAAGCATCTTGGTACTTGAACATGCTTTAAGTATTCCAGCTCCTTTAGCGATTTCAGAAAATCTTGACTTGTTTTTGTATCTACTTCTTGATCCCAACCAATTTGAGATTTCCACAAACTTTGTAGCCAAAGTTTTGGTAGTAGCAAGACTGGACCAGTGATCCCCAAGGGGTCAAAAATTTTGTGTGAAGCAACAAGAATATTTCTTTTTGTGATTACCTCTTCCATTAGTTCTCTCAAATCTGGAATATTTAATAATAGGGTATCACAATGTCTGTCCCAAATCATTCCCAGGACGTTTGTAGGACTTGCTATGGGATCATATGTGTTAGAGTGCTCCCACCCTTTTAAGTCAAATTTTCTTTCAGCCATGATCTCCTTGGCTACATCAATGAATCGATCTAGTTCTGACTGGGTTTGGACACATGCCAAACAATTGTCTACGTAAAAGCTGCTCATCAATTTTTGTACAATACACTCAGGGTATTTCCCACGGCACACACATTGCTTTGCTTCTTCTAACTTTTTCTCCAAGTGGTACTGGATTGTTGATCCAAGTAAGAATGGGCTGCTGGAGACCCCAAACACCACTCGGCAATGCCTATAATGTATAAGCTCTCCTTCACTGTGCCACAGAAATCGCAAGAAATTTCGATCCTGCTGATAAAGGCTTATTTGCAAGAAGGCTTTCCGTATATCTGCCGAAACACCAAATCTGTACAATCGAAATCTTGCTAACATGGAAGGGATCAGTTCAATGAAGTTTAAACCCTTTTCCAAACATTCATTGAGGCTGACCTCTCCCTTTTGTTTGGACGAAGCATTAAAGACGGGCCTAATTTTTGTAGTACTGTCCGGCTTCACCACATGTCGATGGGGCAGATAGTGAGTGACAGACTTTAATTCTTCTTTGGGAACTTCTTCGATTATGCCTTCTCGTTTCCATTCCTTAAAGACATCACCATATTCTTTAAACAAGTTTTCCTCCTTCAGCTTATGGGTTGTCACTTGTAACCCTTTAAATGCCAAATTAAAGTTGTCTGGCAGAGGTAAATGATTGTCAAGCCATGGTAGGGAGACAAGGAATCGCTCTTCTTCATCAACCTTGACAGTTCTTAAGAAGTGCTCCATTGAGGCTTTATGAAGCTCCTCTTTATTTTTTTATTCTGAAGGATCTTGTATCCCCAATGAATCCAATCTCCACAACTGGGAGATATCCAGCATAGCATTGCATGAAGAAATCTCACTGTCAGGTAATTTACCTGACAGAGTCCATCCAAGTATTGTCTCCATGGCAACAAGCCCACAGGATAAAATTCTGCGCTGACCAGACATGAGCTTTCCGATTACATCTGATCCAAGAAGCACTTGTATAGATCGTGACTCTTCCCCTACATCTGATAACTGGATCTTCATTTCATTAAGTTCTGAAATCCGAGAGAACCTGGAGTGACTGATGCAATGTTGTCGCATATAGATGTCTGATCTAATGCTTCCAGGTTACATGTAACACTATTGTCTTGATTTCTTAATCTTATTCTATAACAAGTATGTTCACACTTGTCAGATTTAATCCCCCCAAACAATGAGTGCATCAGAATTTCCTTTCTGAGTGGGATATATCCCATTTTTTCAACTACATTTTTTAATACATATGACTTTTGCGACCCAGAGTCTAGAATTGCCCTAACTGGGATTTCTTTGTTACCACACACCATTTTTAACAGCAAAGTTTGAACAAACACCCTGGTACTAGAAGTGTTGTGTTGGCCATATTAACTTCAACTTTTGGACCCTCATTTTCACTCCTGTATGAATCTTGATTCTTAGCCTTGTAGCATATCCTATATTTTAACTCACTAGATGGTAGCACCTTACAATGAAGTGTACATCTAGAATAGTACTAGTTTTCTCCGCTAGGGTTGCAGTATATATACGTTGTGCTCATGGGTAATCTCTCTCTCTCTCTCTCTCTACTAGAGTGTTAAGCACGCAGATGATTTAGAACATGTGTCTACAATAAAGTTAAAGTTGTTGAGTTTTATCCGATTGCATCCTGATTGAACATTAACGCAACATATCCTTCAATGGTGACCTGCATGAATAAGATATTATGGCATTAAAATAATGCTTTATTTTTAAAATTTTCACGAAATAGCTAAATCTTTCGTAAAGAACTGGTAACCACGTGTAATCTTCAAAATGAATGACGTAGGCGCCGTCAAGATACCGGCATATAACTTTCACGATCCTGCTCTCTGGTTCACAATGTGCGATAGCACATTCCAACTTGGCTGTCCGAAAGCAATAACAGACAGCAGAACAAAATTTAATTACATCATCGCACATTTACGACCGGAAGCTGAAACTATCATTCGTGACGTCATTATGAATCCCGACCCTGTGGAGCCTTACGAAAAAGCGAGAACGGAGCTAATAAAAAGAAGCGGTGAATCATCCCATCAAGAAATCAGGAAATTACTCATCGGAGAAGAACTCGGAGATAGACGTTCCAGCGAACTATTGTGCGTCATGAGGAGGGGCGCGGAATCTCATAGCGTTCCGGATGACCTCATGCTTGAACTTTTTCAGCAGCATCTGCCCACTCGTGTACAATCCATTCTTGCAGCTATAAGCCCGCTGACATTGGAGAAAGCTGCCGAAGTAGCCGATCGAGTCATGGAGGTGACGCCAATTGCGGTAAATGCCCGTTCCGTTTCCTCAGACAAAAATTCCATTGAAAGCCATGTACTTGAGGAAATAAAAAAATTAAATTTGCGCATTGATGAAATTTCGCGTAGCAGAAGTCGTAGTCGTAATCGTAATCTCCCATTTCATAAACGTAATCGCTCTGTATCAAAAACATACGAGCAGTGCTGGTACCATTACAAATTTGGCTCAGCAGCTCAAAAATGTCACCCTCCATGTAAATTCTCAAAAAACGAGTCCGGTTACGTATAATGGCGACTAATGCCTTGCCAAGAAATTCTCGTCGCCTTTTTTTTTTATTCGAGATAGCGTACTAATGTCACATTTTTAATTGACACGGGATCTGATGTGTCCATAATTCCAGCAACAAAAACACAAAGGCAAAATAATTCACAAATGACACTTTCTGCCGCCAATACATCACTCATACACGTATACACAACCCAAACACTTTCTTTGGATTTAGGCTTAAGGAGAATTTTCCAATGGACATTTTTAGTTGGTAACGTTTCAACCCCAATTATCGGTGCTGATTTCTTGTACAACTTCCGTTTAGTACCGGATATAAGTAAGCAAGCATTGTTAGACTCGGAGACACATATTAAATGTCATTGTATTTTAGGCAATAGTAGAATTCATTCAATTAAAACTGTGTCAGGTGATAGTGTTTATCATGAACTTTTAAGAAAATTTCCTGACATCACAAAACCTCCCTGGCCTGATCAAGAAATTAAACATTCCGTAGTCCATTACATCGAAACAACTAGTCGACACTGTAACAGCTAAAGCTCGCTCCCGATCGTCTCCGCATCGCAAAAGCGGAATTTGAGAACATGATTACTCTAGGTCATATGCGACCTTCCAAAAGTAATTATGCCTCACCTTTACATATGGTTCCTAAAAAAGACAGCACAGAGTGGCGACCAGTCGGCGATTACCGTGCACTCAATGCTCAAACTATTAAAGATAATTATAGCGTTCCCAATATTTTAGATTTTACTTCTAATCTTCAAGGTACAAAAATTTATTCTCACATTGATCTCGTGAAGGCATATCATCAAATTCCAATTAACCCAGATGATGTACATAAAAGTGCAATCATCACACCTTTTGGGTTATTTGAAAGCACTCGGATGCAGTTTGGTCTTTGCAATGCCGCTGCTACATTTCAACGATTCATAGATGAAGTCTTGCGAAATCTTCCATTTGTGTTCGCTTTTGTAGATGACATTCTGGTCGCGTCTTCTTCACCCGAAGAACATTTACAAATTTTATTCACACGCTTACAACAATATGGACTATCTTTAAAGCCCTCTAAATGCATTTTCGGTGTAACTTCAATAAAATTCTTAGGCTTTAAAGTATCTGAATCAGGAATAGAACCCTTGTCGGATCGCGTCGATTGCATTTTAAATTTTCCTCAACCTACTACACTCACGCAATTAAGACGTTTCCTCGGGTTATTTAATTTTTATCGACGCTTTGTTCCCAAAGCTGCTCATTTATTAGCCCCACTAAATAAATTTTTGGAAGGAATTAAAAATTTTAAAAAGTCTAAAAAAGTTTCCTGTAAAAATTTGCGTGACTCAATTCAATGGACTGAGGAGGCAGAGCAGGCATTTAATGATGCCAAAAACGCTTTAGCTGACGCAACTCTTCTTCGACATCCCATTCCAGGTGCAAAATTAAGCCTTTGGACTGATGCGAGTGACAAAGCCGTAGGTGGTTCTCTTATGCAACTTTGCCAAAACAATTGGGAACCTGTTGCCTTTTTGTCAGTGAAACTCTCGAAAAATCAGCAGAAATGGTCCACATATGACAGAGAACTCCTGGCAATGTATATTTCGGTCAAAAGTTTTCGTCACATGCTCGAAGGAAAAGACTTCATAATCTACACAGACCAGAAGCCTCTCATGTATGCCTTTATGCAAAATCCTGACAAGTGCAGTCCACGGCAATGGCGACATCTAGATTTCATATCTCAATTCAGTACCGATGTTCGTCATATAAATGGTACCCGCAACGTAGTCGCTGATGCACTTTCAAGAATTGAAGTGAATCAAATATCCAATTCATTTTTAGATTTCGAGGCACTTTGAAAGGCTCAACTAGAAGACAACGAATTACAAAGCTTCCAAAATGACGAGAAATCTTCCCTTGTCTTTAAACGTGTGCCATCTCCAGTATCAGCCACTGAACTTATCTGTGATACTTCCACTGGCTCTCCCAGACCATTTGTACCATATAATTTTCGTAGGACCATATTTGAGCATTTTCACAACTTAGCTCACCCTGGTGTTGCAGCATCTTTCCAACTCATCGCATCCAGATATGTTTGGCCAAACATGCGGAAAACAGTGAAAGATTGGGTCCAGAATTTTATTGCTTGTCAACGTTCAAAAATGCACAGACACACGAAGACACCTCTGGGCACTTTCGCCTTACCTGATGCAAGATTTCCACACATTCATGTGGATTTGATAGGTCCTTTACCATCATCAAATAGAAAATCTTTTTGCTTAACAATTGTCGATCGATTCACTAGGTGGCCAGAAGCAGTAGCTATAGAGAACATTGCTGCAGAAACAGTTTCTCGTGCCATTTTTGACACTTGGATCTCTAGATTTGGTTGCCCAGTTTACCTAACGACTGACCAAGGCCGACAATTTGAAGCTGCTCTTTTCAAAGAATTAACGAAATTCCTGGGCACAAACCGCATCAGGACCACATCATACCACGCACAAGCAAACGGTTTAGTGGAACGTTTACATAGAGTGCTAAAGAGCGCCTTAATGGCTCATGAGAATATCAAGTGGACTGAGACCCTACCTGCAGTTCTTCTTGGCTTGCAAGTAGCTGTGAAACCCGACATCAATGCTTCAAGTGTAGAATTAGTGTATGGTATTTCCCTCAGATTACCAGCCGAGATATGCACTGACACATCTTCAATGCCACTAGACTACGGATTTGTGCAACAGTTAAAAAACCAAATGAATCATTTAAAACCCTTTTCAACATCCACTCATGGATTTTCAAAAATTTTTGTGCACCCTAAATTGGATGACTGTTTTCATGTGTTCCTCCGTGTTGACAAAGTTTCCCCATCATTGTCTCAGCCTTACACAGGGCCACGCGAAGTCCTATCAAGGAATGACAAACACATAACCATTAATATAAATGGAAAGAAAAGTTGTGTGTCACTTGATAGAGTTAAACCAGCATTTGTGTTAAAGGATTTGCCCGATACCATTCCTGATCCTATCATTAGTGCAGAATCATCACATCGCCATCCAGTGACAACAAACATGCAAACTACCAAATCAGGTAAACGGGGAAGATTTCCTCAGAGACTAATAACTGAAATTAAATAAACTATTCAAGTACCACAGATGGACATATATATATTTTTTCTAAGGAAATTTGTTTGACTTTTCATATCTTATGATTTTCATACCTTTTCATATTATGTATATTTATGTAATGTAATCTCAAATATCTGTATGCATATTATGTTTTCTTACAACGTATATATATATAATTTCAAGCTTATGTATATATAATTTTCTTTTCAATGTAATTTTCAAGCATATTTCAAATAATTGTATTTGAGATTGTTTGCTCATGAGCATGTCATATATCGTTCTTTCGATTCTCTCCATCTTTGGGGGGATACTATTGTAGCATATATCCTATATTTTAACTCACTAGATGGTAGCACCTTACAATGAAGTGTACATCTAGAATAGTACTAGTTTTCTCCGCTAGGGTTGCAGTATATATATACGTTGTGCTCATGGGTAATCTCTCTCTCTCTCTCTACTAGAGTGTTAAGCACGCAGATGATTTAGAACATGTGTCTACAATAAAGTTAAAGTTGTTGAGTTTTATCGGATTGCATCCTGATTGAACATTAACGCTACATATCCTTCAGCCTTTAGAGACTCACACATAAGTGGGACATGCTTTTTACCACATATTACACACCTTAAATATGTCTTACAAGAACGAGCTGTATGCTTTTGTGTTAAGCAAGCAAATAACATTGCTTCTCTCTTAAAATATTATGCCTTTCAGCCAATCTTGTGAGCTTGAAAACAGTCTCGGCTCGAGTGCTTCCCAGTACAAAAAACACATTCCTTCTTCACTTCCTTTGAAGCTGTAATTAATAAATTGGCAGCTGTAGGTATCTTTTCCTTTGGAAAATCTCTTACTTTTTTCTTAAAAGATTGGAGATTTTCATCTACACCCAAGCCAAAACCAGCCATAGCCAAATTAATTCTTTTTTCTCCCTCTGTTTCTGCCTTGAGGAAAGTCCTTAAATGGCTTAAACGTTCCTTAGAATCTGTTGAGGCTGCTGAAGTAGCACTTCTATTCCATGCTTTCAAAAAGTCCTCTTGAAAACATGACTCAACCATGGGATACAGAATTGAAGCAGATTTTTCAGTAGTCACTCCTAAAGTCTCTAAGGCACTTAGATAAGATTCGAGTTTATCATACAGAGATGTCATTAATATTTTTTCCTGTTTCTGCACCGAAATTATGAGCTTTAATAATTCACGAACATAAACCTCCACTAATAGATCATCTCTACCAAATCTCGCTTTTAAGCTGTCAACTGCTTTGGCATAATTGGCTGCTGTTGCAGGGAAGCTCTCTACTACTTCTCGAGCTCGCGAGCCATTTACAGTAGCTTGAACAAGATACTGAAATTTGTTCTCGGGCGCGATTTCATCATCGTCGTGGATATGTTGAAATTGACTCCAAAATTGAAGCCAATCTTTAATATCGCCACTAAACTATCTAAATTCTAATTTTGGCAGATTAAATTTCTTTTTAGCGCCAGATATAACAGTATGTTGTGACTCACCAGAAACTGCCAATGTTGCCTTGATTCTCGCCAACTCCAGTTCGTGTATTCTTATTTTTCCACTTACTTGATATTCTAGCTGTTTTAATCTTTCAGCTTTTTCAAATTCTTCTTTTAGTTTTCGCTTGCTCACGGCCGTTACTAAAATATTTGTCACAAAGTCTGGATCATCCAGATACCCTTTGCTTTTCAAAATAATGTCTCTCAGTTCCGAAATTTGTACCTTATCTGGAAATATCTCTCCAATTTCCTCTGCTACAAACAACAAGTCCTCTTTCAAGAAGCCCTTAGCTGCTTTAAATATGTTTGCCATGTTTGTTTTGCACAAACAAAGTCCTGCCGCGGTACGTCAGAAATGTAAACAATGACAATCAAATTATGGTTGCAGACGCCGTTTTCTTCACTCAAATGATCCAAGGGATCCCCAGATGAGTGGTATGTTCATAAAATATAATAATATCTTTTAAAATACAAATACTTAGCTTAATTTTATATCACAGCTCTCTTTATTAACGGTAAAGAACAATCCAAAAAAGAATACTAAGTACACAATGTTGCCATACAGCACAAGCTAAATTAAAACAAAATGATAATTTCTTGGATATAATTGGACGGTTTGAAAATAATTTACAGCACGTTACAGATATGACCTAACTTAGGGTCCCTTCGTTGCTCCACAATTAATTGCTTCTTGGACGAAAGTGCCGAATCTCTAATCACTGCACACACAACATTATCCCTCACTACACTTTCAACCGGATTTCTAGACAAAATATCTGCCACCGCATTTTGAGTTTCTGGACTGTGTTCCCATTCAACATGAAACTCAGCTAGTTTCAGTACCCATCTTATCATTCTACTTGATAAATTTTTACCTTGTGTCAACCAGGTCAGAGCCGCATGATCCGTTATCATTTTTACTGGCAGCGGACCTAGTTAGGTACGAAACTTTTTCGGAGCCCAAGTCATTGCTAAACACTCCTGCTCTGTTACCTTGTAATTCCTCTCCGCACTATTGAGCGTGCGCGAGGCGAACGCGATGGGTCTCTGCTCTTGGTTAAGTACAGCCCCGATCCCTATCGAACTAGCATCGGTAAACAACTCGAATGGCTTAATAAAATCTGGTAATCTTGGTACTGGTGCTTCCGTTATTGACTCGAATGCCACCTGCGTCTCTTCTGACCAACTAAATTTTCTTTTCAATTGATAAAGGGGCTCGCAGAGATCTGCATAATTTTTAATAAACTTCCCATACCACTGGGTCATACCCAGAAATTTCGACACTTCTCTAGAATTTTTGGGAGGTTACATCTCTATTATTGCATTAACATTAGATTCATCTGTGGTAATCCCATCCTTGCTCATTACCAGATCCAACTCCCACCTGGGGGTTAGGGAAATTCAGCTGCCCTTGGGACAAACTTGTTGGGCAGCAATTGTAATGGCCAGGGGAAGCCATCTCTTCATCTGCTCGACCTAAATCTGTAGGAGATAAAAATTGATGACCCAAACTAGCCGGGAGAAATCCAATTTATTATTACCAAGTATAATAATCTAAGACAAGCAAACTATGCAGGGAAAATCTAGAGTGATATAACGATAGCTGAAAACCCTTTGTGAGAATAAGCGCATGAAATCCTAATAGCCTAATTTTACTCAAAGTTATCTTAAGAATCCTAACTTCCTTAATCTATTTTAATAGTTAAAGCCCGACCTATAATCACGCGTCTAAATTCCGACCCTTACCGTAACAGCACTGTTTTCAGCAACTCAACTTCTCTTATTCACATCGCTATATTCTGTCTCTAAACTAGGACTTAATATTTTTGGCTGCGTCTTGATACTCCTTTAGTTTTTGATCTGATTCATGTCGTACATTGCTTATAAACGTTTCTAAAGACATAATTAAGATTCCCTTCATAGATGTCAGAACCAGGAGTTCTATAATTTTTTGTTAACTGAATTAAATCTTTCTAAAATTTCTTCCCAAAATATAATTAAAATGGCAATTTCGAGTTTTGTTAATGTATTAAATAAATTTACTGCATCTTTTCGAAAATCCATTTTCTCATTTTCATTGTCACTAAATGTCTTAAGAATATTCAGGATATTACCATAATTACCTTTTAAGGTTTTAACAGCATCGTAGTGACTATACCATCTGGTCTGACTTAAACTTTTTAAGGTAAATTCAGTTTAATTTCACGATTTAGAAGTTCCCACCTATTGGTCGAAGCAGAAAAGAAAACTATGTTCACGATTTCAGTTACAACCTTAACTCATTCTACACCAACCAGATTAAGAGAACGCGCAGTGCATGTCACATAATTAGCAAATTATTTTATTTTTAGAACAGCTTGCACATCATTATATGGACCGGACATATTGGCATCGTTTTCAAATGACTATCCCCTACAATTATCCAATAGCAATCCATTTGTTTCTAAAATTTCTTGTAGAGAATTAAATAAGTATAAGAGCCTGTGTGACTTCTAATCTTAATTAATGAGACACATCTTGCATAAAAATTTTTCCGAGAACATTATCATAGTAAAGTTGGCTATTGTGGGACAAATCTGGTGTTAAATCCATTGCAATTGAATAGTACTTTGTGTCATCTCTATTTACTTGAGTAATAACTGTTTTAATGATTTGTGCTTGCCCATGATCTCAATTATTTGCTCATGTATTGTTATTGATAAGTATGATATTAACGATTTTGGTCGTAATGCTCGCCGTTCAATATGTTCACGAATGAATGGGTCGAAATCTGCTAGCAAAGTTCTAGGGCTCCCATAAAACTACCATTATGAGAAGAACCAAAAACTTCCTCGGTACCTCTAAATGCTAAACCTCTCATAGCCAAGTACTTTACTATCGCAACAACACGTTTGAGAACATTTTGGTATAATATATTCTGTATCTTTTCTTAGTTGTTCCTTTAACTGTTTATCTAAAACAAACTTATTTTCTTTTCATGTCAACCAAACTAACGTTGCATTTTTATGTTCAATAGAATTTTCATGATTTTTTTAAATAACTTGTTACGTGTTTCCAATCAGAAAAGCCGGTTGTGTATTTAGAATTTGTTTTATAAAAAAGTTTGTAGATCAAACAAAAAATACTACTAACACTTGTGTGTGTTGAATAACATAGCCAAGATCTTTCCAGCACTTGGCCATTTTAAGTTTTTCAATGAAAGGATTATTCGAAAATGATCACTTTTATTCTTTGTATTCTCTTACAGAAAAGTAATATATATTGTTTGGATCTTTTTATTTTGAAAATAACTCATTTTACATGTGAAAGAATATAATCAAAAAAATTATTACTTAGCGATTTAGACCACGAATCCACGTCAACGTATTTCTCAAACTCAATCCCAACATTTTCTAAACACTTTTCGGTCGAGACATTACTGTTGTCCTCTGGCTGAACAATATCTTTTTCAAAAGGCTGCTGGTAATCGAGATTTTACATATTTTCATCATTAATATTTACTTTTTGGGTTTTTCAATTTTCTTTGGCTAAGTTCCTTTCCCTTTCGTATGTTAATGTATCTGCGTTTGTTGTATTCTTGTTACTTTGTTCCATTATTAAAAAAAGTTGAAATTTTAACATATTTAATTTTTATTTTTCTCGATTTCAGGCTACACATTGCCCTTTTCAAAAAATTGCTTTTCGAGACAGTGACAGTAAAAATAATTTATGTTTTATATTTAGATTATGACGCGGTGGGTGCCAAATTATGAAGGGTATGACCCAAGGTAATAAAGGGACACGCGGGGAAGGGGTTCTTTACAAAGTCCACTAGTTAATTAAACACATTTATTAGACAAAACAAACAGTTACATACATAACTAGAGAACTAATAGTTAGCATAGCATTGAAAGGGATCGGAGCGCATGCTCGTACATCCTTATAGTTCCGAAACTTGGCCATTACTAAAGATTGTTCTGTCCGCCAGAGGGGGAGCGACAGTCTCTCTACTGTTAATATGGGGAGAGTCTAAACAACGGGGGATTACAATCTCCCTCTATGGATCCGACGACGTCCCGGCGAGGAGACAGAATCAGAAGAATTAGCTGTTGTAGTAGTAGCTTTTGTTGAGGGATGGATGGTTCTGCTGGAAATGGCTCTTGAAGCAGTTGACGGGCTTGGAACATGTGTATTTTGTGTTGATGTGGACGCAACTTTTCGTGGTTGGTCTCTTTTTCGAAGTGGAGCTACAGGAGAAGTTTCCATGTCTTTAAAAGGTGTTAAAACAGAAGTATGGTAAGTAGCTATATATATATCGGTTCAGATGGATTGGTAAGACTTGCGATAACATAAGAAGTGGGTGACTTTTGTGTGAGAATTAAATATGGACCCGTCATGCTTTGGCTGAACTTGGAAGTTTTCTTGTTCTTTGCATTACTGATGGGATGTAAAGTTACCCATACTATATCTCCAGGAGACATATTTCACCGACTAGACGACGATTTTTACCATATTGCTTTTTTCGCTGATCTTGTTTTGTTTCTATTCTTTCTCGTATGTCTTCGGTAATAGTTGCGAATCGTTTTAAATAAGGTGTTATTTCGGCAACAAAATTGTCATTGTGAACGACGCTTTTGAAATCTTGCACCACATTGTCTATAGTTCGTAGCTCTCTTCCGAAAAGTAGGTAAGCAGGAGTGTGGCCTGTAGTGTCACAGACAGTTGTGTTCATGGCGAAACGAATGACTGGGAGTTTGGAATGCCAATTAGAATGATCTTGAAGGATATGTTGCGTTAATGTTCAATCAGGATGCAATCGGATAAAACTTAACAACTTTAACTTTATTGTAGACACATGTTATAAATCATCTGCGTGCTTAACACTCTAGTAGAGAGAGAGAGAGATTACCCATGAGCACAACGTATATATATACTGCAACCCTAGCGGAGAAAACTAGTACTATTCTAGATGTACACTTCATTGTAAGGTGCTACCATCTAGTGAGTTAAAATATAGGATATATGCTACAATAGTATCCCCCCAGTGATGGAGAGAATCGAAAGAACGATATATGACATGCTCATGAGCAAACAATCTCAAATACAATTATTTGAAATATGCTTGAAAATTACATTGAAAAGAAAATTATATATACATATGCTTGAAATTACGTTGTAAGAAAATATAATGTGCATACAGATATTTGAGATTACATTACATAAATATACATAATATGAAAAGGTATGAAAATCATAAGATATGAAAAGTCAAACAAATTTCCTTAGAAAAATATATATATGTCCATCTGGTACTTCAATAGTTTATTTAATTTCAGTTATTAGTCTCTGAGGAAATCTTACCCGTCTACCTGATTTGGTAGTTTGCATGTTTGTTGTCACTGGATGGCGATGTGATGATTCTGCACTAATGATAGGATCAGGAATGGGGTATCGGGCAAATCCTTGAATACAAATGCTGGTTTTACTCTATCAAGTGATACACAACTTTTCTTTCCATTTATATTAATGGTTATGTGTGTGTCATTCCTTGATAGGACTTCGTGTGGCCCTGTGTAAGGCTGAGACAATGATGGGGAAACTTTGTCAACACGGAGGAACACATGAAAACAGTCATCCAATTTAGGGTGCACAAAAATTTTTGAAAATCCATGAGTTGATGTTGACAAGGGTTTTAAATGATTCATTTGGTTTTTCAACTGTTGCACAAATCCGTAGTCTAGTGGCATTGAAGATGTGTCAGCTGGTGTGTCATATCTCGGCTGGTAATCTGAGGGAAACACCATACACTAATTCTGCACTTGAAGCATTGATGTCGGGTTTCACAGCTACTCGCAAGCCAAGAAGAACTGCAGGTAGGGTCTCAGTCCACTTGATATTCTCATGAGCCATTAAGGCGCTCTTTAGCACTCTATGTAAACGTTCCACTAAACCGTTTGCTTGTGGGTGGTATGATGTGGTCCTGATGAGGTTTGTGCGCAGGAATTTCGTTAATTCTTTGAAAAGAGCAGCTTCAAATTGTCGGCCTTGGTCAGTCGTTAGGTAAACTGGGCAACCAAATCTAGAGATCCAAGTGTCAAAAATGGCACGAGAAACTGTTTCTGCAGCAATGTTCTCTATAGCTACTGCTTCTGGCCACCTAGTGAATCGATCGACAATTGTTAAGCAAAAAGATTTTCCTTCTGATGATGGTAAAGGACCTATCAAATCCACATGAATGTGTGAAAATCTTGCATCAGGTAAGGCGAAAGTGCCCAGAGGTGTCTTCGTGTGTCTGTGCACTTTTGAACGTTGACAAGCAATACAATTCTGGACCCAATCTTTCACTGTTTTCTGCATGTTTGGCCAAACATATCTGGATGCGATGAGTTGGAAAGATGCTGCAACACCAGGGTGAGCTAAGTTGTGAAAATGCTCAAATATGGTCCTACGAAAATTATGTGGTACAAATGGTCTGGGAGAGCCAGTGGAAGTATCGCAGATAAGTTCAGTGGCTGATACTGGAGATGGCACACGTTTAAAGACAAGGGAAGATTTCTCGTCTTTTTGGAAGCTTTGTAATTCGTTGTCTTCTAGTTGAGCCTTTCAAAGTGCCTCGAAATCTAAAAATGAATTGGATATTTGATTCACTTCAATTCTTGAAAGTGCATCAGGGACTGCGTTGCGGGTACCATTTATATGACGAACATCGGTACTGAATTGAGATATGAAATCTAGATGTCGCCATTGCCGTGGACTGCACTTGTCAGGATTTTGTATAAAGGCATACATGAGAGGCTTCTGGTCTGTGTAGATTATGAAGTCTCTTCCTTCGAGCATGTGACGAAAACGTTTGACCGAAATATACATTGCCAGGAGTTCTCTGTCATATGTGGACCATTTCTGCTGACTTTTCGAGAGTTTCACTGACAAAAAGGCAACAGGTTCCCAATTGTTTTGGCAAAGTTGCATAAGAGAACCACCTACGGCTTTGTCACTCGCATCAGTCCAAAGGCTTAATTTTGCACCTGGAATGGGATGTCGAAGAAGAATTGCGCCAGCTAAAGCGTTTTTGGCATCATTAAATACCTGCTCTGCCTCCTCAGTCCATTGAATTGAGTCACGCAAATTTTTACAGGAAACTTTTTTAGACTTTTTAAAATTTTTAATTCCTTCCAAAAATTTATTTAGTGGGGCTAATAAATGAGCAGCTTTGGGAACAAAACGTCGATAAAAATTAAATAACCCGAGGAAACGTCTTAATTGCGTGAGTGTAGTAGGTTGAGGAAAATTTAAAATGCAATCGACGCGATCCGACAAGGGTTCTATTCCTGATTCAGATACTTTAAAGCCTAAGAATTTTATTGAAGTTACACCGAAAATGCATTTAGAGGGCTTTAAAGATAGTCCATATTGTTGTAAGCGTGTGAATAAAATTTGTAAATGTTCTTCGGGTGAAGAAGACGCGACCAGAATGTCATCTACAAAAGCGAACACAAATGGAAGATTTCGCAAGACTTCATCTATGAATCGTTGAAATGTAGCAGCGGCATTGCAAAGACCAAACTGCATCCGAGTGCTTTCAAATAACCCAAAAGGTGTGATGATTGCACTTTTATGTACATCATCTGGGTTAATTGGAATTTGATGATATGCCTTCACGAGATCAATGTGAGAATAAATTTTTGTACCGTGAAGATTAGAAGTAAAATCTAAAATATTGGGAACGCTATAATTATCTTTTATAGTTTGAGCATTGAGTGCACGGTAATCGCCGACTGTCGCCACTCTGTGCTGTCTTTTTAGGAACCATATGTAAAGGTGAGGCATAATTACTTTTGGAAGGTCGCATATGACCTAGAGTAATCATGTTCTCAAATTCCGCTTTTGCGATGCGGAGACGATCGGGAGCGAGCTTTAGCTGTTACAGTGTCGACTAGTTGTTTCGATGTAATGGACTACGGAATGTTTAATTTCTTGATCAGGCCAGGGAGGTTTTGTGATGTCAGGAAATTTTCTTAAAAGTTCATGATAAACACTATCACCTGACACAGTTTTAATTTAATGAATTCTACTATTGCCTAAAATACAATGACATTTAATATTTGTCTCCGAGTCTAACAATGCTTGCTTACTTATATCCGGTACTAAACGGAAGTTGTACAAGAAATCAGCACCGATAATTGGAGTTGAAACGTTACCAACTAAAAATGTCCATTGGAAAATTCTCCTTAAGCCTAAATCCAAAGAAAGTGTTTGGGTTGTGTATACGTGTATGAGTGATGTATTGGCGGCAGAAAGTGTCATTTGTGAATTATATTGCCTTTGTGTTTTTGTTGCTGGAATTATGGACACATCAGATCCCATGTCAATTAAAAATGTGACATTAGTACGTCTATCTCGAATAAAAAAAAAAAGGCGACGAGAATTTCTTGGCAAGGCATTAGTCGCCATTATACGTAACCGGACTCGTTTTTTGAGAATTTACATGGAGGGTGACATTTTTGAGCTGCTGAGCCAAATTTGTAATGGTACCAGCACTGCTCGTATGTTTTTGATTTAGAGCGATTACGTTTATGAAATGGGAGATTACGATTACGACTACGACTTCTGCTACGCGAAATTTCATCAATGCGCAAATTTAATTTTTTTATTTCTTCAAGTACATGGCTTTCAATGGAATTTTTGTCTGAGGAAACGGAACAGGCACTTACCGCAATTGGCGTCACCTCCATGACTCGATCGGCTACTGCGGCAGCTTTCTCCAATGTCAGCGGGCTTATAGCTGCAAGAATGGATTGTACACGAGTGGGCAGATGCTGCTGAAAAAGTTCAAGCATGAGGTCATCCGGAACGCTATGAGATTCCGCGCCCCTCCTCATGACGCACAATAGTTCGCTGGAACGTCTATCTCCGAGTTCTTCTCCGATGAGTAATTTCCTGATTTCTTGATGGGATGATTCACCGCTTCTTTTTATTAGCTCCATTCTCGCTTTTTCGTAAGGCTCCACAGGGTCGGGATTCATAATGACGTCACGAATGATCGTTGCGGCTTCCGGTGGTAAATGTGCGATGACGTAATTAAATTTTGTTTTGCTGTCTGTTATTGCTTTCGGACATCCAAGTTGGAATGTGCTATCGCACATTGTGAACCAGAGAGCAGGATCGTGAAAGTTATATGCCGGTATCTTGACGGCGCCTACGTCATTCATTTTGAAGCTTACACGTGGTTACCAGTTCTTACGCAATATTTAGCTATTTCGTGAAAATTTTAAAAATAAAGCATTATTTTAATGCCATAATATCTTATTCATGCAGGTCACCATTGAAGGATATGTTGCGTTAATGATCAATCAGGATGCAATCGGATAAAACTTAACAACTTTAACTTTACTGTAGACACATGTTATAAATCATCTGCGTGCTTAACACTCTAGTAGAGAGAGAGATTACCCATGAGCACAACGTATATATATACTGCAACCCTAGCGGAGAAAACTAGTACTATTCTAGATGTACACTTCATTGTAATGTGCTACCATCTAGTGAGTTAAAATATAGGATATGCTACAATCTTCTCCGACAAGGAGGCTTAAAGTCTCTGTTTTTTCTCTCTACTGGTTTAGATTGTGGCGAATAAACAGGTATTAAGTTTTGACTTATATTTAACGTAAAGCAAATCTGTTGTAGAACAGCACTGACCAACTGCGTTCCGTTGTCACTGATAATTCGTCTCGGTATGCCATAACGCATGAAAACTTCTTCTATGAGAGTTGTAGTGCATTGACGAGCACTAGCTTGAGAAAGGGCAAATAACTCAACCCAGTTTGTGGCACAATCCTCAACAATAAATATCCATTGTGTACCTGAGTCAGTTTGAGGCAATGGTCCAAATAAATCAATAGCAATGACTTCAAATCTCTGTGAGTAGACTGGAGTTCTAAGCAAACCAGCAGGCCTTTGATTTGTAGCCTTAAAACGAGCACATTCTAGACATTTCTTAATGTAATCGGATATGTACTTTTTCATGCCTGTCCAATAATATCGTTTTGCTATTTTCTGGAATGTTCCATCTTCTCCATAATGTCCAGCCATCGGATAATTATGATGTCTTTGCATTATCAATTCACGTTCAGCATTTGGAATGACTAACTGAGCTTCTGCGGAATCAGCATCAGAAACATAACGATATAAAACACCTTGATTCATCAAAAATCCACGTTCAGTCCAATTTCCATATTCTTCAGTTTTCAGAGGGGATTTGAAACTGTCGATGATTTTTTTTTAAATTATCGTCTTTTAACTGCGCCTCGCGCATGTCCTTACAACTTCGTGTTGGCATATCAGCTATCGTGATATTATTGGCTTCGCAAAAGGATTCTTCTTCTTGAGTAACTCGGCGGGATAACATATCTGCAACGACATTTGCTTTACCAGTATTATACTGTACTTTCAGGTTGAAAGACTGGATTTCAAGTGTCCATCTTGCAAGTCGTCCAGTTGGAGACTTGAGGTTTAGAAGCCATTTCAGAGGTCAGTGGTTGGATGCCACGGTTATTTCCGTTCCTTTAATATAACCACGAAATTTCTTCAAAGCCCATACCAAAGCAAGGGCTTCCCTCTCTGTGGTGGAATAGTTGCGTTCTGCTGGAGTTAGCAGTCGACTAGCGTATTCTATAGGATGTTCATCAGATCCTTCTCCTTGAAGTAACACTGCTCCTAAGGCATAATTGCTTGCGTCTGTTCGAATAATATATGGCTGAGTACCATCTGCTTGTTTTAACACAGGAGGTGTTGTAAGACAGTTTTTAAGGGTTTGAAATGCATTTTGTTGATCAAATCCCCATTGCCACTGGACTTTCTTCTTTGTAAGATAATTTAGTGGACGTGAAATCTTCGCAAAATCTTGAATATATCTTCGAAACCACGAACAAGTTTGCAGAAAAGATTGTAGTTCTTTGACGTTTTTAGGGGGTGGAATATCCAGTATAAACGCAACTTTTTCTGGATCAACTTCTATTCCTTTTTGTGTAATCCAAAATCCAAGATATTTAACTCGAGAAGAGGCAAAATGGCATTTTCTCTATTTGCTTTAAGTTTGAAATGTAAGAGTCTTTCAAAAATAGTTTTAAGATCAAACATGTGTTTTTCAAAAGTTTCTGACAAAACAATTATATCATCTAGATAAGGTAGTGCTAGAATGTCTTCCAGACCATTACAAGTTCATCAATCTTTGAAACGTAGCAGGTGCGTTGCGCAAACCATATGGCATCCGTAAGTAAGGGTAAGTGCCAAAAGGACATACAAATGCTGCCTTGTCTTGATCTTCAACATGCACTTTAATTTGATGATATCCTGCTCTCAGATCTAATGTAGACATGAAAGGAGTAAGTTTTGCTTGATGTGGCAAGTCATCCATTCTGGGCAGTGGATATGTATTAGCAACTGTTATTTCATTTAACTTTCTGTAATCAATACAGAGGTTAAATGTTCCATTTAGTTTTGGTATAAGTACGACTGGAGAAGCATAAGGAGATTCACATTCTTCTATTATGCCTTCCGCGAGAAGTCTATCGATTTCTCGTTTTAATATTTCTTTCTTTGAAGAATTCATCCTATAAGGTAGCACTGCTACTGGGAGATGGTCTCTAGTATTTATACGATGTTCAATAATTGGAGTAGGCTCTCCCCCTGGTTGAAAGCATTCTTCATATTTTTCCAACAGTGAATTGATTTCTTTCCGTTGTGTAAGTGAAAGGTGAGTACCTTCATTTTCCCGAAGTTGACAAGGATGTGGTTCAGTATCAACAGTGAGAGGAGCATTGATGTTAGGAGGCGCTTTCACAAAATTGTATTTTCTGTGGGATATTTCCGTGAAATACCACTGTTTTCTTTGGAGATCTAAGGCGATCCCTGCAGCTGTTAAAAAGTCTATACCTAGAAGTGTTCTGTTGCCTTTAGCATTTTTCAAAATTATTAGCTCTGTGGCAATGACTTTTCCTTGGATACCAATGTCTACAGAAGTTGTCAGTATTTCAGTGGTTTGAGTGCGACCATCAGCTAGAGTCATCTGCATAGTTTTTTCTTCAAAATGCAACCCTTTTTGTTTAAGTAAATGATATAGTTTTTCACCAGCCACTGAATGTGTAGCACCAGTATCAGCACAAACTGCTGCTTCTGATTACAAATGGAAATTTGAATTATACTATTAGGATTATTTTCACTGGAGAAACTATAAAAGTTTGATTGATTCAAACTTGATGACAATGTATCTTTTTGTTGAACTGGGTTGCAAGTGTGGCATCTTGATCGAATGATTCCGGGAGCACCACATTCATAACAAGATACAGGAGTTCTGTCTTCTTTTGTATCCACAATTTTCTTCTCAGGTATTCTGTCATTTGAAGTGGGATTCCGCCTACTGTTACTGGGAACCCCGGTTTCCCGCCTACTTTAACTGGGGAAACCTGACAGAGAATGTTCATGTGACAGCAACTTAGGATTTTGTGTGTAGTTACTTCTCCAAGGATTAGACTTCATTTCTTTTTGTTTCCAACTAAAGTTTTTGTTAATTTTATTTCGCATGTTTCTAACTTCTTCATACGAATCCAGCTTATCCACAAGTTGTAGAGGATTATTCCAATTACACCATTGGTCCAAAAAGTTATCTTTGTAATCTTGAGGAGCTTTCTTTTTAATTTGGTCTGCCACAATCAAATTTTTCAATTCTTCAAGAGTGGTAACTTTTGATTCTTTGCGCCACCCATTAAAATATGTTTGCAAATCAAAATAGAAGTCACGCCAGGTTTTTACGCGATCTTTGGCGTGCCGAGAAAACATCTGCCGAAATTTCTCTGCACTTGAAAGCGTTTTAGTAAAATTTGTTTGACTTTATAATAGCCTTGAGCATCAACAACAGATTCTTTTGCGATTAAATTTGAAACTTCAATCGGTAAAAGACCAACAAGGTACACCACCCACTGAGGATCTGGTACTTTTAAAAATGTTAACTGCCTTTCGAAAAGGTCTAGAAAAATTGTTACATCAGTTGTCTTTGGATCAAAAATCGGTAATAGCTTATGGAGTTCTAACTTTGGCATATTGGAGTCTGCAGAAGAAGACACCAGCGCAGAGTCTGCAGTTGTAGAAGTATCAGTTGTAATTTGAAGTTTTTGCAGTTCAAATTTTCGTTGGTTTTCCTTATCTCTTTCAGCTCGCAATTCGAGCTCTTTTCTATCACTAATAATACGATTTAAACATTCTTTAGTAAAATCTACATCATACCCTTCACTTTTTAAGATTGCGTCTTTTATGTCAAGAACTTTGAAATTGTTTGGTATTGATATGTCTAGCGTTTCTGCCAATTCAAGGAGGTCCTGCCTGCGACCTTTTGCTAAATAGGCCATCGTGAAATGTCACTTCAAATTAATTTTAAATTTATATTCTTTGAACTTTAAATTAAATTTAACAAAATGTTATTAATGAAATAATAATACAGTATTATATATACCACATAAAAGTAATACCTCAATTTCTTACAATATGCAATTTGAAAAAAAAAATTTCATGAATCACAAAAATGAAAAAAAAAATATAAATATTTTCGTTGTTTTCACTTTCAATACACAATCAAAGTAAAATTACTATGAAACTTATAGTTAAAAAAAATCATCAAAATGATCGGAAAGCACATCTGAAATATAT
Organism: Trichonephila clavipes; assembly: GCA_019973935.1. Lineage (NCBI taxonomy): Eukaryota > Metazoa > Arthropoda > Arachnida > Araneae > Nephilidae > Trichonephila > Trichonephila clavipes. Next base: position 101,301 of record BMAU01001230.1, read on the forward strand.
CATACCACAAGTAAAAAGAATCATATGTTCATAAATAAAAGTTGTACTTAGGCGAAACAAAATTTCCTATTAGTATTCAGAAAGAAAAGTTTACTCTTTATACCATAAAAAAAACACAATTCCATAGAACTCAGAGTTATAAACAACCTTCTCTATTTCTCCCTATTTCAGGGGTGGCGAACCTTTTCGGGTCATCGTGCCATTTTTTCTAAAAAACGTTTAATGAGTTATAGGCGTGCCATCAAATAATTTTGACTTGTGATTATTGAAGAACTAATAAAACTAAATACGAACAAATCAAAATTCTTTATTTAATACGAAAAAATACATTTTGCACTGTATAGTAGTAAATGTTTTAGTTATACTTGTAATTTAAATTAAAATAACATTAGTGTGATTTCTGCTGTTGTAGATTAGATGACAAATAATTTATATCAGGATTATAAGATGTTAATTTTAGTAGAATGCATGCTGAATTAGAGTCGTCCGTTAAACGGTTTCTAAGCGAGTCTGATGTTATTTATCTCTGAAAATAATGACTCGCAGGCATAGGTAGATGAACATATGGTTAAAATAGCATACGCCAACTTCTTCAAACAGTTAAACGCGTCTGGAATCGAATTCTATGTTTCCAAAATTTCGTTACTGGTATTTTTACTTATATTGCTTGTCATTCTTTCTGCTACAATCAATTCCAGCTTTTTCCTTGTTTCAATAAACTTTTGAATCCTTATTGAACTAGACTGGAAATCAATCAGTTGCATTTCAAGTTCTTCAATTTCCAACCAATCGAATTGAGACAAGTCCAGTTTATAAAACGAAATCACATCAGGGAACATAATAAATTTGAACGTTTCCGATAATTCCTTAAACTGAGAAAATCTCGCTAAAAATTCTTTGATTAAAGAATCCATTATGGAAATAAAGTCATCAATAACTTTTTCTTCATTTCGTTTCTCTTAGGCATCTAAATCTTTGATAAATTTTTTCAAGTTTGGGAAGTACTTGTAGTTTTTTGTAATAATATCGTTTCTGAAAACATATTGTTTAGCTTCAAAAGCGCGAATGAGATCCATCATGACGATAACTATTTTATTCGGGCCTTGAAGCTTTATGTTCAATTCATTGAAATGTTGGCATATGTCTGTAAAAAACATCAATTTTAAAAGCCACATAATATCCATCAACTGTGGGTATTGTTCAATTTTGCTCTCATTTTGTAGAAACAGTCTGATTTCTTCCAATCAATCAATAAATCTTTGAAGTACGTTCTCGCGGCTCAACCAGCGAACATTGTTATACATTATTAAGCCATTATACACCGAATTGACGTCATCCAACAAAGCATCAAACTTTCGTTTATTTAAAGCCTGCTACGATATGAGGTTGACTATTTTTGAGACTAAAGTTACTACATTATCAAGAGATGTTAAACCACTCTTTGCACATAAGGCTTGTTGGTGAATAATGCAGTGACATTCAAGAATCGAATGTCCTACGTCTGTTTTAAATAAAAAAATAAAACCATTTTTTTTTTTTTTTTGCCTACCATATTTGGAGCACCATCAGTGGTTACTGAAACAATTTTTTTCAAATCAATTTCTTTCTCAGCAAGCGAATTTCTTACTGCCGTACAAATATCTGTGCCCTTTGTAGTTGTTAACAATGATGTTATCGCAATTAATTCTTCCTTAATGATGTTTCCTACACAATATCGAGCAAAGACAGCTAAATGTGCCGATTTAGTAATGTCAATACTTTCGTCAAGAAATAGCGATATAAAAGGAGCGGAGTTAGTCATTTTTTTGTTGATCTGTAACATTTTCTGCCAATTTCCAAGAGTCTATCTTTCATTGTGTTTCTAGATAGAGGAACATATTTGATGCGCTGAATTATCTTATCTTTATTATCAAAATCATCAAAAAGTGAGGACACACATGCCAACTAAGCTTCCTTCAAAAACTCTCCCTCTTGAAAAGGTTTGCCATGCCGAGCAATGGCATTTGCAGCCGAGTAACTTGCCGCACTTGTGTGACAATTTTTGCTTACATATTTAAACATAGACGTCGACTGTTTATTTCTGTCTTTTATTGCACTTGCAATTAATTCTTTTTGCTCTGGTTCGCTTTTTTCACAAAAGGATTTGTGATTTGTTTCAAAATGCCGTTTTACAGACGATGTTTTGCATACCACTGTTACAGAACATAAAACACACACCGCTTTGTCGCCTTTATTGATCATGCCGTATTTCTCAGCCCACCACGTTTGAAATTCTCTGCTATACTTACTATCTTGCACTTTTTTTTTTTGTTGTTGAACTAGCCATGTGTTGCGCCCCTATCCAAAATCCGTGAGAGGTAAGTTTCTCTGTGAGGGAGTGGCAACAGTTAGAAAAACGTTTTTTTTTATTTTGAAAGTGTAATGGATGAAAAGTGTTATGGATGAAAAGAATTTACTGTGTTTTGCTGTGCTGTTTTGATTTAAAATATATCTTGTTGATGTTCTCTTCTCATCGTTGTCGTCTATGGACCAAACCCCCTACATTATTCTCGAACAATAGTATTAGAAACTATATTTCTGGCGCCCCCGGGTGGGCGGGTTTGGGTTTGGATTTTGATAACGGTAAGCGAATTGAATTTCCATTTTGAAGTTATTGATATAATTATATCTTGAACATAGACATATATTTATTATTGAATGTGTATGAACTGATTTAATGATTTAATAAGATAGTAAAGATGGAAATTATTAAACGAAATAAAACAGCACAGCGCACTGCGTTTACGAAAGCATACACTAAGTTAGAGAGTGTGTTGATAAATGAAAACGATGACGCGGAAGAAGTTGATATGTGTTTACATTTGCTTAAGCAAAAATCGAACTCGTTAGAGTTAACACATAATAATTATTTGGATGCTTTAACAGATGAAACAGAATTCAAAATTGAATTTAATATTATAGAAGAATATAGAGAAAAGGCTTTGAGAATAGAATTAAAGTCTAAACGTGTATTAGAGAATATTAAGAGTAAACAAAATAATAACGAAGGTAGTAATTCCGGTAATAATTCTCATTTGGCTGATTGCGAAAATCCGTATAAAGCGATTACCCCACGACTTCCTGAAGTTGAACTGTATAAATTTGGAGGTGAATTAAAAGACTGGTTAACCTTTTGGAATCAGTTTAAAAACATACACGAAAATAAAAATTTAACTAATTGTGATAAATTTCATTATTTAGTTCAATCGACAAAAATTAAATCGGAAGCCAGAGAGCTTATTGAATCTTTTCCTATAACAAATGAAAACTATCCTTTGGCGATAGAAAGCTTAGTTGAAAGATATGGACGAAATGAATTATTAATTGATTTTTATGTTCGAGAGTTGTTAAAACTTGTTTTAAATAACGCTACTAAAAAGAAACAAGATTCTTTAAGTGGTTTGTATAATAAACTTTCTACTCAACTTCGAGCTTTAAGTAGTTTAGGTATAACCACGGATCAGTGCGGAATAATATTATATCCGTTAGTCGAAAGTGCGTTACGGACCCATATATTTCGTTCATTTGAAAGACAAAGAAAAAATAATGAGACTGCAACACTTGATTCTATCGTTTCGTTTCTAAAGAGCGAAATGAAATCAGAAGAAAAAATAAAATTAAGTAGATCGGGCATATTTCCCTATCAGCGCGAATGCAAGCAGTTGGCAGAGAGCCAACGCTCACTCCCGTCTGCTAATGAATTATTCATTAATGAACCAAACGAAATATGTGTGTTATGTTTAAAGAATCATCCGGTTCGCTTTTGTAAAAGGGCGTTTTTTATTCCATTAGAAGAAAAGATTGCAATAATAAAAAGGAAAGGTTTATGCCGAATTTGTTTGGCTAAAGGTCATCTTGCTTCTAGATGTCGATCTCAAATAACTTGTCAGTTGTGTTCTAAAAGACATGTAAAGTTCATGTGCCCAAATATTGAATGTAATAAGTCTGATTCTCTCAAACAAGATGTGAATGATAAAAATATTAATGAAAACACAGTTGATTCGTTACATTCTCGTGCAACGAATGAAGTTATATTACAAACTCTTGTTGTAAATGTACATGGCATCAAGAGAGAGCGTAAAGCTAGAGCTATCATCGATACCGGATCACAAAAATCGTATATTTTGAGATCTACAGCTGAAGAGTTGGGTTTTAATTTGCAGAGGGAAGAGGAATTTCGCCATTCCTTATTTGGCGGAACTAAAACAAGGATGTATAAACACAAGTGTTATAAAATCTACTTGAGTAGTCTTGATGGTAACTATATTTGTAAATTGGATGCTTTAGATCATGATGTCATCTGTAATGACATTTCTAGTGCAAGAAATGGTTCTTGGATACATGAATTGAAAACTAAAAACATATTCTTAACAGATATTCAAGAAAACACAGGTCCCATTGAGGTACTTTTGGGTGCAGACGTAGCCGGTAAATTAATTACTGGTCGACGAGAAGAATTAAAGACAGGCTTAGTAGCATTAGAAACCAAGTTAGGTTGGACTTTAATGGGTAAAGTACCCCGATATACCGACAAAAAAGGATACAAGTATGAATATTGTAACTATGTTATCTCAAGAAGATATTCCTGTCTCTTCACTGTGGGATCCAGAAATGCTTGGTATACGGGATACTATTGAGCAAAATTCAAGAGAGGAAAAGGAATAGGCGGTTATGTCTCACTTTCTAGAAACAGTCCGGCAAAAGGAAGATGGCAGATACGAGGTCCATATGCCTTGGAAAGTGGATCGGGCCTTTCTAACAGACAATTATGAATTGTGCTTAAAAAGACTTGAATCTACCACCAGGAAGTTGGAAAAGATCGGTTTTAGAGAAAAATATCATGAAGTCTTTAGAGAATGGTTAGCGGAAGGAGTTATTGAGGAAATTCATGGAAAGGAGTTATCTGTTCGTACCCATTACCTTCCACACCGACCTGTCATCAAGGAAACATCCGCAACATCTTCAATGAAGATAAGACCGGTCTTCGACGCTTCTGCTAAGATCAATAACCATCCGTCGTTAAATGACTGTTTAGAGACTGGAAATAATTTAATATTGAATCAGTTCCTGCTATTTTGGCTAGATTTAGACTGAAACCGATCGGTGTAATTTCAGACATCAGAAGAGCTTTTCTCCAAATATCTTTACATGAAAAAGATCGAGACTTCGTAAGATTTCTTTGGTATGACAATGAGGGTAATATACGAACTTACAGGCATGCTCGAGTTGCTTTTGGAGTCACCAGCAGTCCTTTTCTCTTAATGGCGGTTATTAATTACCATTTATTAAAAGAATCAGTAAAAGAACGTTACTCTGAAGAATTTCTTAAAAAATTACAAGATAGTTTTTATGTCGATAATTGCGTAACTAGTGTACAAAATAATGCCGAACTTAGAATATTCGTCGAATCTGCAACTAATGTAATGAAAGAAGGAATGTTTGATCTCAGAGGATGGGAAAGTTCTGCCATTCCTTCAGAAAGTACGCCATCACTAGTATTAGGACTGATTTGGGACAAAAATTCTGATACTTTAGAAATAGATTCAGAATCTTTGAAATTTGATGAAAAAGAAAAGATAATTAAAAGGAAAACACTTTCGCTGGTTAGTCGAGTATTTGATCCCATAGGTTTCTTGGCACCTGTTATGATTCAACCTAAGATTTTGCTGCAAGCCACTTGGAAAACTAAAGAAGCATGGGATGATGAAGTGAATGATGAAATAAGGAAGAAATTTTTAAAATGGGGAAAGAGAGAGCAGCTGAAATACTTCAAAAATATAAAAATTCCCAGATGGTTAGGCGTGATGGAGGAATCCAATTTGAGTATCCATACTTTTGTCGATGCCAGTAAAACAGCTTATGCGGCATGCATTTTCTTAAGAAGTGAATCCAATACGGGCTCAGTGACCGTTCAATTACTTCAAGCCAGATCACGAATAACTCCCATGAAGACTATTACTATACCACGTCTTGAATTAATGGCCGCTACCATCGGGGCCAGACTTTTTAGTTCTGTGAAGCATGCCCTGAAAATTTCCAATATCAAGACTTACTTTTGGACCGATTCTTCTACAGTTCTTACGTGGATAATTCGTCGAGAACAGTGGTCGGTATTCGTTGCCAACAGAATAAGTGAGATTAGAAAATTGACAACTTCGGAAGATTGGTTCCATATTTCAACTGACCAGAATCCAGCAGACATTTTATCAAGAGGTTGTGGACCTAAACAACTTCAGAAACGCAAGTGGTGGCAAGGGCCAGATTGGTTAAAAAATTCGAAGGAACAGTGGCCGCAATCAGCTGTAAATATTAATGAGAAAGAAGTAGAGATAGAAAAACGAAAGTCAGTCATCTTTGCTAATAACACAGAGGTAGAATCAATTTCATCACAGTTAGCCAGAAGATTTTCTAGATTTTCAAAGATGATTAGGGTTATGGCTTGGATACTGCGTATCCAACCAAAGTCCAAAGACTTAAGAAAATGTGCTGAACTTAAAAATGAAGAATTGTTAAATGCACAAAAGATTATTTTCCGTTTAATACAAAAGGTATGTTACTCTAATGAAGAAACACGAAAAAGTTTAAAAGGTCTTCTAATATTTGAAGATGAAGAAGGAATATTACGATTGAAGTCCAGATTGATAAATGAAGAAGAATCGAAAGATTTTATTTCTCCAATAATTCTACCATCGAAACATCTGGCAGTGAGAAGATTTATAGCGTAAGAACATCTCGTTAACAAACATGCTGGGATATTAACTCTTCTGACTATTTTACGTGAAAGATTTTGGATAGTGAAAGGGAAAAGAACTGTCCGAAGTGTTATCAAAGAATGCTTAACATGTAAAAGACAAAAGATTAAACATCTTGAGGGGGTTACCTTTTCCTCCTCTTCCAAAAGACCGAACAGAAGTAGCAGCAGTTTTTCAAGTTTCAGGTGTAGACTTGGCTGGACCTTTGTTGACTAAATCTAAGCAAAAGGCGTGGATAGTACTTTTTACTTGCGCCGTATTTAGAGCGGTCCATCTGGAACTAATAACATCACTTAGTACCACTGACTTCATCCAAGCTATGCGTAGGTTTATTTCCAGAAGAGAACGAATTTCTGTGATGTATTCAGACAATGGTACTAATTTCACAGGTCTAAACAACGCTTTGAGACTATTAGATTGGACTACAATTGAAAGTGAATTTAGAGTCCACGAAAAATACGTTGGAAGTTTAATCCACCCTCTTCTCCATGGTGGGGAGGCTTCTGGGAACGCTTGATTGAAATTTTGAAGGATCTCTTAAGAAAAAATCTTGGGCGCTCCTGTTTGTCTTACGAGGAATTGCAAACTCTCGCGTCTGTGAGTGCGAATCGGTCATGAATAGCAGACTGTTAACCTACATATCCGAGGAACAAGAGCTGAAAACCTTGACTCCCTCAATGTTTCTTCAGGACATTCCATTAAATGATGTTCCTGATTTGGATCAAATTCAAAAGACTAATATTGTTTTGAGATGGAGATATATTCAAAAGGTTCGCGAAAATCTAAAACAACGATTTAAAAGAGAGTATCTGGGTTTCCTTCGTTCTTCAGTTATCAAAAGAGAAGATAAAATAAATGAAGGTTACATTGTGTTAATTGGTACAGATGATAAGAAACGGCTGCATTGGCTGCTAGGAAGAGTACTGGAACTCTTTCCAGGAAAAGATGGAATAATTAGGCTTGTGAAATTGCGAACTGAAAGGGGAGACATGTTAAGACCAATCCAACGACTGTACCCTTTGGAAGTAACATCAAACCAGTTAAGAAATTTATAAACACTTATAAGGGGTGTGACCCAATGTAATAAAGGGACACGCGGGGAAGGGGTTCTTAATTAAGTCCACTAGTTAATTAAACCCGTTTATTAGACAAAACAAACATTTACATACATAACTAGAGAACTAACAGTTACAATAGAATTGAAAGGGGTCGGAGTGCATGCTCGTACGTCCTTACAGTTCCGAAGCTTGGCCATTACTGAAGATTGTTCTAGCCGCTAGAGGGCGCGATAGTCTTTCTACTGTTCATATGAGAAGAGTTTAAACTACGGGGGGTTACAATCTCTCCCTATGGATCCGACGACGTCCCGGCGAGGAGACATAATTAGCTGTTGTAGTAGTAGCTCTTGTTGAGGGATGGATGGTTCTGTTGGAAACTGCTGTTGTAGTAGTCGACGGGCTTGGAACATGTTTATTTTGTGATGTGGATGTAACTTTTCGTGGTCGGCCTCTTTTCCGAAGTGGAGCTACCGGAGAAGTGTTTATGTCTTTAACAGGTGTTAAAGCAGAAGTATGGTAAGTAGCAATCGGTTCAGATGGATTGGCAAGACTTGCGATAACATAAGAAGTCGGTGACTTTTGAGTGAGAATTAGATATGGACCGTCACGCTTTGGCATGAACTTGGAAGTTTTCTTGTTCTTTACACTACTGATGGGATGTAAAGTAACCCAAACTTTATCTCCAGGAGAATAATAGACTGGACGGCGATTTTTATATTGCTTTTTTCGCTGATCTTGCTTTGTTTCTATTCTTTCTCGTATGTCTTCAGTAATAGTTGCAAATCTTTTTAAATAAGGTGTTATTTCGGCAACAAAATTGTCATTGTGAACGACGCTTTTGAAATCTTGCACCACATCGTCTACAGTTCGTAGCTCTCTCCCGAATAGTAGGTAAGCAGGAGTGTGACCTGTAGTATCACAGACAGTTGTATTCATGGCAAAACGTATGACTGGGAGTTTGGAATACCAACTAGAATGATCGTCTCCAACAAGTATTGCAAGTCGAGGTTTAAGGTCTCTGTTTTTTCGCTCTACTGGATTAGATTGTGGTGAATAAACTGGTATGAAGTTTTGACTTATATTTAAAGTAAAGCAAATCTGTTGAAGAACAGCACTGACAAACTGCGTTCCATTGTCACTGATAATTCGTCTTGGTATGCCATGACGCATGAAAACTTCTTCTATCAGAGTTGTTGCACATTGACGAGCACTGGCTTGAGAAAGGGCAAATAACTCAACCCACTTCGTGGCACAATCCTCGACAATGAATATCCATTGTTTACCTGTGTCAGTTTGAGGCAATGGCCCAAATAAATCAATAGCAATGACTTCAAATCTCTGTGAATAGACTGGAGTTCTAAGCAAACCGGCAGGTTTTTGGTTTGTAGCTTTAAAACGAGCACATTCTGGACATTTCTTAATATAATCGGATATGTACTTTCTCATGCCTGTCCAATAATATCGTCTGGCGATTTTCTGGAATGTTCCTCTTCTCCATAATGTCCAGCCATCGGATCATTATGATGTCTTTCCATTATCAATTCACGTTCAGCAGTTGGAATGACTAACTGAGCTTCTGCAGAATCAGCATCAGGAACATAACGATACAAAACACCTTGATTCATCAAAAATCCACGTTCAGTCCAGTTTGCATATTCTTCAGTTTTTAGAGGGATTCAAAACTGTCGATGATTTTCTTTAAATTATCATCTTTAAGCTGCGCCTCACGCATGTCCTTACAACTTCGTGTAGGCATATCAGCTATCGTGATATTATTTTCTTCGCAAAAGGATTCTTCTTCTTGAGTAACTGGGCGAGATAACATGTCTGCAACGACATTTGCTTTACCAGGAATATACTGTACTTTCAATTTGAAAGACTGGATTTCAAGTGCCCATCTTGCAAGTCGTCCGGTTGGAGATTTGAGGTTTAGAAGCCATTTCAGAGGTTGGTGGTCGGATGCCACGGTTATTTCTGTTCCTTCAATATAACCACGAAATTTCTTCAAAGCCCATACCACAGCAAGGGCCTCCCTCTCTGTGGTGGAATAATTGCGTTCTGCTGGGGTTAGCAGTCGACTAGCGTATTCTATAGGATGTTCATCAGATCCTTCTCCTTGAAGTAAAACTGCTCCAAGGGCATAATTGCTAGCATCTGTTCGAATAATATATGGCTTAGTACCATCTGCTTGCTTTAACACAGGAGGTGTTGTAAGACTGTTTTTAAGGGTTTGAAATGCATTTTGTTGGTCAAATCCCCACTGCCACTTGACTTTCTTCTTTGTAAGATAACTTAGTGGACGTGAAATCTTCGCAAAATCTTGAATATATCTTCGAAACCACGAACAAGTTTGCAGAAAAGATTGTAGTTCTTTGACGTTTTTAGGGGGTGGAATATCCAGTATAGACGCAACTTTTTCTGGATCAACTTCTATTCCTTTTGTGTAATCCAAAATCCAAGATATTTAACTCGAGAAGAGGCAAAATGGCATTTTTCTCTATTTGCTTTAAGTTTGAAATGTAAGAGTCTTTCAAAAATAGTTTTAAGATCAAACATGTGTTTTTCAAAAGTTTCTGACAAAACAATTATATCATCTAGATAAGGTAGTGCTAGAATGTCTTCCAGACCATTACAAAAACGGTTCATCAGTCTTTAAAACGTAGCAGGTGCGTTGCGCAAACCATATGGCATTCGTAAGAAACGGTAAGTGCCAAAAGGACATACAAATGCTGTCTTGTCTTGATCTTCAACATGCACTTTAATTTGATGGTATCCTGCTCGCAGATCAAGTGTAGACATGAAAGGAGTAAGTTTTGCTTGATGTGGCAAGTCATCCATTCTGGGCAGTGGATATGTATTAGCAACTGTTATTTCATTTAACTTTCTGTAATCAATACAGAGGTTAAATGTTCCATTTGGTTTTGGTATAAGTACCACTGGGGAAGCATACGGGGATTTACATTCTTCAATTATGCCTTCTGAGAGAAGTCTATCGATTTCTTGTTTTAATATTTCCTTCTTGGAAGGATTCATCCTATAAGGTGGCACTGCAACTGGAAGATGGTTTCTTGTATTTATACGATGTTCAATAAATGGTGTAGGCTCTCCCCCTGGTTGAAAGCATTCTTCATACTTTTCCAATAGTGAATTTATTTCTTCCCGTTGTGGAAGTGAAAGGTGAGTACCTTCATTTTTCCGAAGTTGACAAAGATGTGGTTTAGGGTCAACAGTGAGCAGAGCATTGATATTAGGAGGCGCTTTCATAAAATTATATTTTCTGTGAGACGTTTCAGTGAAGTACCATTGTTTTCTTTGGAGATCTAAGACGATCCCTGCAGCTGTTAAAAAGTCTATGCCTAGAAGTGTTCTGTTGCCTTTAGCATTTTTCAAAATTAAAAGTTCCGTGGGAATGACTTTTCCTTGAATACTAATGTCTACAGAAGTTGTCAGTATTTCTGTGGTTTGAGTACGACCGTCAGCAAGAGTCATCTGCATGGTTTTCTCTTCAAAATTCAATCCTTTTTGTTTAAGTAAATGGTATAATTTTTCACCAGCCACTGAATGTGTAGCACCAGTATCAGCACAAACTGCTGCTTCTGTATTACAAATGGAAATTTGGATTATACTAATGGGATTACTTTCACTAGAAAAACTATAAAAGTTTGATTGATTCAGACTTGATGACAAGACATCATCTTTTTGTCGAACTGGGTTGCAAATGTTGCATCTTGATCGAATGATTCCAGGAGCACCACATCCATAGCAAGATATATAGGAGTTCTGTCTTCTTTTGTATCAACTATTTTCTTTTCAGGTATTCTGTCTTTGGAAATGGGATTCCGCCTACTGTTACTGGGAATCCCGGTTTCCCGCCTACTTTGACTGGGGAAACCAGACAGAGGATGTTCATACGACAACTTAGGATTTTGTGTGTAGTTACTTCTCCAGGGACTGGAATTCATTTCTTTTTGTTTCCTGCTAAAGTTTTTATTGTTTTTATTTCTCATGTTTTTAACTTCTTCATACGAATCTAGCTTATCCACTAGTTGTAGAGGATTGTTCCAATTACACCACTGGTCCAAAAGTGATCTTTGTAATCTTGAGGGGTTTTCTTTTTTTTATTTGGTCCGCCACAATCAAATTTTTCAATTCTTCAAGCGTCGTAACTTTTGATTCTTTCAGCCACCCATCAAAATATGTTTGCAAGTCAAAGTAGAAGTCACGCCAGGTTTTCACAGGATCTTTAGTGTGTCGGGAAAACATCTGCCGAAATTTTTCTGCACTTAATTTAAAGCGTTTTAGAAGAATTTGTTTGACTTTATAGTTGTCTTGAGCATCGGCAAAAGATTCTTTAGTGATTAAATTTGAAACTTCTGTTGGTAAAAGACCAACAAGGTATACCACCCACTGTTGAATTGGTACTTTTAAAAATGTTAATTGCCTTTCGAAGAGGTCTAGAAAAATTGTTACATCAGTTGTCTTTGGATCAAAAATCGGTAATAGCTTATGGAGTTCTAACTTTGGCATATTGGAGTCTGCAGTTGTAGAATTACATTGGAGTTTTGCAATTCAAATTGTCTTTGGTTTTCTTTTTCTCTTTCAGCCCGCAATTCGAGCTCTTTTCTATCACAAATAATGCGATTTAAGCATTCACACGTAAATTCTGCATCATATCCTTCACTTTTTAAGATTGCGTCTTTTATGTCAAGAATTTTAAAATTGTCTTGTATTGATATGTCTAGCGTTTCCGCCAATTCAAGGAGATCCTGCCTGCGACCTTTTGCTAAATAGGCCATCGTGAAATGTCACTTCAAATTAATTACAAATTTATATTCTTTGAACTTTAAATTTAATTTAACAAAATGTTATTAATGAAATAATAATACAGTATTATATATACCACATAAAAAGTAATATCTCAATTTCTTACAATATGCAATTTGAAAAAAATTTTCATGAATCACAAAAATGAAAAAAAAAAAATAAAACTATTTTCATTGTTTTCAAGCTCAATACACAATCAAAGTAAAATTACTATCAAACTTTTAGTTAAAAAAAATCATCAAAATGATCTGAAAACACATTTGAAGTACATCATACCACAAGTAAAAAGAATCATATACGTTCTCATAAATAAAAGTTCTACTTAGCCGAAACAAAATTTCCTATTAGTATTCAAAAAGAAAAGTTATTAGAACTCAGAGTTATAAATAACCTTGAACTGTCTATTTCTCCCTGTTTAAATTTATTCTCGCTTACGCAGCATAAAATATCTCATCAGTTTCATAAATGAATCATAGCTTAAAAATTAATACTAGCAAGAAGAGAAAACGGAGATATATATATTCTTTTTTCTTTTAAACCACTAAATATATTATTTAACTGAGACAAATCTTTCAACATATAATGCACATTTTACACTTAAAATTATACACATAAATAAATTTTTTTTTTTTTTTTTTTTTTAAAAAAAAATAGCATATAACAATACAAAAATTTTCCAGCTTAAATGCTTTCGAACAAGAATTGTAATCATTCAAAGAAAATAATACACATAAATACATATATATTTGGTTTTGTGTTCTCACTTAAGATTTTAAGTAAACAAAAAAAGATTTCTTAATTTAATTCGAACAGGACGTTCTAAATTTAAATCAGTAAAGAATGTTCTCTATGTCAGAACAAGGAAGTCAATTTTTAAGAAATTAAAACTTACACAATTCTTTAGGATATTAAATCCAATTTGCATTTGGGCATGCAATGGTTAATCTAGTATTATAAGGTATAATACTTAAAAGAAAATTCAAAGTAAAAACTTTACTTGTTCTTCAGGTGAAGATAAATCCAACGATTTTTTGTTAAACTTGCTCATTCTACAGGTGAGAACGGAACAATAGCGGTTAACCTGAAAATTAATAGCGAGCAACAGCCAAGCCTCTTTAACTATAGAAACACGTTGGGCGTCAAATTATAAGGGGTGTGACCCAATGTAATAAAGGGACACGCGGGGAAGGGGTTCTTAATTAAGTCCACTAGTTAATTAAACACGTTTATTAGACAAAACAAACATTTACATACATAACTAGAGAACTAACAGGTACAATAGAATTGAAAGGGGTCGGAGCGCATGCTCGTACGTCCGTACAGTTCCGAAGCTTGGCCATTACTGAAGATTGTTCTAGCCGCTAGAGGGCGCGATAGTCTTTCTGCTGTTCATATGAGAAGAGTTTAAACTACGGGGGGTTACACACTTAAAAAACACCTTTGAACTTTTTTTTTACGTATTAGAACTTTAAGAAATTAATTTCATTCCAATATTTTGAAATATTTGTATGTACTTTTTTTTTGTAGTCTAAAATTGTATGCACATATTATCTTTGTTTATTTGTTTTTGAGTTTGCATCCCCAAACTCAAGATGGGGAGTATGTTGCGCCCCTATCCAAAATCCGTGAGAGGTAAGTTTCTCTGTGAGGGAGTGGCAACAGTTATAAAAACGTTGTTTTGTTTTGAAAGTGTAATGGATGAAAAGTGTTATGGATGAAAAGAATTTACTGTGTTTTGCTGTGCTGTTTTGATTTAAAATATATCTTGTTGATGTTCTCTTCTCATCGTTGTCGTCTATGGACCAAACCCCCTACATATTATTCTCACGAACAATAGTATTAGAAACTATAACCATGTTAAATAGCAGTTAAAAATTGTAAATTTAACACAAAACTTTAAATGTACAGTTGTGTCGATGAAATTGACTGTTCTATGTGCTCTCGCTTGATCCCCCCCCCCGCCAAAAAACCCCCCTTTTTACTGACTGCGGGCTCATGGGCAGATTTATTTGTTTTTAGTAAATTGAGTGCTTATACGAGATTTCAGTAGTGTCTGCTCTTTCACTTTTGTCTCAGGTCATTAAAAAAATTTTTAAAAAAAGTAGTGAGAGTTATTTTACCAATTATAGACTTACAAGACAAAAATTAGATCACATTAATAAATTAGATGTATACAAGCTGACTATTAATGTAAACATTAGAATATGTTTTTTTAAACAACTCGAATATGTTTAGAAACAGTTACACACACACACTATGCGTAGATAAACTTCGCATCATTAGCAATTTATAATATACGAAGTATGTATTTACGCAAGACATAACAAACGAATCTGCTCTCCGACTTGTCGGCGTCGCGACGGATCACTGGCGTTTGTTCATAATACTTCATAGTAAACTTAATTATTTTAAGCTAAAAGGCAAATCGTTTTTGATCGATGGCGTGCCCAAAATATTCTGTCGCGTGCCATCATTGGCACGCGTGCCATTGGTTCGCCATCCCTGCCCTATTTTATTTATTTTCGCTTACGCAGCATAAAATATCTCAACAGTTTCAAAAATGAATCATAGTTTAAAATTAATACTAGAACAGAAAAAGAAATGGATAAATATTCTTTTTTTTAAACCACTAAATATATTATGTAACTGAAGGAAATCTTTAAACAAGTTATACACATAAATGAATATTTTATTAAAAATAGCATACAACAAAAAAGAAGTTTTATAGCATTAATCTTTCGAACAAAGATTGCAATCATTTACGAAAAGAATACATATCTATTTTATTTTGTATTTTCACTTAAGCTTTTAAGTAAACAACTTTATACGCATTAATTTAAAACAACACAGCATATATTTTAAGAACATGGAATATAATTTTAACTGTATATTATACTACTGTTTAGCAAATGACATTACTTAAAATAAGAAAAAGATTTCTTAAGTCAATGAGAACAGTTTATATAATTAGCACAGGAATGTACAAAAATGTTTTCTAATACTGAACAATAAGATCAATACTTAAAGAATTCAACTATTCTTTAGGATATTAAAAATCCAATTTGCATTTGGGCATGCAATAATGAAACTAGTATTATAAGGTATAACACTTTAAAGAAAATGCAAGATAAAAAAAAAACTTTTACTTGCACTTCAGTTGAAGATTAATCCAAAGATTTGTTACTTGCTCATTCTACGGGTGAGAACTGAGTAATAAAACCATATAACAGGAGAATAACAACATTCCAGCTGTTAACCTGAAAATTAATACCGACCAACGACCAAGCCTCTTGTAACTAATTACCCGTTGGCAGGACCGACGCTAGCAGTTTCGCCGCCCCGGGCAAAAAGGTAAAATGCCGCCCTTTCACAACAAAAATTAAAAGAAATAACATAAACCATTTCCATGCTTAGTGGTAAAATAAAACGGGAGCAAAAAAAAAATTGCTATGAATAATATTGAAGTTTTGGTTAGCAAAAAATACTAATTTATTAATTTATGTTTTTGGCTCTAAATTAAAATTAGGGTTGCACACACAAAAAAGTCATTTCTAGTGTATAATTATAAAATACAGATATTAAAAAAAAATACTAAAACAAATTATAGAAACACTAAGTATTAAAACTTAATTACATATTAAAAATACACTCAAACCAAGAGTTAAACTTAACAGTGTTTCTTTTTCACTTTTAATTCTGAGAATTTTTTTTATAATGTCTTTAACACCAATTTGTTCAGCCAGTTCTTGTTCAATGGCTATTGTTGTCAAGCCGTTTAGCCGATCCTCGGTAGTTGTGGATCGTAAAAATTTTTTAATTAATTTTAATTTGGAGAAACTCTTTTCTCCCCTTTCCACACTTATTGGGTGAGTAAGCAATATCCTTAAGACTACACCGAGATTTGGAACAAAATCCAGGTTCGATATGAATTTTAAAATCTCGATTGGACTTTCATTTTTATTTAGCAAAGTCTAAACCGCTACTATCTCATCCGCCAGGTCCAGCACGTTTATATATCCGATAAATTCCCATCAGTTAACACTGTTTCTAGATTTTTACAATACTTTAGTTCGTCGTTTTCAGGAGTATCTTTTAAATCACAAATATTGTATAAAAATTGGAAATAGTTGCGGTTGGTACTGATCAAATCAAACGTGGATTCAAGTGCATTGATAGCTTTATCTATATAATGAGAGAAGAAATAAAACTCTGCCTTATATTTCAAAGTAGGATCTTCTATCGGATCTTCTCGTGCCTCATAGTCGAAATTAACATTCCTTCTTCGAACTCAATGGCGTGGCTGTGTGAGCCGGTATGTCAATTTCGTCAGCGAATTCTCGAGCGTCGCAAAGCATTTCATTTAAGGCTGTGTCCAATCTAAGGTCCTTGAAAAAATCTTTACGATTTTTCAAGAACTCCATAGCAGATGGCAAATCATAGTCTTCTGTCTGCAAGAGCTTACTTAGAGGATTAATACAATTTAAGATTTTGTACCAAATTACAATGCAGCATAAGAACTTAAATTGTTTAACACAACTTAATAGTCCAGAAGCCTACACTCTTATAGAGTTGTCAATCTTCTCGAATTATTACAAACAGCAAATAAAGCATCGTATACCTCCTACTTGATATCTTAGTGGTTTTAATGCATCTATTCGGCTTTCTCAACGATTTTGTTTTAAATCATTTATCTACTTTATAAAATTTTTTACTTTATCATATTTTTATTTCTGTAATGCACATTTTGCTTCCACTTTAATTAAATAGTTTTGTACTAGGAACACGCACACAACAACAAAAATATTACTTATATTCTTCCACATTAATTATTGTTCTGTAACAATAAAACTTTAATTAAATCCTTTTCCTGTTGTTTTTTATAAGAAACTTCTGTCATAATTTTGACATTCTTATTGTTGCCTTTTCTAAAGATTTTAAATATTGCTATAGATTGAAACCTATTATTACTAGAATGAATTTTTTCTTAAATATACATACTAACGCTTTTAAACCTTTTCACAATCACGAAAAATACATTTTAAAGGATTTTTGGGAAATATAATAGTAAAATGAAATAGTAAATAAAAACTATTGCACACTGAAAACATCGATTTTTTTTAATTTTTAGTGCACCTGTGTTCTACGGGACACTGATTAAGAGCCTCTCGTTTATGTCTTGGATGAGTGGTTATGTTCTGAAGTATTTTATATTTGTATTCACTGCAATTAAACGATTAAGAATTAAAGCCTTCATGTATTAATCACAAATAAAACATAGTTTAATAAGATTGAAACTTAATTTTAAAAATGCTTTGGAAGTTATTCAGGCTTCAAGTCATTGTTGTCTGCTTATTAGGGCTGCTAATTCTATATTATTTAGATATCTAATTCTATATTATTTCGGTGACCGTCAAAAATACAACTGTATATTCAAATTAATTATCTATTTAATAATCGTCCTTCGAAATTTAGAATTAACGCCTGAAATTTTGCAATTTATTTATCTAAAGGATGTTTTTGCATTGAATTTGTATTTTTTTAAAATATTTGTATTTTTTTGGTTTAAAATCTTAAAGTCTTTTAAATGTTTTCTTAAAATTCTTCCATATTAAACTGCAGATAATTTATTAACTCGATTTTTAAATTTTTCGAAGTATGCATTTTGATGAACTTTATTAGTAGCATACAGAACTGTTTTACAATATTTTAAAGGTATTTTATACATTTTTTTATGTATTTTTATAGTTAATTATACACATAATATGTATAATTAAGTATACACATAACATATATAATTAAGCATACACATAATATATGTAATTAATTATACACATAATTAATTATTAGACTGCATTAAATATTCTTTCACCCGTTGGTGTGGTGTGGTAGTTAGGAGAGGGGGGTGCCAGCTCAGGTGTCGTCCACGTCACTTGACCATGGTTCAAAATTACGTGGTCCGTCGCCAAAAGCCCTCGTGTAGCTGAACAGTGCGACGTTAATATGCACTCACTCACTCACTAAATATTCTTTCAAATTGTTCGTGTAAAACAGAGGTTCCCAAACTTTTTTGTCTCATAGTACCCTTGCCATGTTTTCGGTATGGGGTAGACCCCTACTTAATTAATATTGAATTTTTGCAAATTTATCAACTTAAATGTCTTTTTGACTGCTACTACTACTACTTTAAAAGAATTCAATTTATAGATGATGAAGTATAGATTTAAAAGTTTAAAAAGCCTATGTTAATTAATATATAAAATAACTGTTAAATAAAATAACCAAGCAACATACAATTGATTTTAATGGGAGGGTTGAATCTGGCGCTACAATAACAAATTTTCTACATTTAGTATCAATCTTCTCAGGTTTAACCTTATATATCCTCTGTTAGTAGTGTTCAGTTTCTTTCTTTGTTTTGGAGATAGGTAAAACTACTTCTACTGAAACTACTTCTTACTAGGGAAAATAATTAAAAACATCCTAACGATATTCCATAATTCTGGACAAATAACAGGTTTGCTTTTTTAAAGCCAAAATTGCAGGAATCCGTTTCTAAACATTAAAATCTTCATTGGTGCATATCACAATCAGTTCCCGTTGTCATGTGACATTTTTTTCCCAGTGTGACCATGTAAATTCATTACCTACTGTGGTATTACCATAGTCATAGCATTTTCAAAATTGGTTTCAAAATCTCAATGAAAGGCAGTTAAATGTTGAACGTAGGTTAAAACGTGCTGACAGATTGTCTGGGTTAATTTGAGAAAATTCCGGACCTCCAGTATTATACTTCTTTAGTTTAACTCTAGAAGGAAACTCTGAGATAGTTCGTGTTTTTAAAAAAAATTATGCTATCACCTTGTACGGGCAAATTAACGTCATTAAATTAAATTTAGTAAATACATCTGCTAAATAAGTAAAATTTGGTTTCCAATTGATTAAGTTTTCTTTGAAAATTGAACTCACGATCTAGTTTAATGAGAGTCAATATCACTTAGACCCCCACTTACACCTCATTGACCCCAAAATAATTTTTTTGCTGACCTGGACACCCTTGCAGGTCGTTATAGACCACTTTGGGAATCACTGGTGTAAAAGATCTTAATTAAAAAGGTATCTTGTAAATTCCTCTTAAAATGGCAATAGCATGCAATATATATATATATATATATATATGTATATATATATATATATATATATATATATATATATATATATATATATATATATATATATATATATATACACACATATGCATATACACTGGTGTGCAAAAATTAATTTTTCAATATAACTTTTTACAAAAGCTTTCCAAATCAACACATTTAATACCGTAAGATCCCCAATACGTAAGGACATGTGTAATGTAAGCAACACTTACTAAAAGAGAAATCAGATTCATAAAAAGAAGCTTGATTGAAAAAGTAGCATGGAGCGCAATGCGACTGAAGGCCGAAACATCCCTGTGATGGGTGTCCAGCAAGAAACATCCGGTCTTTAGTAGGGGATATGATCTCCCCTGACTGCTAGGCAGGTTTCACAGCGTCTGCCCATGCTGAGAATGAGGGTGTCAATGAGTTGTTGAGGCATTGCTGCCCATTCGTCTTGCAGCGCCAATCGAAGCTCCCGAATCGTTACTGGTGGTAAGGTACGAGCTGCCAAGCGTCTGCCTAGAAAATCCCATACATGCTTGATGGTATTGAGATCCGGAGATCGTGCCGGCCAATCCATACGTTCAATATCCTCACTCTCTAAGAGCTGTTCGGCAGCTACTGTGCGATGACATGGAGCATTGTCGTCCATGAAAAGGAACTGCAGACCCATAGTGCCTCTAAAAAGACGCACATATGGAAGAAGAATCTCGTTACAATAACGGGTCCCGATGAGTGAACCTGCGTCGAAGATGTGAAGGTCTGTACGACTACCAAGCATGATGCCTCCCCAAACGAGAACACCGCGACCTCCACACCTGTCCCTTTCAATGATGTTCGAGGGATGATTGCGGCTTCCCCGCTCTCTCCAGATGAGTATGCGATGAGAATCGCTACTCAAACTGAATCTGCTCTCATCTGTAAAGAGTACTCGTCCCCATTCATTGTCTCTTCAGTTCCGGTGTTCCCGGCACCACAGAGAACGCCTTCTCCGATGGGCAGGAGTTAAAGGTATACACCGTACAGGGAGTCATGCAAACAGACCACCATCGTGCAGTCTTCTGGCCACGGTAAAACGCGATATCGGTCGTCCAGTCGCCTGTGTCGTGTGTCTAGCGATTTCTCTCGCTGTCTGCCGCCTGTTTCTTCTGGCCTCTAAGACAATGTACCGGTCATCTGCGGGTGTGGTTCCTCGTGGACGACCACTACTGAACCCCCGGATAGCTGTTCCTGTAGTTTGAAATTGTCTCCAAAGTCGTGAAACGATGCTGTGAGCAATTCCGAACTCTGCAGCCACACGTGTCACACCGCGGCCTTCCTCCAACTTCCCAATAATTCGACCTCGGGTAAAAGCATCCAGATGTCGTCTAACAGATTGATTATTCGCCATTTCTCGCTGAGGCAGCAACTCGGTGTGATTTTAACTGCTATACGGCGTGCAATCTCTTTGCCAGAATGAGAAGAAATTTTATCCTGGACACCTCTTTGATCATTTATCTTGACAATTTATCGTACCGCCATGCCAGTCGTTTCGACTCCATGCTCTTGTCAACCCGATTGCTTAGTGTGTGGTCGGGGAGATGTACCACCCCATGATTGTGCCATCCACGTTTTACTGGAATCGATGGTGTTTCAAGAACACATGTTGTACGGTGAGCCCACCGAAGCAAGATTGGAGGAAATTTTACAGAATGGAAAGGAATATTTACCTCGAGCCATGCATATGACGGACCAAAATAGCGTACGTTGGCAGATAATGTATCACTATGTCAAAAGTGGCTTTCCACGACACAACGGAAATTCTTCACAGAGATAAACTTTTTCACTGTAAAATAAAAATCTGAAGGGAAAATAAAATCTGAACAAAAAATGAAATCTATGTATCATTTTGAATGCCTCCAATTTGTCGTCTTATAAACGAACCCCACCCATGCGGGCGTGAGCTACAAATTATCTCCCTCCAATATTTTATCGATGGAATTTTTTTAGTGTCTTCCACCCCTCGTGGTGACCCCCAACCTTGTCCCACACTATTATGCTAGCCTGGGTGCAGAATGGTTCAACCCTGTTGCCTTTCATAGCCCCTCCCTTTCTGCTTCTCTCTCGAGCCAATCAAAAGCCACTTTCTGCTTCTCTCTAGTATAAAAACAGGACTCGGAAGCCATTTGCCTCATAGACATGGAGGCCGAGCACGCCTTTCAAGTCTACCTGATCCAATACCAGGGAGTGCATCTCTCTGATTACATTACGTTTATGACGCAGTTTCGAATCATTGTCAACGGCTTGCAACCTCCCGAAATTATTGACCTCCACACTGACATTGAACAGCGTATTGGGGAGCAGCTGACCAAAGTGTTCCCTGATCATCATTCTCTGAACATTCTTCGCGTCAGAGCCTTTGCTCGTTCAGAACCAAAGGACGTGTCCAGTGACTACGTGGAGCAGGAGGCTTCCAAAGGAAAAGGAGCCTTCATTCAAGCTCTATGGACTCTGTATGCCAAATCCAGCTTATACCGTTTGGCATATAAGGCTTGGAAACGACAGGGTCCGCAAAACTTGACCACGTGGACTCTATCGGCTCAAGCGGTGGATGTTATGCAGAGAAATGGCCCGATACCGTGTTTCAAGTCCCCGACGTATGCTCCATCTGTCCGATGCACTGGCCAGAAAAGACACACTGTGGTCATGAGTTTCACTTGCAATGTTTGTTGCAACACTTGGATGTGAGTAATACCTGTCCCCTCTGCAGGGCACCCAACCCATTGAGAACATCCTAGAGACCGTCCCCAGAAAAATGGGAGAACTGGAAAGGAGCATAGCTCTGGACCAGTTCTCCCATTTTTTTGGGCTACTCTAGACGCCAAGGTTGGCTTCCAAAGCGTATTGGGAAGCACAAGAGTTGTCTCGCCATCAGGGTCGAAATTTGAAAGAATGAAATGTAAGAAAATTTAAAAAGGACTCGGGCAGAAAAGATGAAAAGTTTCACTAAAAAAAAAATAATAATTCTTTTTTTTTAGTATAGTTTAAAACTTTTACTCTTCACGATTGTCTTAAGAGTTTTTTCCACACTCAAGGTTTGACCGCTCATCCATGGTGATCGTCCATCCATGTTGGTACTGTGACGGACGCATTTAAAGACGCCACGGCTTCCTTTTGCAATCCTTGTTGAATCGCGTCCTGTTTGAAACGTATAAAAGCGAGAGGTGCTTTAAATACTTTTCATTCGTCATGGACCCGATTGATGCCTTCCCCGAGCACCTTTCTACCACGGTGGTGCCCGTGACGCTGCCCGATAAACCCGATGCATTGGAATATGCTGCTCGGCAGGGCCAAGTCCGAGCTGGTATCATCTACCAAGAGCCCACCGCCAAACGAGTGTTTGTTCTGTTTTGTAAAGACCATTGGCATCAAAAAAGACGTGGTTGGACAATTTCAAACGGGCCGTCATGGAGGCAAAGCATGTCAATGAATTTAGACCCAACGACGTGATGTGGGAAAAAACATCCAAAGGCCTGTTGAGAAATCCAGACAGACTGCTCAAAAATACCGACAAGAGAATGGTTTACATTTACAACAACATATTTTTTGCCAAAAAGACTTTACCTTTGGCTTGCGAACGGTGAAATCCGGAGAGATTCACTTGATTCAAACGACGCATGTACCCATGTTGATCTATGAATTGCCAGCCTCCAGTCTCAAGTGCCAACCCAATGTGATTCGGAGAAGTTTTGAGCCCCATGACCAAATGCTCTACCATCGAACCATCTTGGAGCCCCACACGGCGTATCCGATCCCGGCTGGAACACACTACATTGTGTTGACGGTTCAAAAAACCGCCTTTGGTTTGGACATTATCCCCGAATCCCTTCTCTCCCAGCTCATTCAGAAGGGATTCCACGTGGGAGATTTCCGGAAAATGAAAAAATTTAATCAAACTCCTTACAAGCTACCTCCACCTACCCCGATTCATGTACCGGCTGAAAAGCGACCTTTGGAGGAAAAAGCTCTACCCAAGAAACGAGTGCGCATCACTCCCGTCATGAGACGTGTGTCTAGACGATCTGAGCTACCGATGGCCCCTGTGCAGATTCTAGATGTCCTAGAACCTGTGCAGATTCCAGATGTCCTAGAACCTGTGCAGATTCCAGATGTCCTAGAACCTGTGCAGATTCCACTGTGCAGATTCCACTTGTCCCACAATCACCTGTGCAGATTCCAGATGTCCCACCATCACCTGTGCATATTCCACAACCACCTGTGCATATTCCACAACCACCTGTGCATATTCCAGATGTCCTAGAGCCTGTGCAGATTCCAGATGTCCTAGAACCTGTGCAGATTCCAGTGTCACAAGTCCCAGAACCACTTGTGCAGATTCCAGATGTTCCAGAACATGTGCAGATTCCAATGTCACAAGTCCCACAGCCACCTATGCAGATTCTCCCAGAACCTATGAACATTCTACATGTATCAGAACATGTGCAGATTCCAGATGATCCAGAACCTGTGCAGATTCCAGTGTCACAAGTCCCACAGCCACCTATGCAGATTCTCCCAGAACCTATGAACATTCTACATGTTCCACAACATGTGCAGATTCCAGTGTCACAAGTCCCACAGCCACCTATGCAGATTCTCCCAGAACCTATGCAGATTCTACATGTATCAGAACCTGTGCAGATTCCAGTGTCACAAGTCCCACAGTCACCTGTGCAGATTCTACATGTATCAAAACCTGTGCAAATTCTAGTGTCACAAGTCCCACAGTCACCTGTGCAGAGTCTCCCAGAACCTATGCAGCTTCTCCCAGAGCTCGACATTTTGGACCCTTTGGAGTCGACAGATGCAATCGACCAGCTCATGTCGTTTGTATGGGGACCCCAAGAACTCCAGCTGCTTCACAAGGTACCCTCTATTTTTGATGGAGATCTCTTCTCCTTCCTGGATGAATTTGAAAGGGAGCCTATGAACTTGACCATGCCCAGACTAAACTCTTGTGTCAAAAAATCTATCGGATTTAAACCCATCCAACCCATGGATCTGTCTGTCAATAGTTCTATCGGTCAATAATCTATCGGAGCCATCCAACCCATGGATCTGTCAATAGTTGCCTGTAGCTCATTGTATATATTTTTTCAATAAATAATGAATAAGTCTCATTTTTTTGTCAGAATGATTTCGGTACAACACTTGTTGGACCACCCCTATCGTATTTAGAAATCTGGGTCGAATCGAGTCACGCGTCAGAATATCCTTTGAACCCAACTTTGACGTTTTATTTTTGTAAAAAAAAATTGGAAAGGGGGATCGAGTCGAGTTGACTCGGTCCCCCTTTTTTTCGGGTTACCAAGTTTGGATCGCTCAGCTAATGTGCGCTCATTTAGGCTGAATAATCTTTCTGGGCCAATCGAGTCGACTCGGTGTTTCAACACAACGTTGGAAGGACCAGCCAATAGAAATTGTTTCACGTGACCTCATTAGAGTATAAAAGGCCAGCAGTCATACCTTCGGAGTGCTTTTGAATGGCTAAATGTTTTTTGTTAAGACTGTCAGGATTTGGAGTCTTGTTTCCATCTCAAATTCTGGCAGTCTTAACAGTAAATGTTTTTTAGCAAAATCTTCAAGACCGAAAATAGGGGGCAGTTCCCTCCTCTTTTTTCGGGTTCATTCATACACCAAGATTGGAACCTGTGAATCGCCCCTTCTCATCTAGATGCATCACTGTGAATCGTTTCCAAGATGGGAGGCCTTCTCACCTAGATGCATCACTGTGAATCGTCACCAAGATTGGAATGAGGTGGTCCCCCTAGATGCATCAAATTACCTGTGAATCGTCACCAAGATTGGAATGAGGTGATCCCCCTAGATGCATCAAATTACCTGTGAATCGTCACCTAGATTGGAATGAGGTGGCCCTCTCACCAAATATGTCATTGGACCTGTCCAACATGTCATTGGACCCGTCCAGCATGTCATTGGACCCCCGTGTTAAAACTATTTTTGGGAGACCTCTGTTTCATTGGACCTGTCCAGCATTTCATTTTACCTGTCCAGCATTTCATTTTACCTGTCCAGCATGTCATTGGACCTGTTCAGCATGTCATTGGACCCCCGTGTTAAAACTATTTTTGGGAGACCTCTGTTTCATTGGACCTGTCCAACATGTCATTTGTGGATGACCCCTGTCTCAATCGTCGCTCTGGGGCGGAATGAAACATTTTCTCTCGGCCCTGAAAAATCTTTTGGTGGGAAATTTGAAAAATTTTATTTTGCTCATACATGATGGCTCTCAGGGGAACTTTGAGGGATACTTTGATCGAGACCCTAAACACAACGTTGGGGTATAAAAACGGGTGAAAATAGACACGATTCATACAAAAAGAACCGTTGGAACGTTCCTTTGGGATCTGAAAAGCAAGGTTTGGATAAAAAGGAGGGGACAAGAGTCATATAAAAAGAGTCGTTTAAAACGAAAAGGGGGAACAAAAATACGGTGTCGATTCAAAGGAGAGGGTTTGAAAGGAGAGGGTTTGAAAGGAGAGGGTTTCAAAGGAGATGGGTTTCGATTCAAAGGAGATGGTTTTCATTTCAAAGGAGACAGTGTTCATGATTAATGTCAAGGGAAATGGTTTCAAATGAGATGGGTTTCATGATTAATTTCAAATGAGACAGTGTTCATGATTAATTTCAAATGAGATGGTGTTCATGATTAATTTCAAGTGAAATGGTTTCAAATGAGACAGTTTTCATGATTAATTTCAAATGAGATGGGGTGTTCATGATTAATTTCAAATGAGACAGTTTCAAATGAGACAATTTTCATGATTAATTTCAAATGAGACGATTTCAAATGAGATGGGGGGGGTTCATGATAAATTTCAAATGAGACGATTTCAACACAGGTCATTTTCAGTTCAAAAAAGGTCGTTTTCCATTTCCAATCATTTTTTGAAAGGGTCACGGTGCTCAACAATTTTTTCGACCGACTGTACCTTTCTTATATTTTATATCAAAATCATACATAGAAACTTTTAAAGACCATCTAAAAAGTCTACCCGTGGGATTTTTGAAATTTTTAAGCCAAACTAATGCATTATGATCGGTATGAACTGTGAAATGAGATCCATGAAGATAGCAATGGAATTTACCTAAACTATCAATTATAGCTAAGCATTCTAATTCAGTTATTGTATAATTAATTTCATAATTTCTCAGTCGTCTCGAGTGGAATGCAATCGAATGTTGATTTCCATTGGGTTTTTGTTGTTTGAGGATACATGAGATTGCAGTTTTCGATGCATCTACATAAAGATGACAGGGATAATTTGGATTGAATATAGCTAAAATGGGCTTTGAAATTAAGCTGTCTTTAAGTTTTTGAAAAGATTGTTGACATTCTGGGGTCCAATTCCAATTTTGATTCTTTTTAAGAAGATTATTTAAGGGCATTCTTAATTTTGCATATTGAGGAATGAATTTATAATAGACATTAATACTACCAAGAAATCTTTGTAAATCCTTTACATTTCTAGGGGTAAAAGTTTTTTAATTATTTCGACATTTGTATTATTTGGAGTGTATGACCCTTGTTTTATTTCATATCCTAAGAAATCAATTGTATCTTTGCCAAATTTACACTTTGATAATTTTAATTTAATATTTTCTATTCCACAAATTTTAAAAATTTCTTCTAAATGTTTTGCATGTTCTTCAATTGATTACGAAAATACTATTATATCGTCAAAATAATTTAATGCAAATTTTATTTGGTATTTATTTAAAATCTGTCTAATAGCTCTTTGAAATATAGCTGAAGAATTTTTATATCCAAAAGGCAAACGATTAAATTGAAAAAGACCGTAATTTGATGTAAATGCAAGTTTTTCAGATTCATTATCATCTAATTTAATGTGCCAATAACCACTACATAGGTCGATGGTTGAGAAAATTTTGCATGTGTTAATTTGTCTAAAACTGCATCTATTCGGGGAATTGGCTCTGCATCTAATTTTGTGATAGCATTTAGCTTTCTGTAATCGATACATAATCGTGTACGAGCATTATCTTCTTTTTTAAAAGCCAATGTTATAGAGGCAGCGTAAGAACTATAAGATGGTTTTATTATTCCTGCTTTCAATAATGCATCTAATTGCTTTTTTATTTCCGTATCATCTTTAAAAGATGTCCTATATGGTCGATTTACAATGGGTAATTCTGAGGTAAGTATTATTTTAGGAGAATTACATTTTAACTCGCCCACATCAAACTTATTTTTAGCAAAGACATGTTTATATTTATCAATAATCATATTAATAATATCATAATCACTATTAGGAATTATTTCTATATTAAACACATTATCAGTTTTCTTAGTGATAATTTTATTATTATTAAATTTAAGAGTTTCATTTTCTTTAATATTTTTCTTAGATTCATAATTTTTTAAAATTTGTTTTCCTCTTTGAAAAATTTTATAATCACTAAAATTAATATTTAATTCAAAAATACTCATAGTTTTATTAGAAATTATTAAATATTTCAGTTCTACATTTACTATGAGGAATTTAATATTTTCAATAATTTCTCCTATTTTCAATTGTAAAGTAATTGCCTCACTCACCTCAATTTCTCCATTGATGGTGGCAATTTTTGTTTTGATATACTCTACATTGTGGTATCCCTTGATTTGTGATATATTTTTTGGAATACTATTGACACTCTCTCTCTTTCTTGATCCTGTATCCAAGAGGACATCAACTTGTTTGAAGTTGATTCTTCCCTGGATGATCATAAGTTCTCATGTTTGATGAGGTTGGAATACCGTATTATTGTTTTGTGTTCTTTGACGGGGTAGAAAGTTGGAGCATTGGGTCGCAAAACTGTCGGTCGTTGTGGAAATCGTTGGTTTCTCGGATATAGGGTCGGCCGCTGAAGTGAAAAGGAAGGGTGATGATAAGGTGATGGAAACTGAGGAGAGTATATCTTATATCTTGCATTGGTTATGGTATCCGGATGTTGAGATTGGTCATTTCTCCAATTCCATCCTCCATATTGTTGTCTATGGGCAAATTGATTCGTATGATAAGGTATTCTTGTCATTGGATACTTTGGGTATATAACTTCATTCTTACTTGATTTTGATTTTTCTTGGATATCTAAGAGTTTCATTTTTTCCTTCAGTGCCTCTATGTTGCTGCAGCTTTGTAACTGTATTTCTATGGCTCTATTTTCTTTTAATTCTCTTATGATGTAATATTTTTCAGCTTCTTCTTCCATGTTTATCCTTGATGCGATTTCTTTTACTCTGTAGAAATATTCTATGTGGGTCTCTTTTGAGGTTTTTTCTGTTTTAGATAATTGAAGATGAACTCCGCTGGATTGACTTGTGTTCCGAATTCACGTATTAAATTATTTTTCAGTTCGTAAAAACTTTTAGGGATAGATTGTGATTGGATGCAAGTCTTCACAGCTCCATCTACTAACTTGATTATAAATAGGATTTTCTGTTTCTCTGGTATATTGAAGGAATCGCACGTACTTTTAAAATTTCTAATGAATGTTTGGATGGGTATTTCCAGGTTATATTTTTGGAAAAAAGTCTGTAGATCTTCAAATCGAATATCATTTTTAATAATGGTTATAGGTTGTTGTAATTTTTCTTCATCAGCATCTAACTTCTCTTCTTGCTTAATTTTAATTTCATTCATTGTTTCCATTTTTGAAGTATGACTTTCTGAAATCTTGTTAGGAGAAGAGGATGATTCTATTTCTTTGGCGGTAAGAGCGATGCTCTTTCGGGGATTACTAGCGCATTTCTTTTTCCGTACCATAGATTAATTCTGGTTACCCAACGTCCTCAGTTAACAAATCTAGAGTGCCGTCAGTCTTCCATAAAATTCTCCATATCAGTTATTACGTTCATTGGCGTTAGTTTTTATATTAAATTATTTTATAAAAAAGATTAGTTTTTTACGTTAAGATTTGAAATCCATTCGCAGATAAAAAATCCTGCCGGCTTTAATTCTGTCATGATTTTTAAGACAGAATCAAATTAAAGTTAGAAAAGTGAAAAAGACGATCTTTATTCTTTCATTTGTACATCTGTTCTGATCGCGAGCAGGGAGGAAAAAGCACGCCATGGTGGTGGTTTCAAGTAGATATCACTTGAAAAACATATGGTAAGTATCGCTGCTTTGAAGAGGTTGCTTGCAAGTTACAAAACGATTACAAAATAAAATCATCATAATAAATATAACTACGTTGTATTTCAATTTCGAGCTATTGCTGTTAGGATCCTTTATGTATGGTAAATAATTAATGAAAGTACTCAAAAGCTCATTAATGTTTTGCATTTTAAATGACCTACTATCGTCCTTTATAAGCGACTAAGGAAGTTATTTTTATACGAGAGGCAAATAATATTTTTTTCATTTGAATAACAATGTCGATCGAAAATTTTTTAAGAAGATTATGGTACATTCAAGCTACGAAAACACACATACTTAAAAATGTTAATCAACATGAAAATATTCTATGAAACTGATGACATTAATATTTATGCATAAATAAATAAATAAAATAGAAAAAGCGCAAATGTAGCAAAATAATTTTTTCTTTTCATTTTATCTTACGCGATGATTAAAATTCCAGTGCATTAAAATTCTAAAAAAGAATTTGAAAATGAAAATATTGTTACCTTTTTTGTTGTTCTATTTTGTCTTGTCTGTTTAAGCCCAGGAAACTAAAAGAATTAATTCGGAAGTCAAATTGACACAAGATTCCCTCAGTTTTCTTCGAAAAAGGGTCTTTTTCTCAGGGTCATCCTGCCCCTTTCTTTTCATTCATAAAACTTGACCGTGCTTTTCATCACTTTTGTTGAGACTAATCTCTGCCAAAATCTATCTCTTTCAATAGTACCCGAATTCACGTATACAAAGTAGTAACAGTTATAGGAAATTAGTTGAAAGAGAATGAACTGGATGCCGAAATTCTTCTTTATCACCTCCCTCTCCCTTCCCCCATGGTACCAGTGTTAGGAAACACTGCTTTAAATACTTATGAATACTCGTTAAAAAAAAAGCTTTAGGACTCCACAGAAAACGTGAATATTTTGCATACAGATTTAAAAAAAAATTTCCTACGAATTTTTATTCTGACTTGTTTATTTTCCTCATAAACTAGTTAATGTCACAACCAATTTGCCGCCTCCTAAGGTTGCCGCCCCGGGCAGGGGCCCGGCTTGTCCCCCTCCCTAGCGCCGGCCCTGACATTGGGCGTCAGATTATGACGCGGTGGGCGCCAAATTATGAGGGGTGTGACCCAAGATAATAAAGGGACACTCGGGGAAGGGGTTCTTTACAAAGTCCACTAGTTAATTAAACACATTTATTAGACAAAACAAACAGTTACATACATAACTAGAGAACTAATAGTTAGCATAGAATTGAAAGGGATCGGAGCGCGTGCTCGTACATCCTTACAGTTCCGAAACTTGGCCATTACTGAAGATTGTTCTGTCCGCCAGAGGGAGCGACAGTCTCTCTACTGTTAATATGGGAAGAGTCTAAACAACGGGGATTACAAGTTATATTACAAGATTATATTATTAAGCTGATTCTGTAAGTAAAAAGTCAGTTTGACCATCCATTATTTCGCAATTTTAAAAAAGTAGGAGTTTTTGAAGTTTTTTCAAACTTTTATAAAATGCTTAATTTTTTTTTTTAAATTGTTTAGTAATTTTAAATTATTTATTTTCCTTGGATTACTGAAAACCAAAGTTAGTAAGGATTTGAAAAACTGTTCTCTTGTTGATTTTTAATAATTATTTTTCTAGCTAAACCTGGAAAAAACACGAAGTTTTTTAAAATATTAACTTAAGCAATTTTTAAAGAAATAACTAGAGATTTCACGTTTGGGAGTACATATAAAAAATTTCAAGATTCTATCTTTAACAGAAAAAAAGCTTTAGGGCTTAGAAAACACTTATACCTTCAAAATTAAAAGTCTGAAAAAAAAGCATTTAAAGTTTGTAAAGGCATAAAACAAAAACTTATAATGCCCGTTAAGCTCTAATTTTTTAATATGCTACTTCCCAATGTAATTTCTACATTAAAACACTACTTTAATTTAATATCACTGAAACTATTTTTTCTAATTCAAAATATATTTTTGCTTGATATTGATAGCATTTGTTACCTCGACAGGGGTTATTCAGCTTAATGCTAACCTATTATTTTCACAAAAGTTTTGAAACACAAAGCATTTATGTATACAATAATAATAATACTTACTAACTTAAGCTGAAAATCGCCAGCTTTGCACATAAAATTTAATTTTTTTTTTCAGTTTTAATTTGGGGCAGTTTAGTAAGTTGGAGTGTTTGTGGTGTATTATATAGTACTATAGTGTGCTTACTATAATGGAGTTTGGTATATAATGGAAATATTCAGTTTTATCTGCAATACTTGTATTTAGAATACTTATATTCGAAAGTCAAATTGCATCATATCAACTGAGGGCGTTTTTAGATGTATCATTTTCAGTTCTACTCCCCCCCTTCGAAATATTGTATCTCATAGCAACATGAGGAAGTTTTGGCCGTGGCATTTTCTCAACTGAAAAAAATTGTTAATAAAGTTTCTAAGTTATATAAACTATCTTTTAAACAAAAATTGGCCTTGAAATCAATCTGAATTAAGTAACTATGAGAACTCAAAACATAATCAAGAAATGATTTTAGTAATGAAAATTGAAATTATTAACCATTTCACACTGAAAGAGTTCATTGTACTCAAAAATATTTCTAACTAGCTGGTATACCCGTTCTTCGCACGGGTGAATTGAAAATTTAAGCATTACAGACTGAAAGTTAAAGAAGTTTTTAATGAGTTAATTTTACGTGAATTGTAAATTAAACAAAACAACTTTTTGCATATCTCAGCTGAACAAAAAACCATGTTTGCTAAATTTAAAGTCTGTAGATATAATAGCTGATAGAAAAAGTTTTTTTTTTCTTATAACGCCCCGTTACTCTCTTATGGATCGATTTTTGAAAACACCTTCCTTCTGCTCAGCAAAATTAACACATTGTTACAAATTTTGTGTAATAAACGCATTAAAATAATGTAAATAATTTGTTTTAGGATGTTAATATTACTTTCTGATGCATTTATTTTATGTTAAATAGCTGTTACCCGTGACTTCGTCGACGTGGAATTTAACAAAAAAGTGTTTATTCAATTCGCAGAGTTTACCAAAACTTAATAATTATATATTCCACGTAAAGAAATACCTATGCTATAAGTATAATGTCATTCTTCTACTTTGTGAATCAATGTTTCTTTTTTGTTTTACTTTTTTCTTTGTTTTTTGTTGAGCAAAGTGTGAGAGGGACGCATGACCTTTGATACTGTCGATGGGGTGAGGACTGTAAAACCATTAGGATCAAAGGACATGGACGCGAAATGTCGCAAGTGGCAGCAACCTAATCAAACAAAAAGGTTTAATATAACTGTTAGAAATCGTTGAGACAGAAGGCTCGCGAAATAAAATAATCCCTGTTGAATAAAAATAATCCATATTGAATAAAAATAATCCCTATTTGAATCGGATATTGTTCGTTGGTTTTAATTTTACTTCCATGGAACCCTAATTTATTTTTTTAAATAAAAGTAGCCTAAGTTACTCCTTATAACATTTGCCAGTGAAAGTTCCATCAAAATTGGTGCAGTTGTTTCAGAGATTAGCTGGAACAAATATATATAGAGAGACAGAAAGACAACAATTTTAAAAATTGATTTTTTCATATAAGAACCGTATATACTTTTAAATGCATTTAGCAAAAAGCTGTTAATTTCAAATTACATACAGACACTTCATTTTTATTTTTATATATAGATATTGCGCAGGTTAACTGAAGTTATTTACAGTTTTGAATAAATTTACTTAATTTAAGGATGTAAGTGCACTTTTTCACCTAAAACGTAATTAAAAATATTTATTTTAGAAACAACTATCTACGTACTTAACTAAATAAAACAACCTGTTGGCTCTGCGAACGCCACCCCCACCGCACAGTACAATCACTCTTGCAAGACAAACATTTATTGTGACTGCTTTGTGAAGTGTTTGGCAATGAAATAAACAATAGAGGTATGAAATTGGCTTACCTCTATTTAAATGGGGAGCCTTGTGAAAAGTCAAATGACGTAAAATCCCAAAACTTCCTGATTTAAGTTTAAATGCTGTCTAAGTTATAGAAAAATTGATGTTGCTCAGTGTTTTTGAGAGAGAATGAAATCATTGGAATGATGCAATAGTTCAAAACAGGTCTTAGTAACAGTAGGGTGAAACAAATCTGCAAGCAGGGGGGGAGAGGGACTCATGACCTTTGACACTCTCGATGGGGTGAGGACTGGGTAGGGTGAAACGAAGCCGCAAGCAAGGGGTAAGTGAAGACTGTTAAAATAATTAGGATCGGAAATGAACGGAAAATATCGCGAGTCCCAGTAACCTTATCAAACAAAAAAGTTTGATATAACTGCTAGAAGCGTTGAGACAGAAGGCTCGCAAAATAAAACAATCCCTATTGAATAAAAATAATCCCTATTGAAAAAAAAAACAATCCCTATTAGAAACGGATATTGTTCACCATTTCATTGGTTTTAATTTTATTTTCGTGGAACCCTAATTTTTTTTTCTTTAATAAAAGTAGTCTGAGGTATTCTTTATAATATTAGCTATGTGCCAGTGAAAGTTTCGTCAAAATTGGTCCAGCCGTTTTAGAGATTAGCCGGAACAAACAGACAAGCAGACAGATAGACAGACAGACAAAAATTTTAAAAATAGATTTTTTCATATAAGTACCGTATATACTTTTAAATGCATTTAGTAAAAAGCTGTTAATTTCATATACTTTTAAATGCATTTAGTAAAAAGCTGTTAATTTCAAATTACAAACAGACACTTCATTTTTATTTATATGTATAGATTACTTTAAGGTATCCGACTACGTTCGGAACCGTGATTTTAAAGAAGCGCATAAATGGATAATTTTCATGATATTTAGTGTCAATTAGATTAGAATACATGTATAAAATTGTTTTAAGGACATTTTGACAAAAAAAAATTATTTAAATACAATATTTCGGCAAAAAATTAACTTTGAATAACCTTTTTTCAAAATGTTCTCCTTTTGTTGAAAATGCTTCTATTATAATAATATTTTGCCTGTATGTAGCTCAGGCCTCTGTATAGAGGCTCAACTATGAGTTTTGAAAAATTCACATTATTTTCAGAGTTACAGCCCATCGAAATAATTATCGGCGTTTTTTTTTCTTAAAATTACTCCCCTCTGTTGTCGTAAAACATGGATAAACCCACTTCTAAGTTATATATTTCAAAAATTCTAGTTGAGCCTCTGTACAGAGGTCTGAGCTATATACACGCAAAATATTATTATAAAAGAAGCATTTTTCACAAAAGGAGAATATTTTGAAAATTGGTCATTCTATGTTCATTTTTTGTCAAAATATTGTACTTAAATAATTTTTTAACTGTGAAAATAATGTGAATTTTTCAAAAATTTTAGTTCAGACTCTTTGGAGAAGTATTTACTTTATATAAGCGAAATATTATTATTTTAGAAGCATTTTTTTTAAAGGGAGAACATTTTGAAAAAAGATTATTCTAAGTTACTTTTTTGCCAAAATATTGGATTTAAATAAAAAAAAATTTTGTCAAAATGTCCTAAAACCAATTTCATACATGCATTTTAATCTAAGTGACACTAAATATCATGAAAACTATCAATTTATGCACTTTTTTAAAATCACAGTTCTGAACGTAGTCGGATACCTTAAGAGCGCTTTAAAATGAAACGGAAACCAAAACCTAATTTGTTATCAGATTTGAAATATGGTGGCAAGCTGCACAATGATATGGGCCACAAGAAAATGCAAGCCAACAAAAAAAAATTGGGGGTATATTTTAGATTTTTAGGGTACTGTGTGTAGCCTTAACAGCAATTTTCGGTTTTCCGCTCCACTTTTATATTTTCGGGGCCAGACTTATTTATATTGTTAACTAAGGACTTGATTTTCCTGAAAATAAATTTAAAAGTTAGGTCATAAAATTACGATAACACAGCGGACTGTGCTTAATAAACTAAAAATATTCTAACAAATTTTTACAAAACAATGTAGCATATTTCTGAGATAATTAAAAAAAAGTACCTAGTTTATTTTTAAAAAATAAAAAATCATTGTCTAAACTCGTTAAAACCTAAAACGCTTATTATTGTTTATTGGTCCATCAGTTTAAAGGGGTTATTGTATAAATAAACTTGAGAATTATTTGCCCCACTTAAATAAATATTGTTTTTCCGTTGTCATGCATTATTTTTTGTTGCTACCTATACTTAAAAAAACCAATTTATTACGAAAATCAAGACCACTTTAATTTTATCCATAATATTCGCGGGAAAAAGCCATAATCCACATAAAATGATTGTTATTTTTTTTCATTCTATATAGAAGTAATTAACTTATTCATCACAAATTTTAAGACAATATACATATTTACGGGAAATTTTGATGTTTTCAATCTTTGAAAAATGAATAAAACAGAAAATACTTAATCATAACTTTAATACCTTCCTACTTAAAAGATTTAGAAATGTTTATTGCTGCTTACTTTGTAATGAACGGGCCGCCCCATTCATTGATGTTTGGGAGTTAGAATAAAGATCAGCCATAATCAGAACAAATTTAGTTTATCATCCCTTAGCTAAATTTCAACAACCCAGAGTAGGAAATGCACACTTCTATAAAGTATAGGAACAACTACACGGTAGAAAGGATACTTAATAATTTATAATGATTCAATTAACTTACGTTTATAGAACTCTTTGATTACTTGCGATCTGGATTACCGTAATTCCCTTCTTGGCTATTCGACCTCTCTGGTCGGTATTATTCAATTATAACTTATTGACTAAATCGTCAATTAACAATCTTAAATATTAAGCAATTAATCGTCGAACCACTCTCGACTTGCTTTCATCCACTTTCCGTTAATCACTAACTTCTATCATCTTACTCCTAACATCTCCCTCTATCTCGTACCTAAAAAATGCTTAAATATAAGCTTTCATATATATAAACCGTGTCTTCTTCTTTGGGAGAAAACTTTCAATAGAACATTTAAAAGAAGTAACTTTTCGCAAGAGGATTAGTGAGAGGTTTGTGGATAGACCCGTTGCAACTTTTAACTTGAATAAACAGGTACCTAAGTATCTTTTAATTTCAGGTATTATGCACGACACAGCACCAAATCAGTATGTTATTGTAACTTAGAATTATTATTGCACAAAAATAAATGGCTACAGAGAGAGTGCCACTACGCTTGTATAAAGGATCGATGCTCGTTGGTGCCGTTCTATGATAGAGCCTCTGTCTATTAATTATTAATTTCTGTCTATTCGGTGATAGGATGGAAGAACAAAAGTAAATTGCTCTTGCTCTCAAAAATAAATATAAATTTTATATGGTATTTTGGGTGTTTTATTTTTGATTTTTATCTTTTTTTACTGGTTTATTATTTTATTACTATTTTGTGATTGCAAGCCTCTTTTTCTGTTTCTACGGGGAACGGGGCCCCCTAGAACCAGGGGGCTCTGGACTGCAGCCCATACGTAGATCCGGCCTTGATCAGAATGAAGGAAATTTGTTACTCATGTGCGTTTACTCATTTCTGAACACAGTCACCACTAGCAGTTACACATTTGTTCAAGCGTTCTATCCATTTCTTTATTCCTCCCATGATGACAGATTCTGGTTGGCTACATATCCATTTGTGCATGGCTGCCTGAACTTTGGCATCCTGGATTCATTATTATGATTCAGAAAACAAAAGGTCCCTGGAATATCGTCATTCTGATTCTACAAATGTCAAGAAATTTTAAAATTGTAGTATCAGCAACAAAAGTTATGCTCACCGTCTTTTCGGATGCAAGTGGTATGTTCTACATAGAATTTCTGACTAAAGGATTGACAGTGACGCAGAATGAGAGACTGGAAAGAAATGTCTTTCTTTTGCATCACGACTATGCAAGACCGCATTGCAGTGCACAAACACAGGACATCATGGGAAAACTGAAATTTACACTGGTTTCACAACCTGTGGGAACCCCCTGGGTTCCACAGTGTACACTAAGATTGAATTGAGGCAAAGAATTACCAGACGACATTTTTACAATAACAAATAATTTTTATTCATTTGAATCAATTATCAACCTTCTTAATTCAAATATAAATCAATATGTCTACGTCAATGGGATTGAACCCCACTATTGAATTAAATCACGAAATATGATACTAATCAACTATTAAACTCAATATCGAACAGATTTACCGGAATAAGAGGACCGGGAGATATACGCCATTTGAATTACTAGCAATCATTAACTTTACACTAACTCTATTATTTATTTAATCTTACTCTCCTATAATTGAAGTTTAAATATCACCTGACTTTCACTACTTTACTCCTTTCCAGTCGGCTCAAACTTTCCGAATGTAGATCGCTGCCTGATAATCAGCCAGAAACTAATCACACAATCAACTTGAATCTTCTTAGCGTTCCGTCAATGTATCTCTTGGCTCAATAGCCTTCCCCGCTAACCTACAACACTTTCCTTATATACTTTGATTCATTTGCATATCCCGTTTTCTCCTTTTAGAGCTGGTTGGAAATATACGCGAATTTGCAATCCCCAAAGACGCCCAAGAGTATTAGGGATAAGTGTCGTATAGATTCGTCACAAACCTTCTTACAGCCCAGATTTGGCACCATCGAACTTTTGGTTGTTCCCAAAATTGAAGGAGTTGTTGAAAGATTGACGTTTTTCAACGGATGCCGTTCAGGCAGCCGTGCACAAAGGGATATGCAACGAACCAGAATCTTCTTGGATGGAATGAAGAAATGGATAGAACGATTGAACAAATGTATCTGTTAGTAGTGACTAAGTTGAGAAATGAGTTTACAATATGTAAGAGAGTAATAAATTTACTTAATTCTGATACCTCTTTTATAATTTTACCTTGTCAGAAACTTATTTTATACTATTGGAGACTTTATTTATCAATCACCCCTTGTACTTTGTGGATCCAAATTCGTACCTGCAGTTAATGAGAACGAGACAACCTATTTACTTTGTTTCAAATACCAATATGTTCTGCAAAAACGTTGCTGTTTTTAATGAAAAGTTGGATGGAATAAATTTCAGTATCGGATATTAACGTTAATATCCGATAACTTGAACGTCGGATATAAAATGTATAAAAACCATTGAAAAAGTATTAACACATATGTATAAAGAGAATATCTTCTTTTATTCATCAAATTTTAATTTTTGACATTTCTAGTCTCAAATCTTTTATGATGGTTTGGAACTTCATGAGTAAAACGTGCTATTTGCTGGTATTTAAAGATTTTAAATCAGATGTACTTAAGAAAATTTAAACTTAATAACTAATAAGTTGGACACTCTGCTGTGTATGAACATGATTGTAGTGAATAGCTGAAATAATGGATTCAAAAAGCAGATCAAAGCCTAAATTCTAGACCTTTATTATTTTTACCTTTAAACTACCAGCACCAAAATATTAAAAAATAGAACTTACAGATAAATTAAAACACATTTTAGATTGCAAAATACTTCAGTATTAATGTATACTGATCATACTAGCATATATTAAGTGAAGGACTTGAATACAAAGTACTTATTTGTGTTTTGAATCAGCATATTTGTTGCCTGTATACAATTCTTTCTTGTTTTATTTCCTATCATTTAGTTCCAAATGTTTTTAAACTTTATTTATGAGTTTGAAAATAAATATTTTTTTACTAGCTGGTATACCCGTTCTTCGCACGGGTGAACTGAAAAATTAAACAATACAGATTGAAGGATAAAGAAGTTTTTAATGAGTTAATTTTATATGAATTGCAAATTAAAGAAAAAAAGCTTTTTGCATATCTCAGCTGAACAATAAAAAAGAAAGAAAAAAAAACCTTTGTTAAATTTTAAGTCTGTAGATCTAATAGCTGATAAAAGGGATTTTTATTTATAACTCCCCGTAACTCTCATGAGGGTTGATTTTTGAAAATACCTCCCTAAGCTGATCTCTGCTCAGCAAAAGTAACACATTGTTAAAAGTTTTGTGTAATAAACGCTTCAAACAGTGTAAATAATTTATATCTGAAAGCGTAATACATTAATATTTAATTTATATCTGAAAGTGTAATACATTAATATTTAATTTATATCTGAAAGTGTAATACATTAATATTTAATTTATATCTGAAAGTGTAATACATTAATATTTAATTTATATCTGAAAGTGTAATGCATCAATATTACTTCCTGTTGTATTTATTTTATGTTAAAATTGTAATATTCGCAAGCAACACCGTTTCTTAAATTATAATGGCGATTCAATGAAAAACATAGCGAAATGTTAACGATGGAGTCAAGTTGGCAAATGTCTAGCTACTTTCATAACTCGAACTGTATTAGAGCTTTGTAAGACCCGCCGTGTAGGGAAGCGATGCACGTTAATTCTTTATCCACCGCATTATGATTTACTGCAGTTTTATTCATACAATATATTTTTTTGGATCACTACATTGAAAAAATTAAGGGATATACATAAACAAAATACTCCACTTTGGGAAATTTAATCCGTTAGAGCTAATAAATTAATTAAAGATATTCCACTGTAAAATTAATTATGTGCACAGTTCACTTAAAATAAGTGGTCAAATCGTTTTCTAGGGTCTTCATTAACATACTATAACATAAAACACTTAAATTTTGACAAACTATTTTTTCGGGACAAAAATAATAATCTTTGCAATCCGCTGAAAGCGCCGTGAGCTGAAAACGCAATATCTGCTACAAAACTATTCGCCTTCCCCGCTAAAATACTTACCATAGAACCCATGTTGCCATATATCTTGGAAGAGTGGATTTCAAAGAATATTCCTGCCAAGTATTGGTAGAATATTCCTACTAAGTTGGTGTGGTGTGGTAGTTAGGAGATAGGGGTGCCAGCTCAGGTGTCGTCCACGTCACTTGACCATGGTTCAAAATTACGTGGTCCGTCGCCAAAAGCCCTCGTGTAGCTGAACAGTTCGACGTTAATATTCACTCACTCCGAAAAACCCAGTACAGTAGTTATAATTATTTTTATACTTAAAAACGCAATATCTGCCTAGTTAATTAAAATTATAGCGTTATAATTAACTACTAACCACAAACGAATTTTGAAAATTTGTCTAAATGATGTTGTGTGAAAGAGAATGTTTATTTACTTTAAGTACCCCAGAAGCGATAAAAGTATTTATTTTGAAAAAAGATCAATTTCTTACTACCAAATGTGCATAATAAAATCATAAAAACAAAAATTCAAATAAAGAGAGATTTATAACAACTTCTTCCTTCAAAACTTAGTTTTATTCTGAAATAAAAAAAAATAGGGATTACGCTGATTACAGAAATAAATTAGAAGCAAGCGCCTTGCGTAGCCAAAACAAAAAGGGTTTCTTCACAAATAAAAGATAGATATATACTGTC
This sequence comes from Trichonephila clavipes, assembly GCA_019973935.1. Lineage (NCBI taxonomy): Eukaryota > Metazoa > Arthropoda > Arachnida > Araneae > Nephilidae > Trichonephila > Trichonephila clavipes. The sequence goes on from BMAU01001230.1 coordinate 142,759, forward strand.
GTGAGCTTTTTTGCAACGCACGCCAGAATTGCTTGCTGATGGCAGAATTTTTTTCTACTTACTTGACAAATATCGTTATATTTTGGACACTTCACACAATATCTTTATAAATTACACTGGTCCACACAAGTCTAGTTTCCTTTATTTTTATTTCTGTTATTAGGTATTTCTATGGCCCTCATTATGAAAAATATACTAGGAGATTGCTAACAGCTTTACTTTTTGAACTATACAGTTTTATTATTTTGACAAAAAAAAAAAAAAAAAACAGAAAATTAATACATTTGTTAACAAAATTTCTATTAAATACAATGAAATGATCTTTTATAAGATTTCCTTGAATGAACGACTTTAGGTAGATCCCGTTGCAAACTCCAGCAGTAGTTTGTCATCATATGTGAGTCCCACCGCCCCTGATAACGCTCTTCCATTGTCCGAAGATCCTCATGGAATTGTTCACTCTGCTCTTCACTGAAATCACCCAAATCGGTCTAAATGCGAGTGCAGGAAATGGATTTTTATGCTCATTGTTAGACATTTAAAAAAAAGTCGGATCCAAATTTTTATGATCTCCTTGTGTTGTTTTTCCAATCCCGTTCCATGATCTCAATGAAAGTAAGCACACCGATTCGAACCCGATCTTTTTGAGTTTCGTGATTTGTGGTTGGCAGCAACTACCATGCAAATCGAGCGAGTATTTAAACTCGGCTCATGTTAGTTTTTCGATAAAGGAAGGAGAAACGGAAATATAAGAAGTGTGTGAGTGGTTTAACTCTTAGAGGGAGGGAGAGAAAGGCTGGTTGGCAATGCAACTGCAGGTTGCATCACCATTTTAGATTAGAAATTAATTTTACAATATTAGAAGACGTTTCGAATCGGATGTCTCTGGTAATGTTGATTTTTGAACTTATTGTTTATTTTATCGCTCCAGTAACGAGCAGAGTGACTTTATGATTGATTATTAAAGGCCAATTTTAAGAAACTGTTTTTCGTCTTCATGCCTCCTCGACACATAAATTTCACTGCTAGCTTTGAAAAATTTAAATTAGTTTACCAATAAGTGTAACACTCATGTTGCACCCTAGCTCTTTCAAGTTCGATAGCATGGACTCAACAAGCTCCACGTGGTCGTCAGATCTCTTTTTGCCTAGGAAATTACTCATAACCAAAACAAATGAATTCCAAGCTTTGGATTCGACTTCAGTCATCGATTTGACAAAATTAGAATCTTTGACGAATTGCCTAATCTTTTGCCCATCAAAAATACCAGCTTTCAATTTTTCTATACTTAATCCTGGAAGCTTGCGTGAAAGAAAATTGAAACATTCGCCCCTTTTATCAAGCGCCTTCACAAACCGTTTTATTATGCTGAGTTTAATATAAAGTGGTGGAAGTATGATGTGGTCTCGGCTAACTAAAGGCATCACATTTTGGGTACAAACTTTTAGCTCTTCCCGTACCGGCCTGACTTTTTGTGACCAATGGTGTTTATCACGGCTGTTCCAGAGACACATGAAACATGGGAACTTCGTGCATCCCCCTTGTTGACCCAAAAGAAAGTTAACCATTTTTAGATCAACACAAATTAACCATTTGTGATCTTGATACTTAATTGTTTCCATAACTTTGGCAATATTTGCGTATTCTTCTTTTAAAGTCACCGAATGTGCGATAGGTATAGATCCGTACTTATTACCGTTATTAAGCAAAACACACTTTAAACTTCTTTTGCTGCTATCTATGAAAAGACGCCAGTCACTAGGTTGGTATTTTTTTAATACCATCTGTTGCAACAAACCACCAACATCGTTACGTAAAACTAAATCCTTCTCTTGAGAAAAAAACGGTAACAGATTTTTTTTCTCGGGTACGATAAAATGTAATGTTTGTTTCCGGAGTAAGCAAATTTTTTTTCTTTTAAACGAGATGCTAATATTTCAGAAGCTTCTTTCGGTGACTTCAGATCTCTTACTAAGTCACTTAGTTCTTTCTGATTAAATGGTTGAGATTCTTGGCTAAATTTGTAGTCTGAATCAGAATTTTCACTTGATGTATTTCGTTCGGGATCACAGAGATTTGGATCATTAGAAGATTTAGATGTGCTGGGCTGTACCTCTCGTGATTTTAATTGAGGTCGTTGAGCAGAAGATAAGTTAGGATATGACCACTTATTTCGATTTCCAGGGTTAATTCCGTTAATTTTCACAACGCAGAAGTAGCAGTTGTCATGGTGGTTTTGACGTTCTCGCCAAATCATGGGTGTTTCGAACATACTGCATCTCTTTTTCCACTGGACCATAATCGTAGACATACCACACATTTCTGGCATACAATATGAGGAACCCACGGCTTGTCCTGATTACACAATTTTATTTTAAAGTATTGATGATATGCAGCTTTTACAAAGTCCGATATAGGTTTTCGATATTTTGCAAATACATATTCACTACAAATATAGCAAAAACAATCGGGATTAAGCACACATCTTCTTGACGAAGCCATATCTAAAAAAGCAACAAAATATATTTCAGTGTCCAATAAAAAACGCAAATCTAAATAAAAGTGGTAAATGAGAGTAGTTAACTGTAACTCAAAAACAAAAGCTGTTAGAGAAAAATTGTTGCCATATTTAAAAAATACGCGACAATTTGAGATAGAAACAAAAAAAAAATTTTTTTTTGTTAACCAGCGTTACAGCCTATGCAATAAATTATAGCCTATGTGCTATTATGATGTATAAGCTATATTACTTTAAAGTTGCATTAAAATCCATTCAGTTGTTTTTGTGTGAAAGACGACCAAACATCCAAACAAACTTTCGCATTTATAATATAATATATATACAAATAGATATTCCTAAAGAGTTTAGAGAGATGTTTTAATTTTTTTATATATTATATTATTAAATTACGCTAAAGAATAAAATATTTTTCAAAGAAAGCCTGAATTGCAAATACTGATTTATATGTATCTAAGTGATTGATTGCAATGTGAAAAAAATTGAAAGTAAAAATTAAGAATAAAGTTCAATATTTTTGAAAAATGGAACTGAAAATTCTAGAACTATATTCATCAATTATATATTGCATTTGTTTGTTTAAACAATGTATCTAAATATATAGTTCAAATGTTTACTATTTCTGTATATGACGCGAAATTAATTTCCTTTATCAGTAAAATTTTTATTTACACCAATACACGCGAATTATACCTTTACTAAGAGATTAAAAATATTAGTATATATATAAATAGAAAGAAATTATTCACTATCCAATTTATATTTATTTTATTTTTCCTTTGAAAACCTTGAAAACCGGATTTTTTTTCTGAAACTAGATTTTAAGAGGTCCATAGAGTAATTTTTAACTTAAACTAAAAAAAAAATATGGTGCTTTAATTTTTATTTCTTATCACTAGAGGGCACTACATGTACTGTGCTGATGAATAAAATAGACGTTTCACAGTTCTTTCAAATGAATTTTCTTTTAAAGTATTATTGTTTTTAATTTTCTCTGTTAAATTTATTGTCCTCAGAATATGTAATGGCCTTTAAAGTCAAGTAATCGTTAAGTAAATGTTGCGAAATGGGGGAGAATTGAAAGGTAATTTGCATTTTTTCTTCCAGATGGCATTACTTTCTCTCTCATCTATTGATTTTACTAAAAATATAAACCAAACGAATGTCAACTTTTTATATTTACTGTTTCGAATATTTTTCAGACTCACACATTTCACATTACTTTGATCTAACATTTATCTTCCGGGTAACAAAATTTTTTCCAAACATTTCTGAAAGCCTGCACTGTACAATGATTATACACACGTAAAATAAGATTATCCTGTAATTTTAAAGATTATCCTGATAATTTATCCTGTATTTAAAATCCTAGGTATTTAGTGGAGTGCTCATTTCAGATTTAAATATTTTTTGCTGTTTAGTTTTTTATTTGTTGATATTCTTAATCATTATCCCACACATCTCAATTTAATTTGAAATTATTTTCCGTAAATATGATTAATTTTAAAATTGTGAAATGTTCTGTAAAACATGTTATGGAAAAAGTATTACACATGTTTTCAAAGATAATAAAAATAAATCATGTACTTATTGTCATATAAAAAAAGGATCTAATTAGGGGGCACCCGGGTTTGAACCGGGGACCTCTCGATCTGCAGTCGAATGCTCTACCACTGAGCTATACCCCCAGGTGTCCAGAAGTAAATATTTTTTGTATTATTTTATATATATGAAAAATTTAATTCATTTTATTTTATTTGTAATTGATAATGTTAACACTTTATTTTTCTAGATTTACTTTATTACTACTTATTCATTCGTGCGAGTTTTCGCTTCTCTATTGGATGCAATTCTTCAGATTTATTTAAATTTTCTAATTAAATTTATGGTGAAAATTCACACACACAGATTTTGAGTTAATTTTTTTTTTTTTGCAATTTACGAATGGAGTTTTCAGATTTCGAAATGGAATAATTGAGAAAATAAAGTTCTATAATGTCTAACGGAAGGAATGAAGAGCATGATTTGCTGTATCGAGAACGATCTTCTCTGAGCATTTGTTATGTTGAAGTGACCCGAACCCCTGCGGACCGGATAAGGGGACCGACCGGTTTTTCTTCAAGGTCTCCTACTCCATAGGTGTGAAATAGCCTCGCCTCTACGAAAAATAAAACCACAAAGAACTTCTTTAAATGAAGAATTATTCGTTGCCCCACCTTGTTCAAATTTCAGATGTCTAGGGATCAATATTCTGCACTGACAATCATTCTGTTTTCGTCTAACATCAAAGAATCGTTCGCAAATTCGGAACATCTTTTTAAGTTGAAAAAAATGCCAGATATATTATTTATAAAAATTCAAATAGTTGTAACCAGAGTCAGGATAATGACCAAAAAATGTCGAAAAAAATCTAAAATCAACATATACAAGTTAACAATAATTCTATATTAAGTACCAAAACTTCTCAACACTGCTTTAAATTTGAATGTTCTCGCAATGATTATCGAATGCATATAATTATTATTTACAAAATTAAATTGCATTTTACTCTGAATTTCATGATTCAATTAACAGTCAAAATTTTAAAATCGCATACGAAAAAGGGAGAAGTCTTTTCAAAAAAAGACCTACTGTAAAAAGACAAAAAACGTCTTTTTTTTAATTATGAGCTGTTATGATGAATTATTAAGTTATGACTAGAGCTTTTCCTTATGTACGAGTTTGACACTGTCTGATACTTCTATTTAAAAAAATGGTACCTCATCGAAGTCTGTGCCCGAATATAATAACAAATACATACTAATTCTTTAATTCACATAATGTGATTTTTCTTTCTAAAATGTTTATAGAAATATGGAACACGTTCGTAAGCAGAATAACTTATTAAAATCAAGATACTTTTTTTTGTTGAAACTTTATATGGGTGAAAAAAGCACAGCCAACTACTCTAGTTATTTGAATAATAACAGATTTATTAATGCAGCGGTTCTTAAACTTTGGGTCGCGGTGGTCCCCTTTAAGTATCAACATGACATTGTGGCCCCTAAGTTTTTGAACACCCCTTCCTGACTTCAAACACATGGCTGAGTTCCTTAACAATCCTGAGACTCTGCCTCTGCTACTTATACAGGATTTTTTTAACACTATTTTATTAAGAAAACAGTAAAAAAACACCCAATTAAAAATATTAATTTCAAATAAAAATATATTGTTCAAAACTGTTAAAGATAAAATTTTTAATGCATTTCTTTTTCACTAGTGCTATTACATCAGGTGTAACATTTGAAATCTGCAGTCTCAATTCCGGTTCTACACGCTTTCCAGATGGTTTCTATACTCATTTTTAAAATAATAATAAAAAAAACACTGAAAATGTTCTTTCAGATAAATAAGTAGTTTGGAAAGGCAAAAGAACTTTCACGAGTTTTCGTGGGTAACACGATTATGTAGTTGCAAGCAGTGAAAAGCAGAACTAATATTCTTGATCAAAATACATATTCTAACAGTTTTTTCAATGGATGATCTAGTCTCGAGTGGCGCATTCTGACGGCTCTATCCGCGTCCTTCTGACTAACAAATCCTCTTGTGAAATCTTTGGTTCTTTAAATCTATTTTATTTGCCACGAACCCTCTGAAGAAGAGAACGTGATTATGTAAATTAGGTCTACTATATATAGTCTAAACCAGTGTTTCCCAAAGTGGTTTATATAGACCCCCAGGGGTCTACGACGAGCTCCAAGGGGTCCACGCCGGCGAAAAAATAATTTGGGGGTCCATGAGGTGTAAATGGGGTCAACGATAGTGGCTCTCATTAAACCAGATTATGATTGTAATTTTAAAAGGAAATTTAATCAAGTGGAAATCAGAATTACCTATTTATTAGATTTATTTACTAAATTTAATGAGGTTAATTTGCAATTTCAAGGTGACAACATAATTTTTTTTTAAAACCAGGACTACTTTTCTGCCTTTCTTGTGTGTGCCAGAATTAAGCTAAGGCAGTGTAATTTTGGACATCTCAAATTTTCCCAGTTTCACAATTGTCACGGACAATCTGCCAGGAATAAGGCGACCTACGTTTTACATTTAAATGCCCTTTTTTTGGATTTTGAAACTAGGTTTGAAAATGTTTTGACTATCGTAATACCACAATAGGCAATGAATTCATACGGTCACTTTGAAAAAAAAAGTCAGATTACAAGAACTAGACATTAGGAATAGGCACTAACTAAGATCTTAAAGTTAAGTTAATAAAACGGATGTCAATAATTTTGGCTTTAAAAAGATATAGTGCCTTTATTTATACCACATTATGGAATATCGTAAGAAAGTTTTTGATTGTTTTTCCGATTGAGGAGTTTTTCATTGCGCTTGCCATTCTCCAAAACAAAAGAAAAAAGAAAAGCCTGGGCACACTATTAACCGTGGAGATATTTTGGGTTAAACCTGACAAGATTGATGCCAAATGTTGAAAATTTGTTATTGCATCCCCAGATTCATCCCTCCCACTAAAAGTGTTTGTTAGTTGCTCAGTTATTTTATGCATTAATTAAATTTTAATTTAAATAATGCGTAAAATAGTGTTAATTAAATAATTTTAATTTAATTAATTAACATGTGTTTTCTTAATTTTCAAACACTATACTTCACTACAGTTAAAAATTTTAATCTTTTTATAAGGATGAAGCTCTATACCTACTGCCCAAAACCCATTTAAGTTGATGAATTTGGGATGACCCCCCTGGGTCACACCTTGAACACCAAGATTAATTTGAGGCAAAGAACCACCAAAAGCCATTCTGAATAATAATATTATTTATTTTTGTTATAATTTCCTCAAAAATCTCTGATAACAAATAATATAATAATGTTACGTCTTCTAAAGGGATTTGCCTTTATATTAAAGTAAATTACTAAGAATACAATTAATTACTAAACTAGCTCAACTCAAGTAAGGTTTACCGAAATAGGTGATCCGAGAAACACACGTATTCGAATTCTTAACTGTCATTAACTTTAACTAAGTATCTCAAACTGACGCTTACTTTAAGCGTACGTGAATTATATATTTACCGCTGGCTTATATCAGCTTTCTGGTACGTCTAGCAGCACGACGTCTTCACGAATCTAATCTCTTTGAATCTTCTAGTTTTGCTTTTAACGTTGTTGGCTCAATAGCCTACCATCATCTCTCTTGCTATCTCGCAACCCTCGACTTAAATACCTTATCTAATTTAAATATCCCAAACTTCTTTTTGGAGTTGATTGGAAATAACCGCGAATTTATATTACCCAGAAAGACGCCTAAGAAGATTAGTGGAAAGGTTCCGTACAGATTCGTCATAAGTTAATACAGCAAAAAATTTAATATTAGGTAAGTAGGGGTCTATTCCAAACCGAAAAACTTGTCAAGGGGTCTATGAAGCAAAAAAGTTTGGAAACATCTGGTCTAAACTTTCGAGCTAGAGAGAGAGAGGTAGCGTAGATTGCTAGCGGATCAGATATTAATCAAATTGATAGTGTAACGCAGATATTTAAACTCAAACTCAGTGGCTCAACAGCCCATGAGAGCCAGGGCCTACTGTGCCCATCCCAGTATACGGGACCATTGGGCGCTGAGGTGCATGAGTAGATTTCCCGATCAGTCTGAAGCGAAACCCCCAGTGTTTAAGTCCCCAAGAAAGCTTGGTACTCATTTATCGATCCATTGCAGTTGGGATGAAAGGCTGAGTCGACCTTGCCCAGCCCGGGAATAAAACCCCCACCTGTGATGTAGAAACGCGACACTCTACCACTCGACCACTGGGCCTTCAGATGTTTGATAATGATAATTATTATAGTGACGATTGGTCACTAGAGATTAGATAGCTAGGAAAGTAGTATATTCGAACCAGAAGTAAGTGCACTGATATTTAAAGTCTTATCATACTTCGCTATTTATCTCCGTATTGCTTCAATTGGGCGGATCTCTTAATTTAGATTGCTTGAACTTGTGTTGTCGATTGTGAGACAAATAAATTGAGTAGTTTTGAATAGGGCTAGTCTTCCTACCATATCTCTAGGCGTGGATCAACAAGGGACCTCACAATATCTTTCATTTTTTTCACGAAGCTTTGCAGAGTATGTAAAAAAGGGAAATCTTAATATTAAATAAGAGACCTTTGCGACCCCCCGATCATATTATAAGAACCGCTGTATTAATGGATAAGGACAAACAAATGACTACACAAAGACAAATCGACGTATGTTTGCAAAGAAGTATGATGATAGGTTATTTGCAATAGTACAAAACTCACTCGTTATACATAAGTTTTACACCGTACTAAAAACGGATCTTTAGAACAGTTCCACTAGCAGTCTTACTTTTGTCGCAGTCAACGTGCAAGCAGATTCTGATCTTGATTCTGAACATCAATCTTTATATAGCCTCATGAAAATACCTAGAAGGGTCGATCCTAGAGCTTTTTCGACGGTTTCTTGGCGATGTCATACTTTTGCGCTAAATTTGGCGCCAAAATGGTAACCTTGGTCACTTCTTCTACTGTTGTCATAATCTTATTCAAATTTATACTAAGAAGTCTTTGCCTGTGGAATTCAATTTTTCCACAAGGAGAGTGATGCTGCAGGGAAATTAACACACATGGCGTGTTCACTATTAATGAAATTAAAATACATCAACATTTATATACAGGGGAAAAAAAGTTTCCTGTTTGAAATCAACTTTGTTGCTTTAAATGATGACTCGTTCACAAAATTGTCTTTGGAATAAAAATTTTTTTTCCAAAGTTACGCTTTAAATATCAATGGTTCAAAACAAAGAATATCTGTAAGCTGTGAAGTACTGTTGCAGTAAAAATTTTATTTCACATCATTCAAATGATAAAATGTGAAAATTAAATAATAATCACTTGCGCCAAATACATATTAAATTATTTTATATAAAACAGAGAATAAGTTTACATCCAGGGAAATTTTTTTTCCATAAGATCTAATTCATGTGATTTCTATGACATATGTCAGGGCCTGTATGGATCAACGTGCCATTTTTTCTAAACAAGTGTTTATTGAGGTCTAGACGTGCCGTCAAATCATTTTGACTTGTGATAATAGTGAAAATAATAAAACTAAATACTAAGAACACAAAACACTTTATTTACTACGAAAAAATACCTTTTGCACTGTGTATAGTTGTAAATGTTTTAGTGTTATATATATAATTCAAATTAAAGTAACATTAGTGCGAATCCTTTTGTTGCAGATTGGTTGAAAATAACTCATATTAGGATTATAAGATATTATTTTTAGTAGAATGCATGCTCAATTGGAGTCATCTGCCCATCGGTTTTCAAGCAATTACTTATTTTTGCTGTGGTTCACTTTTTTGACCAGAGGATTTGCGATTTTTTTCAAAATGCCGTTTTACAGACAATATGTTTCTGTATACCTCTATTCCAGAACACAAAACATACACCGCTTTTTCACCTTTACTAATAATGCCATATTTCTATATTCACCAAATTGGAACTTCTCTGTTACACTTATTATCTAGCCCTTTTTATTCTTTTGCTAAACTAGCCATGTTACATAATTAATAAAATCGTAAATATAACAGAAATAAACTTTAAAATACAGTCGTGTCAATGAAATTGACTATGCTATGCAGTGCCGGTTTAAGCTAATTTCGGGCCCTGGGCGCAGAAGACCCACATGCCGCCTTGAAACTGAAGGATCGAAATTTATAACCAGAGAATCCGGCTAAGTCCAGCTTATCCGGGCTCCTGAGCGCTCGCCCCAAATGCCCAATGGATAAACCGGCACTGATGCTATGCGTAGACAAACTTTGCATCATAAATAATTGTAGTCCACGACGTAACTAAGCCAATACAATAGCAAACGAGTGCGCTCTTCGCCACACAGCGACATATCACTAGCGCGTTTGCTCTTAATACTTCATAGTGAACTTTGTTATTTTGAAGTAAAATGCAAACCATTTTGATCCCTAACATATGTAATCATTAAATTAAATACAGTACATTTTTACTTGAAGTGACAATTTGTTTCGGTTCGATCACACTCATACTTTTATAATACGTGCTAAAATCTTCATATCCATTGAAAAAAAACACAAAATAAAACTCCTCTCTTCTGAATAACTTCACTTGATGTGTTGCTTTTAGAAATATACGTTTATCTCAGCATTGGTTGTAATGTTATTTTGCCTAATTTTATTACCGGTCCTTTTTATTATAGTGTATATGAACCCAGAATACTTGTGGAAAACATTACGATTATTTGTATGTACCTATTATCATAATGTTCTCTCATGTGATTTTAGTATATTGTAGCTCAAGCTATAATTTAAGCAATTTCTTTGGCTGCTATTTAAAAGTTTATCTCACAAGTAAGATATGAGAAATGTGACTCATTGTTGTTATTGTCGTGTGTTTATTACTGGGATACATACGAAAGACGTCAGATGAACAGAAACATATAACACAGCCACAGAAGAATACAGATTTTATTACAAACGATGATCCCAGCCAAGAACAGAAGGGGTAGACTGCTTTCCTTTCGAGACGGGAATCCCTTTCAGGCGAAAAAGTCCCATTTCTTTTCCTGAAGATACATCCATACCTTACTCGGGATTCGAACCCGAACCCACTCGATTACAAGCAGAGTGTCATAACTAATGTGACTTATTGTTCACCAAAAGTGAAAAAAGCAACATTAGGTCTATTGGCAGCGAACTTCGTAATTTACAACCATTGCCAAAGGGACGAGCACGACAGTTGAACTCTCATCCTTCCCTACAAACTTCTACATCACAGCAACGTAGACTTACTTCAATAAATTTAAAATGCATGAACCCCTCTACATATGTCTAGGTGGCCGCGGTTGCCGAGTGGTCATGGTCACCAACTTGCAGATGGCGCTGTTTTTGCGGAGTCTTGGTGTCATTGAAAACCAGCAGTTAAAAGGCTATTGCCGTTGTTTCAAATCCCATTGGAACAGGAAAGCCTACACCAAGTCCATTTGCCTATTCTGCAAAAGAATGTCCCAAGCCTGTGTGCTCACCAAACAACTGTCCCAGGGAAATGCCCCAGCAGTCCAGAAGATGAGCAGGAGAAGCAGGGACAGGAAAAGAAAAACCTGTACAAAGCCGTTGAATCAACAATAACTTTCGTGTTACTTTGTACTCTGCGATGGTAATAATCAATCTATTCATTGGGTAGCTTCAGGAACCGACAGAAGCGTCGTCCACGAGCTCGCGGAAGTCTTGTCCACAGAGCTTGAAATGCAACCTAACAATCGATTAAAGGAACTCTAGGTCACTTACAAAAATCAGCAGGGACGTCTTAAGACTTCTTGAGGCCCCACCTGTGTCCCTTAAAACAGTACACAGCATACGTTGTCAAATACTCGTACAAGCAATAACAAATGTGCATGATTTACAGTCGCACAAATGGGCTCGACAGGCTGCTGTCTTTTGACTGAAGGAGTAATGATGGTGTAGGGTGGTAGGCCTAGGCCTGTACGGGGACGACGGGCATCCCATGTAGTCAGTTGATATATATAGCCCGAAATTCCAAGTTTTTCGGAGAATACAACTGGAAGTAACATTTGACCATTTAAATTATTCGAATTATGATCTTCTAAAGGCCGAGTCGAGGCCCAGGGTCCATGCCTTAAGTCGTCCCTGAAAATCAGCAATTTTAAACGACATTTCCATGAATTCTCTTGTTAGCATAGAAAGCAATGTTTTCTTCAGCACATAAAAATGTTATGTGTGAACTTTTTATTAGAAAAGAGAATTGTGTCAAAACCTGCTTATCGCTAATTTTACGTTTGTAAGGCTAATTCACATCGTAAAAATTTCAGTAGTTGTTCATGTGATTGTACTCGCTGAAGAATTTGCAGTCGAACGAGAACTATCCTAATCATCAGAAAATTATTATTTCACATATATACGAGTTTACCTAATTACGTTCTTTATTTGTTGATAATTTTTGGAAAATATTTTGTTGTATGAAGGTTATTTATCGGTTAGGCTCAAAAAACGTCGATGGAAGAAGCCAACTCAGCCTCATGATCAGTGGCGTAGCTAGGTAACCAAAGGCCCTGGTGCTAAAAAAAATGAGGGTCATATCTTGGTTGGGTTTTATCAAATTTAGAATGTAGCCAAGATGGAATTGCTTCTTGTGTAGGTTCTCCAAGATACAATAATAAGTTATATATAAGGTTTTTCATGGAACTTGAAATTTATTTTCAAGTAACAGTTTATAGAAAAATGAAAAAGATTTAAAATAATATAAACTGTTCAATTTTTAGTAAAGTTCTCAACACTATACAAACAACGGAAAAAATTTCGGGGAATTCCTTACAAGTTCTAAATTACTTTCAACTGAGTTGTGTGTTGCAAACTTTTATACTTGTGACGTCTCACGCGTCTTTTCTTTAACAAGTCCTTTGGGCCAGAATTAATGGCAACCCTTTCCCAATCAAATCCAAGAAGTGAAGTGTGAATAAAAGATGCAAATGAACAAACTTTTAAATATCGGATCTTAGAATAAGCGAGATGGCAATGTAGGGTAGTGTTTGACAATTGACGTTAGTTTGTGGCAGTTGATGGTTATTACAGTTCGTGGTTCAAGTCTGAATGAGTTTTGCGTGACGTGAATGCAAATTATTAGTGACCAAATAGAAGGAATCAGCCAAGTTGCATACCATTGCATTCAAGGACAAGATTGATCGCTACTCCAAGCTGTAATAAGGTAGGATTGATTATTTAATTTTAGAATCGGGAATTAGGCGGTTCGATTATTGATAGTGGTCTGAATTATATTAAGTCTTATTGTGTGTTGCGTATTTTTACCATCGTAGATTTTCTCATATTAATTATTATAATTTAATTTGTTAAAGATTTAAGTTGAATATCTTAATAAAGTCATATTAAGGTAATGTTTGATCCTAGTCCATTCGCTAATCCTACACCTCTAGCTCACGCCGATATTTCGAGAGATGTTCTTCCAAGGGGAGACACATCACATACTTATATCTTAAATGTGGGAGAAATTATGCCAAGTTCGGCTTGTTTGGTGGTTACAGTCCGAGGGCCCCGGTGCACAGCAACGTCTAGCCCATTGGTAGCTACTGCTCCATGATACAAAAATAAAATCTTAGCAATACCATTCTTTTAATTTCCACACAACGTCAGGAGATCCCCAACGCAGAATTTATGGAAAAAATCGCAAGCTTTACTATTCCGAAAAATTTATTATTCTGTTTGTACAACGTCAGCCGAAAAACTTTATACGTGAATTATTGAGGGTATTTACAAAGTCTTTTCTTTTTAAAACTACTTTCACAGCTTCTAGTTGCTAACGAATGGCTGCAGCAGTATAATCAGGGGCGTAGCTACCGCCGTATCAGTGATACGGAGCCCTTAAGCTGCAGGGGCCCCAACGTATGTGAGGAAAAATTGTTAATATATTAAGGAGCCCTTAAAAAGGATGTACAAGAAATTTTGATACGGGTCTCTCTCAGGACTAGCTGCGTGTAATGGTCAAGTTCTTGAACTCGTGGCCGGGGTGTTCGGAATTCCTAGTGCCACTGAGTGAGTGAATATTAACGTCGCCCTGTTCAGCTACACGAGGGCTTTTGGCGACGGACCACGTCATTTTGAACCATGGTCGAGTGATGAGGACAACTGAGCTGGCACCCCCTCTCCTAACTACCACACCACACCAACGGGAGGACGTTTCAGCTCTCGATAGATATAACGTGCATTGCTCCTCTACACGGCGGATCTTCAGCGGCACTAGGCTCGAATTCATGACATGCCTGCCATGAATTGATACCTTGACCACTGGGCTACCGCAGCCCTCTAGGTCAGTGATCCGCGGACCGTTACCGGTCTGTGGATCAAATGGTGCCGGGCCGCCTAAAGAACATTAAACTATTGTCATTTTATTTAAAATTATGCATTTCTCTCGGATTTGCGCAACTTTCCCCGGGAATCACTTTATTTTCACGTTAAATCACTTTTATTCATTTTTGGTGTAACTATATTTTATTCTGAAGGCATATTTAAATGTAACTGAATTGAAATTGTTAAATCAAAGCAATCTAAAATATAAACAATCAAAACGTGTGCCACCCTCAGCCGGCCGCGGTAAAATCATCAAACGTTGATCGGTCCGCAGCGATAAAAAGGTTGCGGAGCACTGCTCTAGCGCCACTGAAGACTCGCCGTGTAGTAAGATCTGCCGTGGTTTTAAGTTCTTACGTTGGGAGAGTGGAGAGCCAGCTCAGGTGGTCGAAAATATCAATCTGTAGAAATCTTGTCTGAAGTCTACAGGGCGCTGATAATTGTAGCATTTTAAGTTTGTTCTTTATTTTGCTTTTGTAAAAGAATCATAGAACTGATTGGGTCGATTTCCTCGTCTACCAAAAAAAAAAAAAAAAAAAAAAAAATGATATACAGTAGAACCTCCATATTGCGAACTTTTTCCTGGAACAAAGAACATATCACGATTTTCTTCGTAAAATAAACTCCCAATAAAGAAGTGCATTTTCTATACGAACTTTTCTCTTGTGATTCAATTTTTTTCTCCCTATTTTTTATTATTTCTGGACATTTCATGTTGTTCTCTCTTTTAACACTTTTTTATGGTAGTCATAAATCTTGAACTGGTTTTATTAGGTGCCTAACTCGCCGAGAGCAATAGAATTCTGGGCATTTTATCCAAGAAGTGCAACCTTTAACTTCCATTGTCCAGTTCACAGGAAACATCTTCGATATCCCCTTTCACCCTCAGTGGAGTCTTATGTTTTTGAACTAGTTTCCGTTCATTTGTAGTGTTGATCGATTGAACAGGTAACTTAGTTTCATGTAGTTCAAAAATGTCAAAACGTAAGTGCATGAGCATCAAAAAAAAATGTAATTCTTCAAGTGGATATAGGCATCAAGAAATTTTCCTAGCAGTTTTTCTTCCTTTCTTTGATAGGTAAGATATATAAAAAATAAATAAATAAATATTTACAAAAATGTAAGAATAATTACTTTTTTTAATCTATAGTGTTTATGAATTTTAAATTTTTTTATGTAGTTTATAAAGAAAATTGAAAGATGAACCTCTATATAATGAACTTTTTTTCGGGATTTAGCGACTTCGTTATACCGAGTTCCGACTGCATTTTCTTAAATTAAATATTTTTTAATTTGTAACCGCGTTTTTATTTAGAAAGTGTCGGTGTCTTTTGCTGGAACCCTTTTGGATTGAGCATTATTATTTTTTTCTCCACTCAATAGAAGTTCAAAATTACCGCCAATAGACCCCGTGTTGCTTTGTAGCGCACCCTCACCAGCTGTTTTCGTGTCTTGAGAAAGGTGCACTTCCATTGGACAATTATTGGCCTAAGCCAGGGATGGCGAACTAGTGGCACGTGACGCAATATTTTGGGTCAAAAAGGTTTGCATTTTAATTCAAGATAACAAAATTCAATGACTAACAAACGTAGGTGATCGGTCGCAGTTTTCTCATTTCAAAGAATTATCGGAAGCGCTTAAGTTTTGTATGCACCCTAATATGACTTCATTTAATAAACTGAATTTGTCCCAATTTCGATTGGTTGTAAATTGAAAAATCTCAAATGCCCCTCATTGATTTCCCGTCTGGTTCAGTAAAGATTCAAAATTTTGTTGAAGTAAAGATGATAGTTGAAATTAAATACAACGGAAAGTAAACATAAGTAAAGATGCTAGTAATGAAATTTTGGAAACATAGAATTCGATTGCTGTTTGAAGAAACTGATTCATGCTATTTTAACCGTATTTTCGTCTACGTATGCCTGCGAGCCATTATTTTCAGAGATGAAAATAACGTTAAAGACTCACTTAGAAACCGTTTGGCATGTAACTCCAATTCAGCTTGCATTGTGCTAAAAGTAACATCTTACAATCCTAATACAAGTTGTCATCGATAATCTGCACGACAGAATTCACAATAATGTTACTTTAATTTAAATTACACGTATAAATAAAACATTGACTATTGTACAGTGCAAAATGTATTTTATTTTTGGTTGCTAACAAAGAGTTTTGAGCTGTTAGTATTATTATTATCTCAATAATCACGAGTCAACATTATTTGACGGCACGTCGATACCTCATTGAATATTTCTCAAAGAAAAAATGGCACGTTAATCAAAAAATGTTCGCCACCTCTGGATTTAGCGTTTACAATGCTAACTTTTTTTTTTTTTTTTTTTTTTGGAAAAAAAGCACCCTATTCCCTGCTTTTTTTAAATTTGCTTATACGTGTAATATGTACCTTTGAAAATAATGATGTAATCGAATTCTTAGATATTAAAATATTTATGTAAGAGTTGCCCAAATGAAAAGTAGACAAGTTGAATAAAAAGAATACCTTTATTGGAAATTAAAATTTGCCATGGGGGTTGTAAGACAGGTCTCATCGTTTTGACAGCAGGCTTATGTCTTCCCTGTAGAAAGATCATGGGTGATTCTCGATTAAGTCCTGCAAAACTTCCTTCGCCACTTCATCGGACTCTTTGAGGCCCTGTGCAAAAGTTGGTCCTGCCTGAGATGTTCAAAAGTAGACAGTATAACAGGAGTGACGAACGTTTATGAATCAACGTGCCATATTTTCCAAGTGTTTAACGGGGGATGGACGTGCTGTCAAATAATTTTGACTTGTGATTATAGGGAAAATAATAAAATACCAACAACACAAAACTCTATTTACTACGAAAATATACCTTTTCCACTGTTTAGTTATGCGTGTAATTCAAATTAAAGTATCATTAGTGTGACTTTTGTTGTTACAAATTGGATAACAAATCACTTATATCAGGATTGTAAGATATTACTTTTTGTAGAGTACAAGCTTTTTGACTAGAGGGTTTGTGATTTATTTCAAAATACCGTTTTATAGACGATGTTCTGATTGATTGATTGAATATTAACGTCGCACTGTTCAGCTACACGAGGGCTTTTGGCGACGGACCACGTAATTTTGAACCATGGTCAAGTGACGTGGACGACACCTGAGCTGGCACCCCCCTCTCCTAACTACCACACCACACCAACGGAAGTTTCAGCTCTCGACAAGATTTAACGTGCATCGCTGTCCTACACGGCGGGTCTGTAGTGGTACTGGGCTCGAACTCGTGACAAAGCAAGCCACGGTCCGATACCTATAACACTCGGCTACCGCGGCCACAGACGATGTTCTGAATACCACTGTTTTAGAACATAAAACACGCCGCTTTGTCAATTTAGCTAGTAATGCCATGTTTTTCGGTCCACCAAATTTGAAATTCTCTGTTACACTTACTAGCTTGCTCTTTTTGTTCTTTTACTGAACTAGCCACGTTAAATAACAATTAAAAATCGTAAACACAGATAAACTTTAAAATATAGTTATGTCAATGAAATTGACTACGCTATGCGTAGACAAACTTTACATCATAAGCAGTTGTAGTCTACGACGTAACTAAGGCAAGACAATAACAAACGAGGGTGCTCCCCGCGACCGATCATTCGCGTTTGTTCGTAATTACTTCATAGTGAATTTTGAAAATGCAAACCATTTTTATCATTGGCGAGCCAAAAGTAATGTGTCGCGTGCCATTAATGGCACGCGTGCCACTGGTTCGCCATCCATGGTATATGCATGGGTGACGAACCTTTATGGTTCAACGTGCCATCAAATATTTTTGACTTTTGATTATTGGAACGTTTGAAAATTAAAAAAATGCTAGCATTTCAAAACTCTTTTATTTACTACGAAAAATTACATTTTGCACTGTATAGTAGTAACTGTTTTAGTTATACGTGTGATTCAAATTCAAGTAACATTACAGTGGGACTTCTCCCAGCAACCTGAGAAAGCTTTTGTCATGACATTTTCTCAACAGGAAAAAATTAATGTGATAAAGCTTTTAAGTTATATAAACTATTTTTTAAGCATATATTGACCATGAATTTAATCTTAATATATTAATTATGAGAACTCAAAACATAATCAAGCAGAAATGATTTTAGTAATGATAACTGGAATTAATAAACATTTCACACAATAAAAGATTTGATTGTACTCAGTAATATTTTTAATCAATTCATTTTAAGACTGGAAAAATGCTTTAAAAGGAAACTAAAACTATAGCTCATAAAACTTCAATTATCTTAAAAACTAATTTGCTAACAGATCTGAAATTTGGTGGCAAGCTTCTCTATGATATGGGCCACTAGAACATGCAATAAATAAATAAAATCGGTAAATATTAAATTTTTAGGGTACTGTGTAGCCCTAATTTAGATTCTTTTTGCAAGCAACTCAATTCATGCAACACTATCACATTCATTTTGCAATAAATTTCCTCACCTTATGAAATTATGTTGATGTTGAGAAATAAAAACCACTTTGCTTTAGAGAAGTATTTTGTTTTATTATTCAAAAAAATTCTACATTGATCTCATCGATCACAACAAAATGGCATGGCACAATAATTTAGAAGTGTTACTCACAGTTAGAAGCAGTTTATAAAACAGTTTTGGATGGCTTTTCTTTATATACACAATACAAAACAAAAAGAAATCTTATACATCTTTCTAGGCAATTCCTGAGAAAACAGAAAATACAAATGCTTTAACTTTCATAAAAACACTTTTAAATATAAAGTTGTATAGCTCTTGTTTTTAAGCTTATCAGTGAAATTTTGTATCCATACGTGGCTGATTTCACCGATTATTTACTCATTATAAAATCTTCATAGCAGGGAAATATGATTCATTATAATTCGTAGTTTTTCCTCATTCATACTGCTCAAGAAATGTTGGAAGGATCACTCTAATTGGATTGGGATGTAAAAACATGGATTTCAGTCTCAAATCTGGACATTCAAAATTCGGAATTCTCTAAAATTTAAACATTTCGCAGATGTGTTTCATCCTCTTAAAATTTAAACTTTGGAAATGGGAAATTCATAAAATCCAAACAACTATGTTGTTTATATTCAACTTCCAAAGAAACTGTACTTATGCATTTATTGAAAGTACTTCCTTATATCAGTACTCGAAGCTTATTTAAAGAGAATCTGACACAGTCAACATTATAACACGCCATATTATTACTGCAACATTCTCCTTCCGAAAATTGGTATACCACTTGTACAGAAAAACAATTAAAAATATTTAATTTAGAAGGTAAATGCATAAATTCAATGGAGATATTCTAAAACCAAATAATAACAATTATAATGATTTTAAAATTCAATAAAAGTTCAAAATTTGTAGTCATTTGAGCCCCCGAGAATTCCGGATTTTGTACTGTATGCAAATATACTTTTGTCCACGTATAGTAATTTCTAATGATAACATACAAATTATACTCGGATAAGAAAATTGGTTTTATGAAATTAGCACTTATACAATAAGGCATATTAAAAAGGCAAAGAAAATAGCAGCACACAATATAAAAATCAAAATATATTTCATATTATATATATTTTGAAATGCTTTTTTTCTCCTTCAGGTGCAAAATTTTCTGCACTACTGAAAAATAAAGCACAATGACTAGAATAAAATCTAATGGTGGGCAGGAGCAATACTAAAGAAACATGCTTTTTCTTTCTTTTTTAAATCCTAGACAACACAAACACACTGAGTTTTACAAGAGCAGGTTGGTGAAAGAAAACACTAAAAATAATAAGCTCTTTGTTCACACTTATTATAACTACTCTTTTTTTAAAAATTTTTTGTTTGGCCACATAGCTTTGGTCCATGGATGTTATTTTACATGACACAAAAAATTCTAATGAATCAATATAAAATGAAGACACTGCACAAATATTTGATTACCCGTCACAAACAAATTACATAACAGGTATGAAGTTTCTGTAAGGAATGAAGTAGAAGTTGAATCTTTAAAATAACATAATAAAATCTGAAATTGTGTAACACAAAATAAAAATTAATCGAATAATGTATTATATCGATATTGGTTTGTTATGTTGAATTTTAACAGACAATTATATATTCTGTCAAGAATACAATATTTTCATTCTTTTTGTGTTTAACATACTTCAGCTATCAATAATTAATGTAATACAAATGAAAGATAATTACTTTGAAAAATGCATGCTATGAGAATTCACATTTATTGCATTTACATTCCAAATAGCATTTTAATAAAAAGTTCATCCTTGGTAAAAACTAAAATTACACAAAGACATATCCAAGAATATACTCGGAGAAAAAATGTATTTGATCTCAAAAATGGCTCTTTGAAAGAAAAAGTGAAGCAATCAAATTTAAATTATAATCTAACCATATAAAAATGCTTTCTAAATTCTATTCCAGCAGGGACTTAAATTTCTCATTTTTAAAACTGATTGTAGATTTTCCTTTTTTTATGATTTAAATCAAGAATCAGAACAATCATATGGGCACTTCATTTGCAATAAACAGCATTTTGATTTTCCATGTGTTTGAAGAAAACATATTGATAAAATAAAATAAAATGTCTAAGCATACTTTATGAAATTATAAATTCACATTAACTATACATTTTAATAAAGAGAAAAAGCATTCAAAGGTTGTAGGTGTTAAAATATATTAATATAATTAAGCTTAAATTTTTAAAAAAAGACCAAGTTAAAAGCTACCAATCATGAACCAAGAATTAAATTTAAAAGATTTATGATCTTTTGATAAAAGATTTAATATACATATCAAAAATTAGATACCTGTATTTCACAGAATGTTAATTATACTTTAATATAATGAGCATTTTACATCAAAGTTTAAAAAAATTAAATACTGCATAAAATTATAGTGGTATGTGTATGTCTAGACAACCTTAACAAGCTTGCAAAAAGTGTGAAATTCTAAAAATACAACAAAATACATTATTACTGATTTCTTTTCCAAAATCACTCTTAGTTAAAATTTTTAATTAGATAAAGCTTAAATTTTGTAATAGATCACAGTGCAATTTCTATTAATATTTACTTTTTCTAAGAAAATAGCAAAGTTTTGATTATTAAAAAAAATACTTATCAATATATTGACACAAAATATAATAAGTTTTACATATGAAGTAAAACAATTTATAAGCAGAAATGGATGGATGCAGTTAAAGTTTAGCAAATAGCAGTAAAATGCAAAACATTACAAAATATGTGCATCTTATTTGAAACAAATTTTAAAAATGATTAATAAATCCAACCATTACAAGAAAATACAATTATATTGAAAAACTGCATATTCTTTAAAATGACAAACATCTGCCTTTTCAGAAATACTTCTTCACAGTTAACTTCTATGTACATACAAAAATTTACATGAATATTTACATAGAAAACATGCACTTTAACCTGATTTAACATACATTCTAAAGTTTAAAAAAATCTAACTTTGTGTTACTGCATAATATATATATTATACAAAGATTCAATATCTTAAAACATCGAACATCTAGCTATATTTTACTGATAAATATTCTTTCAAATTTGCAAAATAATGTACAACATAATTTAAAATTTTTTTTAAATATACTCTTGCAATACTTTTACTCATTTTGAGAAAATTTCTATTGAAAAAAATTTATTTTATTATTAGTAATATCAATACAATTAAAAATCTCATATTTTATCAAATTAATAATAAGCATTTTGTGTACAACTTTTATAGTATCTTCCCCTCTCTTGCTTATATATATGAAATTCTGCACATTACTTGAATCAAAATACAACAAATGAAAAATGTAAAAATATTTAAATTCTAAAAAAAGCTGGAACAATATGAATGAGATTTAAAAAGATTCCCTAGAAAAGTAAGAATTAACTATTAAAAATATCATGAGAAAATTACACATATATCTTATTTCTACTTATTTTAAACAATGTACAACTAACACACAAAGACAGCACATTGAATCCTTAAACATTGTTATACTACATAACTATAGAAGCCACAAAATTAGTTTATAGATTTAAATAATTTTTTTAAAATCTAACAATGATTTTTTAAACATATAAAAAGCCTATTTTTTTATTAAAAAAAAATCTCATAAGTAACTGTGGACTTGTGATCATTAGTGTAGTCATGTTGTATATCACATGGAACATCTGTGGCACTGGTATTTGGATGGAGATTTGTGAAATGAACATGCTCAAATAAACAATGAAATTAGTCAACCTGAGAAACGACACTACTCTTACATGCATCTATTTTCAGCAGTACATATATTCCAGTGTTACCCTGTTAGGGCATCAAGACAGCAATACACTTAGATATTCACCCAAAAAAAGAATCTGGAATTGTCTAATTATATTTGTCCATTCAGTATGGAATAGATTTCTTTTCGTACGAATTTTTTTTTTATCTACTCTCTTTCATAAAGGAACAAAAAATCGTGTTGAATCAGTAAGTCCTTGATTCCATATTCATAATATATCTAGATTAGAGTTACCAGATATACTAGATTTATACAATGAGATAGTTTCAGACCACAAATTGAACATATGCAAATCCATACACATCAAAAACAATTTGGGTACTTAAAGCGTTAAAGTGTTTTTGGAGAAAACTATTAGCTCCCAGAGCCTTATCTTCCAAACATATCCCTAAAAGAATATCACATGTTTATTAAACATTTTCTGCAAACTTATTTCTGCCCAACACAAGGCTGTCTAAACAAAGTGAATATACCTCATGATTTTGAACCATATTCAGATAACAAGGCTAACATTTGAGATGACACTTCATATTCAAGCCAATGTGAGAACTTGGACATATAATATGCATAAGTTCTATTAGATCACTGGTCCTAAATGAAAATGGATTTTGAGACAAATGGGCAAAACATTGCCAATCACGAACTTGACGGCAAGACTATTTGGCTATTGCTACCTCAGTAAATTGTCACATTGACTGAGAACACAATGATATTGCACCCAAATTGTTTAGAATAATATAACATGTAAGAATGCAGAGTAATGAGTTTTTTTATTTGTAACCTTGACTTGCTTTGTGAAGCTTTAGACAATTTTTCATAAATATGTATTAATGAAGCATACACAATTAATTCTTTTAAACCACATATCAAGTACATTTAAATTTTTGCCAAGGACACAATAACGCTTTGGTACAAATTTTCTCTTTTTACAAAACAGTACTTCCCGAATCTAACTAGCAGTCTTTTTATATATTGGTATGTGGTACAAAATTTGAACTAAATTATTAATTTTTAATCTGCCACTGGAGTTTTCTTTGTGGATAGAATAATTCTGCTTTTGATACAGGACAGGCACCTTCAATGCAGATAAAGCAATTCATTGCATTAAATTAGAAGTGCAACATTCATCAAGTCAGAATTTTACTTCATATTTCTGTTACATCTTTCCATCATTTTAAAACAAATCTATAATGGTGTCCACATTTAACATCTTTGTACTAAATCAGAACTGCTGCTGCATTTGATTACTATCTGAGGTTAAGTTCAACAGTCTAAAATATTACCTTCTAGATGTAATTACAAAATTGCTTTTGTGTCAAATTTAATCTCTCATGACTTACAATTATGTCTCATACTTGAACCCAGATCCTTGTGGATACCCCGAATGTAAATGGGAAATTTTTTTTAGACATGACTAATGAAAGAGAGGGGGAACTGGTATCTCCAATCCAAATAAATCATCTCTTAAATTTGTATTTTACTATTTACCACCCAATAATCCTTGGCTATCTATCACCTTGATGCCTGATCAACAACAATAGCCCTACCATAAGAATTAGCAAAAAAATTGAACAAGATAGAGACTCTTGTCCACTCTCCACACCCCTGGGCAGCACAGGAAGGCTTGAGTTCAAAACTGAATGTGGACCAGCATCCAGCATGGCATCTCTAGCTGCAGCACTAAAACTGCCATCACCTGTGGTCATGAGATCAAACACACATGCATCGAAGTAAAAGTCAGTGATGTTTAGAGCACGACAAGCAGCAATAACATCACTACTCGGTCCATTCTTTGATTCTAAAAGACGTTCAAAGTCAATACGTTCTTTGCGAGGACACCCTCGGACACATAGTTCCAGAGTGTCTCCTTGGGCACCCTGCACAGCTATGGCACTAGGCATCTTGGCAGCAAAGGTCAGGTAACGCCCTGACTGTCTAATGATGATGCGAGTATTGATGTATTTAAAGTTAATTTCAATATGCTTTCCGGGTGTCTCCTCTCGAATACGCACGCCAGGACCACTCCACTTAGAGCCATCCATGAACACCCCAGGAAGAAAGTCCGGTTGAGCTTGGTATGTCTTCTCAACAGCACATGGAGCATGATTACGGATGACTACAGTTAACTGCAAGAACAAAAATTAAATTTTTGTTAAACAATATATTAAATAAAATTTCAGAATTTAAATTTCTCTAGATATCTTGTATTCTAAATGCAAATATTAATTTCATCTGTTCCTTTAATGTTAAAAGATACCATACAGTGTATATTATACCAAACAATACCCTTTGGCAAAACTGAGTCTTGACACTGT
Source organism: Trichonephila clavipes (assembly GCA_019973935.1). Lineage (NCBI taxonomy): Eukaryota > Metazoa > Arthropoda > Arachnida > Araneae > Nephilidae > Trichonephila > Trichonephila clavipes. The sequence continues at coordinate 167,856 of BMAU01001230.1, forward strand.
AATCTATTGTCTATCACATTTCTTAGATATGAAGACAGTTTTAATAACCCTAACATCAGTGGCGTAACATACGCCCCCGCATTGTGGGTGGCCCAGGGATTCTAGGAGGCCCAAAGCCTGACTTTGTAGGGAGCCCTAATATTCTCCGTTATATATGCCACTGCCTAACATTAATTCCTTTCATGATTTAATATAAAAGAGCATGTTATTTTTTTAAAAAGATATACAATTTAAAAAGAGGAGTTCTTTCAGTGAGAATTGTTGAGATTAAAATAAATCAATATTAATTTTAAATACCACACTAAACAAAAAGGTTTCTCAAAATTTCACAATAGTGCTATAGATGTAAATAAAATTGTATTCACAATATTTACCAATTATTTTTTATGAGTAATTTGAGGGAAATGTATGTTATTATATAAAAAGACACACTGCAAAAAACTACAATTTCACAAAGCTCATAATTATACTGAACTTTAAAATCAAAACGATTTTAGTATCTAAATGTGATTATTTTGTGCATAATAAAATAAAACAGTTACAAGGATTATATATAATAATGAACTGATCAAAGAATAATGACTGAAAACTAAGAGAAGTTGGTTTAAGTAATCCATGACTAAAAAAAAAAGTTAATATTTTTAAAAATTATAAACAGCATTATAAATCATTTAATAGTGACTGATTGATTTATTGAATATTAACGTCGCACTGTTCAGCTACACGAGGGCTTTTGGCGACGGACGACGTAATTTTGAACCATGGTCAAGTGACGTGGACGACACCTGAGCTGGCACCCCTTCTCCTAACTACCACACCACACCAACGGGAGGAAGTTTCAGCTCTCGACAGATTTAACGTGCATTGCTGCCCTACACGGCGGGTCTTTAGTGGTACTGGTTCGAACTTGTGACAAGGCAAGCCACGATCCGATACCTATACCACTCGGCTACCGCGGCCGCATTTAATAGTGACATCTTACATCTAAGTAATGCGACTAAGATCGGTAACAGAACTCCTATTTCAATCTTGAAACACACTGAAGTGGCGCGCTTATCCGAAGGACAGAACCCGCAACCTTTGCATTCGTAAGCACGTAACATACCACTAGACCAAAATGATCAGTTCAGTCCGGAGGCTGTTACTGGTTTAAATAGGTGATACCACTACACACATAAACACCAGCTCTACAGCATTACAAAATTTACCTTCAATGGATCCTGTCTCCTATAGGAATAGAAGGTAATGAAATTGCTAATATTCTGCCACAGAAAATACTTCTAATCTGTCAGGTTTAAATATCACTTTGAACCCCTCAAAATCTATTCAAAATAAATTTCAATCGAGTAATTACCCCTTTAACTCTCATTCATAGAATAGCAGGCAAAACTCATGATGGTGTCCTTATCACCAAGGTAGATAGAAGTAGACAAACCTTGCAAACTTGTTAGTGGACACAATAAGAGTCTTACTCTTGACAAAACATAGAAAATCTTATTGACTTGAGCCATTTGTAGTTCAGCATAGCTCTCTCGAACATTGTATGGAGCTTGATAGGGAAGACTTATCATATCATTTATGTTTTCTTAAAGGTTTTGGATTTATAGCCTTGCCGTCACTAGATCCATATGAAATAATTTCTGGTCAAATTAATTTTACATAAATTTAATAATCGGTACTTACGTATTATCGCAATAATCGCCAACTCTATAAACTCGCGAAGTTGGCAACCAGGTGCTTCGTTCCATATAATGTAGCCAATAGGTTGCGATAATGCCACTTAATCTTAACTAAAAATATCAGATTTTAAGATACGAAATTAAAATAAATTATTGAGGGGAAAGTTTCAAATTTTGATATCTGATTCGCGTTCTTATTTCTATTTATACATCAAGCTGTTAAAAATATAATAAAGCTATGTTGAAAATGTAAAAAGAAACATTTTTAAGAGCAGATTTGGATGGGGATTTAAAGAAATTTTATTTCTGGTTACTAATCCGGATTATATCGCCTGAAGAGTGACAATCTACAGCGAAATTATGAAATTAAAGCAGTACAGCTGAAAATAGGAAGGGGAAGAAACACCCTATGTCACGTTTATCACTATAGGTAAACAAAGTTTTTTTTTCATCCTTAGCTTGCTCAAATATAATTCGTATAAAGTAACTTATAAAAAATATTCCAAATAATTTAACATGGGAAAAAAAGTTACTTCATTTTGAAATATGTAAAACGACAAAACTGCAAACTGTTTACTTTTGAAAAACGCATTTTTTAAGAGACTTTCAACTCTTCCTTATTCCACAAAATAAAATGTTGTATTTCATCTAAAAATTAATCATGAATGATAGTTCGCAAAAGTCTATCTTGTCAGATATTCTGAATTGGGCAGTGCTTTGAATTTTAAATAGTGCATATGATTTTAAAATAAATAAGCGAGACATTACGTTTACATTAACCAAATATTTCTAAAGGTGTGACGTACTAAGAGGTGGGTTTTTTTTTGCTGCGTTTTTAATGTTATATTTCATCTAAAAATTAATGATGCAAAAAACTTTGCAAAACAATGATAGTTTGCAGAAATCTATCTTGTCAGATATTTTGAATTAGGCAGTGCTTCGAATTTTAAATAGTGCATCTGATTTACAAATAAATATACACGGGACATTACATTTATATTAACCAAATATTTCTAAAGGTGTGACGTATGAAGAGGTTGCTGTGTTTTTAATGGCAATATCCGGTATTTGCAAGCCAGCGGACGTTTCTGGCAACAGCTGCCACTGCAACGAATTAACACGAACGAGGTACATATTGTCTTGTCTCCCTTTTAATTACATGACAAGTGTGTATCATTAATCTAGTCATTCCACTCCGTCAAGAAGGAATGCTGTAACTCTTACAATTAATTGGCTGTTCCGATCGATTGCTTCCGGAACGATGTTCTATTTTAGTAAAATATGAAAAGGTAAATTAACCGTTTTATATATATATATATATATGAGAAGGAAAAGTCAGGTTGAGAAAGCAGATTAAAAAATTCAATTATGAACAAGTTAATTAGTCTCAAATAGAATTTTCAGACATGTATAAAACTCATTCATTTTTATTAATAAGCTGAAACGAACATAAAATTTAAAATTCTAGTTTATTTGACACTTATAAAAAGATTATGCAAGCAGACGATTTTTGTTTCAATAAATTTTCCTTCATTAGTTTAAAAAACGATTGAACGCATTAATATCTGAAAGGGGCAGAGTTTCAAAAATAAATTCATTAAGCTCTCAAAGATGGATCAAAATGGGAAATTTTCCATATATATAGCTAAAAACTAATACTTCCAATTCCTTCTACAGAAATTTCAAATATCAAGAGAAAGATTTTACTACACATTTCTTTCGAAATAATGGAGGTCTTTTGTTGTGACACGATTTTCACATATTTTTACCATTTTATATATAAAAACTTCGAATAAAAAGAGAATGATTTTGTTAAATATGCTTTTAGAGAATAATGCTTGTCCTTCAGGCAGAAGGCAAAACAATGAATTTTAAAATATCAATGCTACATACATCACAGTATAACATGTTAATATTCCCCTCACCCTCGAAAAAATTAAAATTCCGAACAGAATACTTTCGGAATAAATGTATTCAGCTTTCATTACTATGTCAATAAGCTCTCTTCATCAACATAATTCATCGGTAAAATATAATATTTACGTCAAAAATTGGAAATTTTTAATGAGTCAATCTAGTGATACCAAACAAAAGTAGATGATAGCAACTCAACTCGCGTCTCCACAATTCCTCTTTTTCCAGAATTATTATTCTTTCATTCACGTATCGATTTCATTAGGATGGAGTAAAGTTTCGATCGGGGGGCGGGGTTGATTTACGCACGCAGTCGCACAAGAGGTTTATTCTGTCAGACGATCTTGGATGTCAAATCGAAATTGAAGGTTAAAATTTGAATAACAATTCAGCTCGAGAAAGAATTCAATTACTTTATTTGAATAAAGAATAGTCAATCGCGCAAATTCCGACAGGCAGAAGTTTTATAAAACAAAACATATATGAAGATCAATAGCAATATAAAAAACTTTTTTTTTGGAAGGTCATATGATCTAACTCCAGATGCTTACAGCAGAATACAAGATCTAGACAATGAGAATATTTCCGATTTAAATTAATTCAGCGCATCATCTATTTCTAAGAAAATAGTCCTAGAAAAAGGAATTCATGTACACTCTTGAAGTGTATTTCAATGCAATAACTTTTATATGAATAAAAAACTTTTCTGTTTTTTCAAACATATACATTTAAAATAATATATCCATTTGATTTACGTGCAGAATGTCTGCCAAATAAACGAGAAAAGCAGATAAATAAACGTACAAAAAAATGGAATTTTCAATTTTACATTCAAATCATGATTGATAAAGAGTGTTTTTTTTCCAGGTATAGAAGTTTAAGTTGGCATTACTTTCCAAGATGGCGACCGATTTAACAGCTGTCAAGTGATTTATTCTCAGTTTGGTTTGGCAATTCATCAAAACGATCATCAAGCAAGACGTAGATTCGTCGAATGGGCCCAAAACGAGATTGCCGTTGTTCCCGATTTTCATAAGCGAATTTTGTTTAGCGATGAAGCGCACTTCTGGTTGAATGGCTACGTCAACAAACAAAACTGCCGCATTTGAAGTGAAGCTAATCCACAAGTGTATGTCGAAACACCGTTACATCCAGAAAAACTGACTGCTTGGTGCGCTTTATGGGCTGGTGGAATCCTTCTTCAAAAACGATGAAGGCCACAACGTTACAGTCAATGGTGATCGGTATGGAGCCATGATTGCTAACTTTTTCATTCCTGAATTGAACAAGCTAAGTCCAGGAGCTGTGGTTCCAACAAGACGGCGCAACATGTCACACAGCTCGTGCCACAATCGATTTATTGAAAGACACGTTTGGTGACCGCCTAATTTCACGTTTTGGACCTGTGAATTGGCCTCCAAGATCTTGTGATTTGACACCGCTAGACTATTTTCTGTGGGGCTATGTAAAGTCATTGGTCTATGCGGATAAGCCACAAACGCTTGACCATTTGGAAGACAACATTCGCCGTGTTATTGCCGATATACGGCCACAAATGTTGGAAAAAGTCATCGAAAATTGGACGTCCAGATTGGACTACATCCGAGCCAGCCGTGGCAGTCCTATGCCGGAAATCATATTTAAAATGTAATGTCACAAGATTATCTTTCGAATAAAAAAAAAATTCATGTCAATCTCGAATAATACATCGTTGTTTTATTGCAATTTAAAGTTCTATACCTCTAAAAAAACACCCTATACCTGGATAACTGCAACGGGTTGGTTCTCTTTCAGAAAATGCAACATTTATGCTCCAACAATAATGTTTTCAACAATTTGGCTTTAATAGATGAATTTAGAAATTCATAGAAAGCAAACATAGCAGATAAATTACGCGCGTCCGTCACCAACAGCCATCTTGTGTCTCGAGAGTACAACGCTCATAAATAATCAATCAATGTAGGGTAGTATCCGAATTCCAATTAAGCTCTTTTCTTCTCAAAATGAATTATTCTCAAAATATAAAGAACTGGAAATAAAATTAATAAATTATTCTGACATAAATTAATTTATTAATTGAATCTGTTTGAAAATTGAATCCATTACTTGATCTATCGAATTGTCTGATAGTTACCTTAAAAAAATATTAAACAAATTATTTACTCATAGAAAAATTAATTTTATATGCAAAAGTATGAAGAATTCCACAGCTTCTAAAAGCACACAAGAATCATTAATAAGAATGCAATAATATTTGTTTCACGAACAATATGTTCTTAATTATTCAAAGTTCTTTTGTTTTGTTTCTCAATATTTTAACCGATATACTTTAAACAGAGTTTTTACTATAAAAAAAAGGAGAAAATGGAGAAGAAATAGCTGATAATAAAAACATTAATGAAAAAAAGCACTAAATGCAAGTTTCACATTTCTTTCAAAACATTGGGACAAGGCTTTAAAAAATCGAAAGAAAGGGGTATATCCAAGTCCAACAATAGCGATCTAACAATAGGGAACGATTCTGGAAAATATCCAAAAGAATTGTGACTCATTTCACTCTTCGCTACGTTTCGCTCGTCTCAGACGATTTTTTTTCAACGTTTATACGGAAAAGAAAAAAAAAGGTTCTTTCAAATCAAAACTAAGTTCTCTAAAAAGCAACGTTCGGCAAGAGAGAAAAACATTTCCAAATGACAGACAATATACAATGGATACCAAGTGCAGCTGTTTACAAAGAAAAACAGAACTGATGACTGATATTTTTCCTACACGTGCTTCAGAAAAATATATCAGAAATGAGGGGATTGTGTGTGAGCAATTTGAGTTCCGAAACTAGTAATCCACTAAATAATAAGAAATTGTGAATGTAATTATGCGAATAATTACAGGGGAAACAAACAAAAGTCGGAGGGGGAGAGACAAAATCTTCTAATACGTATAACACAAAAAAACCTTTAAAATACATATACAATTTTTCTCAATAAAGTATAGGGAACGAAATGTGGAACATACTACTAATAATATCACAGTTTAAAAAAACTAAAAACCACCCTTTCATAGTTAATCGAACTAATTTGTAACTTAATCTTTTAGTCGCCAAATCTGGAAATGGGATCTGAAAATAGTCGCCAGGTGCGGGATGGGATCTGAGAAAATGGGAAATCATTAGTCCTGATCAGGAAAATGGAACAAAATTATTAAATTATTGTATTGTCATCGGTCCTGGACAAGTGAGCAAAATTTCGAATTAATCTGACCTTTTAAAGTGGGTAAAAATTGAGTTAAAAGATTCCGTTACATACAAGTGAAGCTTGTAAAAGGGGGTTAAAAATGGAAAGGGAACATGAACTTAATCGAACAGAAAACAACTACCACACTACAATGTGTTTTTTTACAAATAAATGATACATAAAAACACATGCTAATACACATATGCTAATACACACACATATATCGATAGACAATACAGCACACAAAATTTTCGGGGGGGCAGGGTCGATAGTTCGCCATTTTGGTATCATGCTCTAATACGCCGCTCAACATATTCTTTTGATTTTGTCGATTTTCAGGAACAAAAACAATACAAAACTAATTATTGAATAAATAATTAACATTAATTAATAAAAATAATTAATAATAACAAATACATGATTGAATTTTACATAATATATACATAGGATTGTAACCAATCGAAAAAATAATCCAGGACTATCGGGGGGGGGGTCCAGACCCCTTGGACACCCCCTTGTGTGTGCCACTGTCGATAAATAAAGATATCAAGTGCGTGTTTTAAAATTCTTAGAAGCATTTATTTCAATGAATTTTTATTTTTTAATCAAACGCTTCTCCCTTCAACGATGGCGAATAAATAAAATTTTACAAGAGCTATTTAGCCTAACAAAGCAAGATTTCACGATTATGATCTCCAAATTACAAGCATCATAACACGAAAGAAATTCTGATCAAATATCTCCGTGAAGAATAAATACTGTCTCCCAGAAATATTTTTTTCCCTTTCCACAAGAAATTTTCCTTGCGCGTCCGCTAACATCCCTCGCGCAGTGCAATGGAATCGCCCGTCGGCTTGTTTATCTCTCTCTCAGCCCCAGGTGCTTTGACGTCATCCACCCGCCCCTCCCGTAGCGGAGCACTGAAGTGAAGTGAACGTCAGACGAGAGCGAAGGGCACGGATTTTCCGCCCCCGAGAAGACCTCGCAGGCGATTTTGTTTCCTAACACGGAGCGACAGTTTAACTCACGCCCTAGCCAACCCAAGTTCTCTTTACGCATCATTTTTTTCCCTTACTTTCTTAAAAAAAAAATTTTTTTTTTAAAATCATATTTTTCAAAGGTCAAACCATTTACCTACACTATGCATTACGTTCTTAACCATCTATTATTATACAATAGGACTAAATAACAATAAAGAAAAATCAGGAAACGATTGCGTGTCACTTCGTTTCAAAAGTACCTTTTTCTGATTACTTAAAGAAATCAACGAAAAATTAAAATTTTATTTTAAAAGAATTAACAATCTGTGCGAACGAAAACTCAACACTACACATAATTGATTGGAAGAAACAAATATTATCATTTAATCTAAAACAAGAAGCGATGAAGTATTTTGTGGTTTCCTGCCAATTTGTAAAACATTGAGTTTCACCCAAGAAGTATAATGCAACAAAAGGTGAAATATGATCACACGAAGTAAACTTTTACAGCGTACATTGTGCAACTATTACAACAAATGTATTGTGAAGAACTTTTTAAAAAATGCTTCCAATAGACAAGGTTCATATTTTTAAAAAACAGAAATTATGTAGTGATTTTATTTTTCCAGAAGAGACTGCTAATTTCAAAAATAAAACACTATGAATCACTTCAATATCCCACATGTGATTTTTAATTGTACAACAAAGAAATTAACGTGTGAAATACATCTATAATTTCCAATCATTTAAAGAGAAAGTTGCAGTTAAATGGTGAAAAATTCGTCTAACCTAATTTTTTAAAAGTCGTTTACGCCAAAAATTTTGAAAAACATTCGAGTCCTTTTTTAAAGAGACAGAAGAAAGTAATAACGGGAAAATGAAGGGAATTAAAATATTTCAACCAAGCATAATTTGTATAGAAAATAAGCCTTCGCCAAAATAATTAAATTGTTTATTTTTCATTCTATCGTTTAGTTCACTTACATTAAGTTTTATAAAAAAATTTTTAAAAAAACAATAGCAGAGCAGGGAGGAAAACACAACCTTTAGTCGACATTACATGAGGAAAAATAAAATTAATCATTTCGCAACTAGTGTTTAAATAACGCGTCATTTTCTCTGAAAACGGCAACATATAAATAAGAAATATAATACAGTAAAAAAATGATAATATTTATAACGAAAACTATATCACAAAATGCGTATAAATAAAACTTTTCTTGGTTATCTTCAACAGAATTTCTTTTTATAAGACTAAATTTTTTTTAGAAAAAAAAATTAAGACTTGATCAAAAAAAGATTTTTAAAAAATCAGACTTAATTTTAAAAAAAAATTATGTACGACTAATTTTACAATCACATATACGCATAAAATATCAAATTTAAAACAGAAAGAAAAAAAATCGGAAAGAAGACGTTTGTAAGTTTATATTTGCTAAAATGTTTTTCTGATGAATCAGGAGCACAATATATTACACATTTTTAAGGGGGGAAATTATAAAGAAATGGTCAGTAAGCCATCGACTTAATATCGTTTGCAATAATCGTAGTTAACCACTATATTTTCTGCGAAGCACAACACAAATTCCCTATCATCTTACTTAAAAAAAACCTGAAAATTCTTCCTTCCCCAGTACCCAGCCCTCCAGTAAAAGATGCGGGTCGGGTGCAAACGAGAGGGGGAGGTCAACAAGAAGAAAGAATCTTCCCCAGCTGAGGAAAAGAAACTAACGAGCTTCAAGGTCTTCTGAAAAAGGGGAGCGCCGACCCCGAGGGGGTGCAGCATGGCAGAGGGGAGAAGGTGTTCATTCCAGAAGTCTAGTTTATAGCTCCAAATTGGACAGCTGCAGGTGCGAAAATCATTTGCCTACATGTCGGGAAGAATTGGTGAGGTTTCGAGCTTTTGATGCTCTTTATTCATAAGCAAAGGCAAAGGCACCTGATTGTTGTACCCTAACACAACAATATGAAAGGAATCGAACCATCACTAATTTGATGTGAATGTTTTTTCTTCCTGATGATTTAGGCAAGACACTAAAGGGAAATTTCATAAGACGTAAAAAATCAGAGATCTATATATCACACACATTTCTTCAACAATAGTTTCCAGTTCTCTCCAGAGCAGCAATTTTTTTTCCCCTTCACAACCCTTTTTGCTTCCTTGACATTTTCTTTAAAAACAATAAACTATAATCCCCAATAACCATGAAAAATACGAAACAAAAAAAATTCACTTCATCATTATTCACAATTATAATCAGTAGGGCTTCATTTAAAATCTGAGCATGAAATTTAGATTTAGAGATTAAAACGGAATGTTTAAGTAGTTTGCGAGAAAAGCGTAAGCAATGTATTCTAAAAAAGTATTTTCAAAATATGATGCATGTGTATCACACATTGATTTTTCACGAAAGGACTTATGGGGCGTTATTTGAAGGTAATTTTGATCTTGATCAAGGGAGAAATCAAACGAACAGTTTAAAGATGGAGGGAAGTCTTGAAAGCTTTGATATTAGAAAGTATTGAGAAGCACTGCTTAAGAAAAAATTAAATGGGCTTAATTCATGTGACGTCATAGTCACATGATAACTACAAACACGCACTTCCAGCCAATCAGCTCATAAATTTATGTGACGACGTTGTCACATGGTATATGCAATCACGTGTTCACAGCCAATCAATTTACAAGCTTCGCTGTTGTCAACGTTAGTTTTTTTTGAAGATTCTTTCAAAAGTATAAACTTGTAAACAGTATTAAAACCAATGGCGTAACGGAGAGCCTGCAAAAAGCCAAGTTTTACCCTCCCCTCCCCCCAAGTTGGATTCTACAAAAGGTACTTGGCGGCAGTCCAGCTTTGGGCCAACGAAACCCCTAGAGGCGGGGGTGTACGTTACGCCACTGATTAAAACACATAAATAAATAAAATACATTTAATAAAATGCGTATAATAAAAGTTTTTTTTTAAATTCTGATAATTTTTTTTGAAGAATCTTCATCATCTTTAACAAATTTGAAATTTTACAAGTAGAACAGCAAGTACAAGGCTGATGTCAATTTTGAATTCAATGAAGAACACGTGATTGCATTTATCATGTGACCGTCAAGAATTTAGCTCATCCTAACAGAATAGGCTCGCTGAATCGACAATAGTAGTTACTTTAAATTATAGTATGCGTATATCTGAGATTACGTGAAGACCAAGCGAGGTTTCACCTAGGAGGCAACAAACATATTTACATCGCTAATGAATATCCTATAATAGAGATAAATTCGACTTTCGTTGATAACAAAGGAAAACGACGACTAAAAAATTTGGGAACCACTGATCTTCAGTACATCAATACATGTGATTCTAAAAATGATCTAGTTTCTGAAATTATTATAAATCAATAACACCAAAAAAATGTTGATTGCGAAATAATGAAGATATAGCTGTTTCTGTTTGTCCATTTATCACGATATTTTGATGACAACATGGTAACAAATGTGATTAAAAATGGTCCTAAAAATGTATATAATTTGTTTTTTTAATATCAAGCAAAGACAGAGCTTTCAGGACAATTTTAAGAAACAGTACTTGTTTAAATTCCTTTCATACGAAATTTTTTGAAATTGATTACTGGTGTTTTTATGTTTACTTCGCTAGAAAAAGAAGCAAAAAAAAAAAAAATGAAAAAAAGATCTTCAAAACAAGTCCTGTAGTTCTATCAGCTTCGTATCGTAAATGTTAAGCTACAGAGATACAAAAGCACTTATAAATAAATATACCAAAAATGATGGATTCATGGAAAAGAACTATTTTTCACACTCCTAAATCTCAGTCCTCAGTGTGGAAAAAGATAAGAAACGGGTTATTTTGGGTTCTCTAAAATGGAACTTTATCTTCCTCCAAACAGAAAGGGAGAGGGCAATGAATGATGAGACGCAAAAGCTCACCTCTACTATGACGAAAAATTATAAGCGCAAAAGCAACAATTAAAAGTTTTCCCTTATTCAAATCTCATTAAAGAAAAAACTTTGTTCACGCCCTAGCAGTTCTAAATCTTTATATTTATTGAAGCAGTCATGTTTTTTTTTAATTTTTGAGTGTTTCCTACTAAACGGAATTTGATCTCACTTCGTTTTTTTTTTTTTCAATTCCCTTTCAAGATGCAAAAATCCCAAAATAAACAATAACAAACTTAGAATAAAATGACTCATTCTTTTCAACACTCGGCATGTTCTGAGCTCACGATTTGATTTCATCCAAATCCATCACGCCAGTGGCGTAACGTACATCCGCGGGGGGGGTAGTAATCTAAGGCAGTGATCGGCAATCCCCGGCCCGTGGATCAAATGGTGCCGGGCCGCCTAAAGAACATTAAACTATTGTCATTTTATTTAAAATGGTGCATTTCTCTCAGATTTGCGCAACTTTCCACGGAAATCACTTTATATTCCATGTTAAATCAATTTTATTCATTTATGGGGTGTAACTATGTTTTATTCTGAAGGCATATTTAAATGTAACTAAATTAAAATTGTTAAACCAAAACAATCTAAAATATAAACAATCAAAACGTGTCCCATCCTCAGCGGGCCGCGGTAAAATTATCAAACGTTGAGCGGTCCGCAGCGATAATAAGGGGTTCAAAACATATAACAGTCAAGATGTGCCGAAATCAAGCAGTATCAAATTCTCCAGGAAACAAACATATTTAAGTCTTAAGATCCTGAAAAAAAAAATAAAATATCATTCATTTTGCTGACCATGATTCAGTAAAAGGTAGAAGTCAACAAGCTGATCAGCAAGAAATTGGAATATATAAGTTGAAAAGTTCTCGAGTACCTGCTTCCCGCAGGGAAGCTCTAACTCCTATTGGAATACAATGTCGATTATACAGATAACCTTAAGCCAGTGGCGCACACAGGAATTTTTCTGGGGGGTCCGGGGTCAAAAGTTCACCATTCTTGTATCATGCTCCTTTCGATATTGTCGGTTTTCGGCAACAAAACACAGTAAAAAACTAATCATTGTACAAATAATTAGCATTAATTAATAAATTAATCATCAATAACAAATAATTAAATTTTACGTACTATATACTTAAAATTATAATCAATCGGAAAAAAATCAAGGGCTTTGGGGGGTCCGGATCCCCCTTGTGTGCGCCACTGCCTTAAGCTATACATCAGTTTTTTTCAAAAGTTGCAGGACAAGTTTTATAGTTCAAACAGGCCTTTATACACATAATGAAATGACTTCAATTCCACAATAATTATAAAATGATTATTTTAATCCAAGAAACGCCATTCATTTTCCTGTTTTTGGTTGGGGAAGTTACTAGATCTAATTAAAAGCAAAACTACGTGCCACAAACTACAAAGAAATATCGGTCTTTCATTGAATATAATTTGAAGAGATTGCGAAAATCTGATCCACTTTGAAAGATTCTCAACGTATAGTGTAATTTTAAAGTAGAAGCCAAATAACAAATTTTTTACCCTTACCAGTATAATAACGTATCTTAACGGCTTATTACAGATTGATACAATGTAGTATAAATACCAATTCATTTTGTTACTTATATTATATGATTGTGCTTAACAATTTGAAACCTTGGAATCATTTGGATGGTTGAAAAATCAACAAGACTCACCTGGGTGATAGCCGTTGCTGGAGAGTCTGCATCCACAGGACCATTGGTCACCTGTACCGCCATATGGGGATTGTCCAGGAGCGGCCAGGCTCCCTCCACTTTGCAAGTCTGAAGTTCATCGTAGAATGTCCTGAGGTGGGGATCTCCGAACAAAGCGCAGTGGCTGTACCCTCCTGCCGGTCGGTAGGATCCACACCGATCATGATGCGGGGGCTTCTGAAACCTATTTCCAGCCCCAGGACGAGGATGCTTGGGAGGCGGCATGGCTTGTGGTCCCTTGGCCAACACATTCTCACAATCGTAGACTCGCATCCACTGCATGACGAGCGACTGCACCGTGTGATAGCTAAGATCGCCCCTGCACGAGCGTGCAGTGGCTCTCATGCACTCTGCGTAGCTCCTGAGCAAACTGCAGTAACGAAAAGTGGGAGCTTGTGCGATATTGCCCTCCTCGGTGGTGCGGGTGTACTGGCGGGAACAGAACTGGACTCTGCAGTCCGCCGAACACACTGAAAAGAAAAGGGAATCGTTTTGAAACTGTTAAAATCTACTTGATTTGAGACATAATTCATTCAGTTATGACTTAAAATAAATTTTAGTTATCGCCTGTAAAAATCCTCAGATTCATAAGTTGCATCACATTCAGTGCTTTTGTTCCATGACAGTCTTCAAGACAAAACAACATTTCCGGAAATTATTTCCATCTTCACTTACAATTAGGTGTGTATTAAACGAACGAATATAAGAAGTGGACATGAGATAGGTTTAACATATATAGGTGCCTCTATAACAAATTTTTAAAAAAAATTATTTTAATACTTTAAATTTATTTATTTTTACTATCACACGCTACCACGATTATAACAGGTAAGAGATGTTAGTATGTCGAATTCGATGAAACAGATTACATTTCTAGGACGAATTTAAACTATTAAAATTCCTAAGAAAAAAATGTGTGTGTACATACATTTTACACATACACAATGTGTACATATATACAGTGGCGCACACAGAAGTTTTTCGGGGGGGTAAATCCACTATGCTCGTATAATACTCTAATACGCCTCCCAACATATTCTTTTGATTTTGTCGATTTTCGGGAACAGAAAACAGGATTGTAATTAATTGGCAAAAAAAAAACAAGGGCTTTCGGAGGGTCCGGACCCGGGGACCCCCTAGTGTGCGCCACTGTTTATATAGTCATTAATAATGTACTAAGCTGTAATAATTACAATAATGAAAAAATTAGGTAAGAAAACAGCAATGCAGTGCAGAAGGAAGTAGAATAACCAAATACAATAGCAAAGCTTTTAGGTTCAGGATTTAGATTACAAGGTTCAGTTTAGTTTCAAGACGCCATCCTTCCACTTCAGTGGCGCACACAGGGGGTCTGGGGTCCGGACCCCCCCAAAGCCCTTGATTTTTTTCCGACTGATTATAATTTTAAGTATATAGTACGTAAAATTTTATTAATTACTTGCTATTAATGATTAATTTTATTAATTAGTGCTAATTATATATTGAAAAACTAGTTTTTTACTATGTTTTGTTCCCGAAAATCGACAAAATCAAAAGGAGCATGATACAAGAATGGTGAACTTTCAACCCCGGACCCCCACTTGAAAAATTCCTGTGTGCGCCACTGTTCCCCTTTCATTTGAATGTATTGCTCGACTATCATCGATAGGAAGTGTTTATATATATGAGAACATTAGGGTTAGTTCTAAGACTTGAAAGTGATTAAGAATCACAAATTTGATGTAACTCACACTTACTGACAATGTTCATTAGGGTATAAATGAGCCGTAGAGTCCACCCAATTTTTGAAACAGAAATTACAATATAAATCAGTAACAAAAAGAGACCTAAATTGAAACAGCAATAAACCTATCTTCTCAAACACACTCGAAGAAAAAAATTACGATAAGTTAATGAAACGAATATAAACTTAAAAAATCATGCTGATAAAAGTTCTGGCATCAACAAAATAAATGAATAGAGAGGAAACATTCCGATTAGATAAGGAGGAGGTGGCAATCGGACTTTAGGTGCTCTCCCTCTTCAGAGACACAATGGGTCCGGGAAGATAAAACGCAGTCCATCATCGGATAACAATTCAAACGATCTGACACTTCTGACACGTTCCATCAAACTCCGACCCTTTAATAATGGTGTGAGAAACCCAATTTATCGTCTGAGTGGCCCTATCACGTGATAAGAGAAACACTGGAATGAAAGCTAACGTCTAGATTATGAGGTGATAAACAGTATAAACAAACTTTTTCAAATGATCCAATTTAAATAGTAATGAAGACAAAATTGCGGAAAGAAAAATATAATTATCGATGGTTGAAATGATTAAAATGATTGGCAGAATCATACACAAAACTCACACTGAACGAATGTTTTAGAATTTAAAGTATGGCAACAATAACACAGACTTTCAGTTGTTTTACAGACGTTAGTGTGTCAACTAATTAAAATTATTTCCAAAATCCGTTTTATTTTCTGATAATAAGATGTCCCAAAAATGATTCTTCAGGTTTTAATATGAAGCTCTAGGGTGGGGGGAAATTAATACTTGAATATCCTAAAAAAGTTCCAGCTCTGGTAACAAATCAAATCTGTAAAATATTAGTAGTAGTGAACACAGCGGATTTTACTCTTTCTTCATATTGGAAAACAAAATAGAAACTCGGAATATTTCTGACAAATATATAAGAGCAATAGTGAATGGATAAGTTGTTGATACATAATCAATTTTCTCGGTGCCCTTAAAATCTGGGAATAAATTATATAAATGTGGTTTTTTCTCTCACTAAAATATGCGAAATCAAAGATGCATTTGTACTATTGTATAGGAGACGAAAATGGAGCTTAAACAAGAAACCAGTTCGAAGAGAGAGAGAGAGAAATAGATAGTTTAATAAAAACATTATCTATATATTCAAGTGTGGTCAGACACACACGTGTGTGTGTGTGCTGGGGTACTTCTGTATACTTAAATAATGTTCAGAATTGGGAACCCTTAATTTATATTTTTTTCACATTTAAGGCTGTGGATTGCTTCAGAACTTTACAAAAAGAACAAAATAAAAAGAGAAAAGAAAAGCTTTCGAATTCTTCATGCAAATGCCAGAGCAAAAAATAACTGAAATATTCAAATGCAAAACCAATCTAAACCTTCTGAGATTGACAATTTATCATTTTGCAAGCTACATACTCCTAATAGAATTTTTAAAAAATACTTTCGCAGACTGTGAGTTTGTTGCTTAGAGAAAAAAAATTGAAGCTGGAGGAAAAAATCCCCCAAAAAAAGCCTGAATTAGGTCCAAATAGTGTGAAAAAAGACATTGTCTTGAACTTTGTTATGAAACTTACTTTCAAAGTATAATTTCTGACGTAATTTCAGTAAATATATAGGTATTTAAATCAGAGAGAGAGTACGCATATTTTCAAATTTATTTTTTACAAAACAGATTTAAATACAAAGGCAATTCAATTTCTGAGAACTGTGTCTTTTTAGCATAAC
The DNA here is from genome assembly GCA_019973935.1 of Trichonephila clavipes. Lineage (NCBI taxonomy): Eukaryota > Metazoa > Arthropoda > Arachnida > Araneae > Nephilidae > Trichonephila > Trichonephila clavipes. The sequence goes on from BMAU01001230.1 coordinate 184,831, forward strand.
ATCTAAGTTTAAAAACAACAGTTCCTGCAATAAACACCAATATTTTTAAAAAATCATCGTGACAAAAATCTGCAGCATTTTTTGAATTTTCTAATGTGTTAATTTCAAAAATACGTAAAAAGTACTCCATTTTTTTTAAACGATTTTGTGAAGAAAACTAAATTAAGTGTAAATTAAGTTAAAATTAATAGTTATAAGTAATCCTATTTTATTGGCCCAAGGCAAAATATCTATTTTTGTCAACATAAACAGCAGCAGTGGCGTACAAGGCTGAAAAGTTTGAGGGTTGAACCCCCCATAAACCAATAATTACGCCTGGGTGCTTTTCCCAACGCGTTTTTTAGAATGTACACCCCTTCCCCCATAAGAGAGGTCCATGCTCGCTACTACGGTCACTATTTATAGGCGAATGCATATGGAAATTGACTCTATCTGAAGCATTTGTTTCTCTGTAAATATATTAATATACGGCATACAATTCAAACGATGTGTGATGGTTATTATCATCAACATGTCAGGCGTGACAACCTAGAAACATTCCAGATCCTAACGAATACTGTAAATCATCTTTTTAGTACATTCTTCAATTAATTTCGTTTGTGTGTACCAGACTATACAAATTCCAAACAAATATTTTTTTTTAAAAAAAAGTTTTGACTCCATCCAGTTATCTCAATCTTAGCTTCTGTCTTTCTTCAGATCAAATTCTAGTCTTTTTCCGTTGTCAATTGATTTGACTGAAAATATTAATAACAATTGAATAGCTGTATATCATAGCACTGAAATATATGTGCATCTTTACCACAAGATTATCTAGATATATTTTGTGATAGAAAATAATAAATGAAAATTATTTTAATTTTTTAACACATAAATATCTTTATTCCTACCTTTATTTCCTACCTTACTCGATGTGAAAAAGAACCAAACCGTTAACTAATTATTAAGCAATTTGTTTCAATTATTACAAGGCTCCACTGAAATTTCCCAACAGCGATGCACATCGCCTACAGTCAAATGATGGGGGTGACCTTCCCATTTTTTCTTAACATACACACCACATCCCTTGGATTTAGAACTTCATTCGGTTTTAAGGGGAAACAGCAGTTCATTAAAGATAAGAACGAGCTATTGAAAGGATTTCGCCAAGATTTATGGAAGGAAAGGCTGTTTTTATATCGATTACCTAAACCAGGGGTGGCGAACCTTTATGCCATTTTCTCAAAAAGTGTTAAACGGGGGATGGACGTGCCGTCAAATAATTTTGACTTGTGATTATTGGGAAAATAATAAAATACCAACAACACAAAACTCTATTTACTACGAAAATACACCTTTTCCACTGTTTAGTTATGCGTGTAATTCAAATTAAAGTAACATTAGTGTGACTTTTGTTGTTACAAATTGGATAACAAATCACTTATATCAGGATTGTAAGATGTTACTTTTTGTAGAATACAAGCTGAATTTGAGTCATCTGCCAAACGATTTCAAAGCAATTCATTATTTTTGCTGTGGTTCACCTTTTTTGACCAGAGGGTTTGTGATTTATTTCAAAATACCATTTTATAGACGATGTTCTGAATACCACTGTTTTAGAACATAAAACACATTACTTTTGCTACTAATGCCATGATTTTCGGTTCACCGAATTTGAAATTCTCTGTTACACTTACTGTCTTACTCTTTTTGTCCTTTTACTGAATTAGCCACGTTAAATAACAATTAAAAATCGTAAATATGACACAGATAAACTTTAAAATACAGTTATGCCAATGAAATGGACTGTGGTATGCGTAGACAAACTTTACATCCTAAGCAGTACGACGTAACTAGGGCAAGACAATAAGAAACAAGTGTGCTCCCCGCGACCAATCACTCGCGTTTGTTCGTAATACTTGTATGTTCGTAATAGTGAATTTTGAAAATGCAAACCATTTTGATCATTGGCGTGCCAAAAATATTGTGTCGCATTCCATCAATGGCACGCGTGCCACTGGTTCGCCATCCCTGACTTTTAACTAAACCAATAAAACATTTTCAGACAGAAAATCAAGTCACAATTTTTCATAAGCATTCCTCGTGTTGCTACATCTGCATATATTTACGAAACTACACTCTGAAAATTTTTTGAAAAGTTCCACGAGTAAGCTAATTTCCATTTTGGGCGGCATAAATTTTGAACTAATTTAACAAAACAATATGGGAGACGAAACACAGAAAAAAATTTATATACGAAAGATTGATTCAATCATAATAAAAAGTGATTAGTACCATTAAATTGTGCACTCTTCTAAAGGATAGTTAAGTCAGAATTATTATTGGAAATATGCTCAAATGATTGAAATTCTAAAAAAAAATATGTGGGTATATATATGTTGTCATTAGTTCCCCACATAGCTCTAATATAGGTTTTCCCCGTCAATATCAAAGTGTCAGTTCGTCAGTGAAAAGGTCCTACAAGCCACGGTCGTCAAACTTTTTTGATAGCATATCCTAATAAATAAAATAATTATAAGTTGTGCTCCATATTATTTATATATATAAATATATATATATATATATATGTGTGTGTGTGTGACAAAAAAATTCCATTATTTATTTTAAACATACATATAATACTTAAATTATATTACAAATATACATTTTGAATTAGAATTGAATGTGTAGTAGTTTCTACTTGAAAGTTTAATAAAAGGCTTAGCTTTTTTTCCCCCTGTGAGTATGCGCTTTAAGATCGGTATATTCCTGTTTAGCTCCCTAAACGCTAATAAAATCAGACACAATATGACGAAATAAGAAAGCTTCACACTCAAAGAAACATTCGTCAGTGAGTTTAGGGTTTACTTCTCTGGCGTATCTATCATCTTGCTTATACGCGTGTAGAGAGCGCTTTTTAGAGGATACGCAAGTTAGAACGAAATAATACCCAATCGCTGATTTTGTTAACTTCATTTTACATAATGTTCACAGTTAAAATAATCAACTAAAAAATTTTTCCGCTAAATATATTTTCATGAAATAAAATTTTACTTGAAACTCCTTTCTCATTTTGAAAGTATTAATACTTAACATTTTTAGACGAAGAATTCCATTATCACCATGTCTTTCTAATATTATGAACAATTAGAGCTACCCATTGTAATCAGTGGCGCACACAAGGGGGGCACGGGTCCAGACCCAGTCCCGAAGCCTTTGATTTTTTTCGACTGATTATAATCCTATGTATTTTAACAACTGGAAAATTCGCAAACCGCTTTTGAATGTGAGGTTGCTGCCCTTAAAGTAGCCCTTGCGCAGTTGTCATCTGAATAGCTTTACTAGGTCTGTTGTCTTCTGTGATTTAAAAAGCGGCAATTTCTGCTGTGAACTTGAATTCTACTCCTGCCTCCTCTAACATTGTAACAAACTGCTGCAGAGTCTGTCTGAGTACTCTAAGCAAATCGTCTTGCAGTGTATCCCTGGACACTGCGGTGTAAGTGGTAATGAGTGAGCGGACCACCTAGCAAAGAAGGGAGCTTCCATTCAACATACAAGGAAACCTGTCCCTTTTACCAGTGCCAAGCGTATTTAAGAAAAAGATGAATGATCAATTCAATACGCAGAGAGAAATTACAATAAGATCTGGGGGAATAATTGTAAAGACCTTTCCATGTGTGGGCCAAGTCGTAAAGCAGTTGCCGAGTTTCATCTGACCACTGGACACGACTGTCTCCTCAAACATCTTCATCGAATTCATACTGCACAGGCCCCTTTCTGCATGCTCTGCGATATTTGGAAGGACATGGATGCTAAGACCACATTCACCGATGCCCAGCACTAAAGGGTACCTCTTTGTGCGATCTTTATTAGCACGCTAGGGACGTATTGGGTGCATACATTTCTCGCCAAGTTATTTCCTACTTTATTTACTTTGTCTGTTTTTGTTTTTGCTCCTACCCCCTTGTGGTGTAGTAGTCTTTTGTAACCCTGGCCATTGGAAATAAAAAAAACAATATTTTTTTAAATAATTCTACGTATGTAGTGCGGAAAATTTAATTATTTGTTGTTAATTACCAATTTTATAAATTAATGCTAATTATTTATTCAATAATTAATTTTTTACTGTTTTTTTTTGTTGTTCCCCAAAATCGACAAAATCAAAAGATTTTGTTAGGCGGCGTATTGGAGCATGATACGAGAATGGTAGACTTCCGACCTTGCATCCCTTGAAAAAATTTTGTGTGCGCCACTGATTGTAATGCATATAATAAGCCATACAGACACAAAAAGAAAGTTAAAAAACTATTTCCCTTAGTTAAGATTTTTGTCACACTAGAATTGATAAAACGTCTATTTCAATGTTGGAAAAGGCGAACCAAAAAAAAAAAATCCCAGATTTCTCGAGCATTAAAGCAACCGCAAGCATGAAATCAAATAGAATTTCATAAAAATTTCACATGGAGAGATAGAGGCAAAAAAAACTGTACAATAAATTTCATGCATTAAGTATACTTATTTAGTGATGTGCTGCTAGATTAATGGTTCATTCAAACCACCTTACGTTTTAGGACTGAAAATGTTGTCAAGAAAGTAACTGTGAAGTTGAATATTTAATTTCAAACATGACAAGTAGAGAGAATTTGCAAGTTCAAAGGGAGGAAATGGAGAGCTGAGGGCCCATAACACCATCCTAAATATTTCAGATATCAAAAAGGTAGTTTCTTTCATCAAATGGCATAAATTTATGAAATGACAATAGTTGCATATGAACCATGAAAAAAGTATTTTAATGATTATGTTATCAAAGTTTAATGCATACATATACAAAAAGGCACAAAAAGCTGTCTAAATTTAAATAACGAGCAACGTAAAGCTTCCGCAAAACCTCTCTACTAAGTAATTTTCGCTCTATTGTAATATTTTAAGGTCATCTTCATCTAACACTAAAGAATAGAACACAGCTTCGTTTCTTTTTCCAAATAATCGCTTCAATATTAACACAATATACATTATATGCACCCCAAACATTGTTTATATAATTTTTAAAGAACACCTATCCACTTTTTTTTCAACACAGCTGATTAGAAAAAGTGGCAAGAGATTCCAGAGGAAATATGTTTAATAAATCGATACAGCTTTTGCTGATGGCATCGCTCGAACACCCGCAGCACTAAGACCTTATCTTTAGAGAAAGAGGCCCTCAGGATGGGACTGAAAATCAAAGAGAATAAGCCCTGCACTAAATCTTGTTTTAACGATTCCCATTTTAAAATGGAAGAGTAGAGTTTGGAAGTTGTTGACAGCTTTTTTCACTTATTAGGTTCGGAAATTAACAATACAAACGATTGTACTACTGAAATCCAAAAGAGAATTACTATGACTAATAGAAGTCTTCATGGAATACGAAAATATATATGAAATCAAATTTAATCAAAAGAAAAACACAAAAAGGTTCTATTGTATGAAAGTCTTTTAAGATCAGTATTAACTTATTCATGTGAAACTTGGTCCATGTCTCGCACAGATGAGAACATGATAAATATCTACGAAAGGAAGATTCATTTTTGGAGGAATTCAGGAAAATGGAACATGGCGAAGAAGATTAAATTTAGAGCTCTATCAATCATATAAAAAATCTGACATTGTTGACTTCATTAAAATACAACCAATTAAATGGGCAGGTCCCGTTATCAGAATGAGAGACGACCGCATCACTAAAAAAGTCTTCAATGCTCAACCAATCGGCACACGAAGAAAGGGTAGACCAAATCTTAGGTGGATTGATGGCCTAGAAAAAGATCTCCTAGTTTTGAGAGCTAGGAACTGGAGAACATTAGCAGGAAGAAGGCTGGCCTGGAAAAGGCTTCTTGAGAAGGTCAAGGCCCACCCTGGGCTGTCGTGCCACTGAGGAAGTAAGGGATTTACTCTAACACAATTTAGGATCACTGATTTTTTGAATTTTTTCAAGGTAATATCTTTGAGTTAGTAATTTTATTTTAGCTACTAATTGAAATCTAAATGGATTTACATAAAATATATATGGACGTGCTTAGTATATAATTAATATACAAATGTAAATACACTAAGTTTTCATCACTTTTCTACACATGGCTTTTCGAATTCGTTCTTCATTTTACTTCATACGATTTTCGGATAACGTATAACTTGTACCATAATTTTTCATTCACACAAAATGCACTTTTTTAACGGTTTTTTGAGGTATGTATCTATTGTGTAAAAAAACATTCAGGCATAATAATCAGTATTAATAACACGTGCTCCCAATTTCCTGTTCGTTACGCTGTACGCTGTCTTATATTTTTAATTTCATACATTAACGAATAAGTTTAAAAATTTGAGATCTTTTTACATTTTAAGGTCAAATTATGTTAAACGCATATATATATAAATGCATTTCTTTGAAACTTATACTGAAAATACTCTATATACGTATTCCATTCTTTTCAGTAAAATATAGTTTTGAGAATATCTCGATATTTAGCACTTTAAAAATAAATACACATATTTGTAAACCACTAGGAAGAGTCATGTCTCATTCAAAATGAGTCACAGACAGAAAGCGAGCTGCTTACATTTTAGGTAAGCATATTTTTAACGTTTTTAAAATAGTCAAAGTCACGTGAAAAGTGGCACAAAATTTTGTTTCACTAACACTGACCTCTTTCGCCAAGAAATGTCTCATGTCTTGGCGAAAGAACACACATTTAAGTATATTTAACTCGTTTAGTTTATAACGATGTCTACGTGTGTAGGCTTCATAAGAAATGTGTTGCTTAATATTTTAAAATCCTTGAAAAAAGTAACATTTAAAATGAAAAATCATCGGATAGCAATAAATTGTAGAGGGAATATTTTTAAAAAATGCACTTACATCAGTGTAATATATAATAAAAAGATGAATGCTATTATTTTTTTTCGCATAATCCATGTTTTTAGAAGAATAATATATAACATTAAAATTTTTAAGTTACTAACAATTCGTGTCATTGACAATAAAATATATAAATTATTTCATACAAAATGAATTTCAAATTTTATAGTATTAAATGCAGTACTGAATTTTGTTTTGTGTGTTACATGTAAACCAAAAATTTCTCAGACATATGATACATGTGTATAGTAAAATTAAGATACCTTCAAATGGTAAAAGAAACTTTTAAAATGAAATAGTCTTTTTTTTAAAACCATTAATCAGTCCTATAAGAAAATTACGAAAAGTATCTAATGAAAGAAGTAAGATAATTTTTTTAGTAATTTTCTGTTTTTAAATACTTTGAAATTACAGAACGAAATCTTGGAAACAAATTTTTGACACGTACCTTCCGAGATATTAACAGTTCAGTATATTGAAAAACTTTCTTACACACACGGGGGACGCATTACAACCTTTCACTTGAACAATTAGAACATCCGCGAATTAAATTCCATGGAATTTATTGGCTTCATTTTCTTTTTGAGAAAATTCTCCTTTAATAACTATCGACCCAGCACTAAAAAATTGACTAATTTAAAATGAAAATATTCAAAACAATTTAAATTATTATAGTCAAAAATTATTTGCATTTTCTCAAGCGTAAACAAAATTTTCATTTACTTAAAATTATTAACTTCAGCATTAAACATATCTTCACTGCATCTGTAATTATCCCATTTTATAAATAAGTTTAAAAAAATATCTATTCATTTTAAAAAGAGAACTAAAACTAACAGGTGGCAGCAATATTTTTCATTTTAAAAAACACAATGCGCCCTTTTTCGCAATTTTACGACAGTCCCTCCACGTTACTGAACACGCTATTCCAAGAACCCATTCCTAAGAGCGAGGTTTTCCCCTCAAATTTCACGTCCTTCCGAAGATGAAAAGGCGGGAATCTTTTCTGTCCTGTTCTGTGAGGTGTACTGCGAACAACAAGGGAAACGGTATGTGACCAAGACCATTTTATTTTACTTTGCTTTTATCGGAGCACTTTGCTGATAAATATAAGATCAGAAAAAATTTCTACAGTTCTTGTAGCAATGCTAATGTAAAAATAGATTAAATAAAAAAAACCTTTCGTAATGCGCTTAGGAAATGCAGTATGTTTAACAGTAAATAAAACTGTTCAAAGTAGCATTTTTTAAAAGATGCTATTATTAGGTTTTATAAGATAATGATTGGTATAGTTTTAAAACAGCTTTCTCGTGGAATTATCAAAATGAACAATGTTTTTAAAAGCTATACACAGCACAAAAATGTTATTTTGTATACTAGTTTCCACCTCCCTTCAAGAAAATGAATTACACTGTTTCGGGGGGCAGAATCCCACATTAAAACATTGACTTTTACTGAAGTGTGAAGGAATTTTTTAATGAATATTTTTTAATCACCACAATATATATACACTTAACAGCCACGAATCTAATAAAGCAAAGCAATAAATAGAAATATAACAGGATAATATAGATCAAAAATATGATTTTTTTTACTGACTAAAAATAGTTAAGACATTAAATTTCTGACATCATTCAATAAATAAATGTTAATTACATCAATGAATTCAATTCAAAACCGAATAAAAATATCATTTATTACCACCGAATTATAAATTGTATAGAAAAATGTCCGCAAAAGTTTCAAAATTTTATGCATCTGCAACAAAATTAGTGTATGTATTTCAACCTAACTCTTATTATTTATCTCTTCAATACTATTATTTTCAACAATAATTATTTTATAATGTAGTGCATGCATTCTTAAACTTCAAAGAAATAATTCCAGATAATCAACTAGTTTTATAAAAATTCTTTTTATTTTTAGCCTTTTTTTTCTGACAACATAAAACATTCTTTTTTCAAAAATTTTAAAAGCATGGAGTTGTGAAACTTATTTACCAACGGTACAAATAAGAACACTGTCTTGAAAGCAGATTACACAATTCATTTAAAAAGAACGTGCGAAAAATATGGGTCAAAATAGGTCTGACAACATTCGCTAATTCTTTGGTTTCATTGAACCCAGAAAGCATTACAGATTGACTCATTGAAAATCACATTAGAACTGTTACTTTTACAATTCAAATCCTTAAATTAAAATAGATTAAAATGTTTTAAATAAATCGCCTTTGATAAACATCTGTTCTAAAAAAGTGTCTTTTTCTCTCCATTTTCTAGTTAAAAAGGAGGATTCGTTATCAGAAACAAAAACGTATTAATTTAAGATGCACCTCACGTTTGTTAAAGAGGAGCAAATGAACATTAAGAGAGATATCGCACAAATCACGGATTTTTATCTATTCCATTATCGTTAGTCGTAATTTTTATAAGTTAAGAAGTTAACTCACATCCTTGTCGTTTTATGGATTTTTTTCAATGGAAAGTTTTTTTTTTTTTTTTTGACGAGTCTGCAACTGGAACTGAATGACCTTTTTGATAACTTACCACCTACATGATTTCTATCCAGAATTTCAATTTTCTTTCACGTATATTAATTTTTTTTTCGTGTTCTAATTTTCCGTATGCTTCTTTAATTGACTGATAAAATCGTTTGCAATAATAGGTCAATTTTGGGGATTAAAATAAGATTCCATTTTTAGCTCAAATGTTTTAATCTTGATGAGAACATGGAAATATCTTAGTCCCCTTAATTCTTCCGCATGAAAAATGATTAAGTTTCCAAATAATGGTTTAAGATTAATTAGTGGTGCGAAAGTGTCACCAAATAAGGGCAAAATTTTCACTTTCCATTTCCAATAGAGTATTTTCCAATAATTATATTCCCAAAAAACATAACAAAATAAAATGTACAATAAATATCAAGCAGCATTTTATGCAAATAAACACACAGAGAGTTATAGAAATAAACATATAAACTCTATAAAAAATTATCAAGAAGTGCTTGAAATTCCTATATAATGTTCTCGAAAATAAATGTAAAATGCTAAATACTAAAAGGTTTGGGTGAATTATAACGGACACATTGTAAGTCCTATTAATTTAAAAGGTGTTCCGCAGGGGGAAAAATTATCTATTTTAGATCAATATGGGTTTTAGGCTTTTAAATTAGAAGAAATTTCTTTGATATTGGAAAGTTAATCGTTTTACACATTTTCAGTTTTCCTTTAAGAGGTGAATTAGCTTAAGGTTCATAATTTATAAAATAGTTCCACGTTACGTTTAAAAACATAAGAAAAAGCAGTAAAATTCAGTGTTTCAAAATATTATTAACAATTTATTGTTAAGCTTTTAATAATTTCCTTCTTTCCTTCCTTAAGTTCTTTTTCAAAATAAATGAAGATTTTTATCGTATAAAACTGAAAACATGAATCATGCCAAATGATAAATAACTTGAATGTTTGCTTAATTAATTTTGAATATTTTGCAGTCACAGTTAATAATTCTTTTGACGTTCTTAAAATTTGCATTTCACAACATCTCTGGTCCTTGAAAGACGCTAAACTAAAACATTGAAAACGAAAGCTTTTCACGTAATTATATGACACTGGCAGTTTCGCAACTACTTTTAGCAATGACGCAAGAAGTTTAAAATGTTTTTGGCTCAGCTTCTTCAAAATAAAAACCAACGCCAGGTGAAGTGAAATCGGAATGTAATTACAATGGCATCTGAGGTCCTTTCGTCATGTTTTTTGCATCATCTTCGAAAACAGCTTCGTATTTATAACATCTGGTTAAAATTAAGTTTATCAATGTCTGATAGCTCACGTTTTCATCATCTTTTAAAACGTCGTAGGCAGCTAAAATATCAGTAACAACAATTACTTAGCAATGTATAATCATCTCAATATCATTAAGTATACATTGTTTTAAACGAGTTATAAATACCGCTAGAATCATTGCTTACAATTTGCCATTTTTTTTCAAGTTACGATGTTTTAGGTTTTTGTTATATAACATTGAAAAGTATAGAGTAATTCAGTATTTCAAATAGAATCATGTAATAAAATGAGGAAATACACGGTAGCAGCTGAAGAAAGAATTCAAACTTATATGACAAGTAACAGTTTTTCCTCAACAATTTTAGAACATCATTTAGAAAATTTGGTGGCAATATTTATATTTTAAAATTCCGAATGATAATCAGTATGCGCATTATAAAAAATTAAAATCTATCTAATTATTTAATGTTTTCGATATTAAATTTTTTTATGAGCGAGAAACAAATTTACAAGGAACCTTAATTTAATCCCCATTATATCAGTTTTACATAATAGGCTCAATTCATGATGTCACATGATAAAGACAAACACGTGTTCTCTATTGAAAAAAAAAATCCAAAACAAACATTTAACTAAATGTACTTGTTATTCTATTTTTGTAAAACTCCGATAAAATTTCAAATTTTATAAAGGGGTAAAGAAGTTTAAATGTTAGGAAAAAAACTTTCTTCAAAAAGATATTTTTAAATTTTAAAAAAATCATATTTTATGTTTATGCTTTTAAATAAAATGCATTTTGTATACATATGTATTTTTTAAGAGAAAGTTTCTGCGAAGAGCAAAACTTGGCAACGCCGGAGCGCGAGAACTGACTAGCTGGAAACACTAGATAGTTTTTATCCTGTGACTATGACGTCGCATGAGTTTTTGAATTGATTGGCTAGAAACACGTGGCTGCAGTGGCGCACACACAGGGGGTCCGGACCCCCCCCCAAAGCCCTTGATATCTTTCCCGATTGATTCAATTCTAAGTACATAGTACGTAAAATTTAATTAAGTATTTGTTATTAATGATTAATTTTATTAATTAATGCTAATTATTTATTCAATAATTAGTTTTTTACTGTGTTTTGTTCCCGAAAATCGACAAAATCAAAAGTAACATTAAATATCTTAATATACGTTGAAACTATGTACTTAATAATTTCATATTATTAAATCAAAGTTATCAAAAGGTTTCACGCTTACAATATGGCAAACTAAATTCTAAGAATTCACATTTTTCACTGCATTAATAAAACAAAAGACGATTATTTTTCATCACAATCAAAAAATAACCAGTTGGAGAATTACAAAATCACAATGAAATTTTGAATTCTGTAGAACGCGATATCCGCTGATGCAACAACGATGCACATGAATGAATGGTTAATATTTCGAATCAATAAAGGGCATGTGTCGCAATGACGCATTAAAAACAAAATAAGAAAAGAATATTCAGCAAGAATTGCTGGAATTCACAATGTTTTCTCATTACAAATTAGTACTCAGGCATCATACTGAAAGGAACATCAACAAACGAACAAAAAGTAAGACATGTAACTTCCGCTTTCGCATCGGTCGGACCGGAAATTCTTTATTTACAGCGAATTACTCGTTTTTGATTCTTCATCACTTCATTTGATGTGAGTCGGAAGTACTTGAAGACGAGATCATTTGGGTCTTGTTGGCAAATCATTTCTCAAGTAAGCTCCGGTTAATTTAATGGCGACACGTGTTCCAAAGATGCCAACGGATATCATTATGTCGGGAGTCCAAATAAATATTCTAAAAATACAATTGTCAAATAACGGAAATGTTTCAGAATGTCATTCATTCATTTAGTTAAAGAACATCAAAATGAATTAACGTAACAAAAATTCTTCGCATAACATGAAAGAATGAAAATTTCATTCGAATAACAATGTTAAAAAGGAATATATAAGGTAAATAACTGAACAAAATCAAAATAAAATAAAAAAAATTAGCTTGTTCAAAAAGTATACACAGAAATAACATTTATCATTTCAAAATTAAATAAAGATGTTTGTCGGATAACTCCAAAAAGTTTCAAAAACACTAAATTTAAAAGAAATACTCTGACTGTCGATTCTTCTTATGAATTGGAATGATGATTATTGATTTTTAGAACAGCGACTAGTTTTAAAAAATTGGGAATACTTAAATGCATTCAATAAACAATGAAACAAAAGTTCTCCACAACAAATAGTTCCAGTTCAAGAATAAATCGGTCACTTGGACCATGGTTCAAAATTACGAATCCTTCGCTAAAAGCCCTCGTGTAGCTGAACAGTGCGGCGTTAATATTCACTCACTCACTCAAGAATAAATCGACGCAGGAGAAAGAGAATATTTTAATAACAATATCTGTAAGTAACAGAAATCAATTTAAAAACGTAAACTGTTTGTTTTTTTTTAATTTGCCATGGTCAAACAGAATAAATGTGTTAATGTGTGAAATAATCGTTTTAGTTTTTAAGCAATTGCTTATCTACATGAAATTTTAAAATTTTCCATTAAAATATACGGTAATATTAATACACACATTAAAAATTCTACTCTTCTTTTCTCTCAATTCTTTCTGAACAAAAACTTACTATGAAGCAGAAGTCAAAATCCTCAGAGAAGAAAATGCATTTCATTTCATGATTTGTGGGTTAAACTGAATTTTAAATTTCATCAAATACAGATAACAAATTAAAAACTAAATGAAAAATGCGACGATAAAAGGTGTACCATTTCTTAATATGTTTCTCTAAAATAACAAAAATTCCTAATCAAACGTAAATGAAAAGTTATCTTATTAAACTAATGGATACATAAGTTGCACATGCATTTCAGAATGAAACCCACAAGTTGTTTTCGAAGTTATATCCTAAACACAGACCCCACGACAGGGGAAGGGCATCGTGCACCTGTTTTTTCAAGGTCAAATTTCCCCCTTCACTTTCAGACAATCCCTGCTTGTTTTCCAAGGAGGCGAAACCAACAACAAAGAAAAGGTGGACTGCATTCTAACTAAAATCTGTAACGAACTTTTAAAATAATATATAAATCATTGAAAGAAGTCAAATATTTTGATTATCATTCTCAAAGCTTATGTCTAAACTAGTTTAAAGAACCTTTAAAAAACTAGTTTCCAAAACTTAAAGTTGTCAAATATTTCAATAATTTGTGCAGCCTATTAACATACGAACTTGTTAGATTTTGGCGCCAATCGTTCAAATAATTTTTTTAAGCTAAAAGGTATTTATACTGTAGCTTTTCAACTTTGGTTTATTTTTCCCTATCATACTTCATTGTAAAAAAAAATTCCATCATTTAGATTAGTTCTTAACAAAAACAAATGCACATGTAAAGTTAAATCCAAAATTTACTGCACCAAGCGTATTCACAAAGCAAATTCACTTACGAAGCGAAGTAAACGACATATTTACAATTTTTTTAAAAAATACAACTGATTAACAATTTAATTTAACAAAATCTTGAAACACACAAAATATTTTTTTTAAATTACCAATTTTAAATTGGTAATTTAAAAAAAAAATATTTTTATTTTAAAAAAATATTTAAAAAAATATAAAAAGTTACAAAAAGTCATCTTATTTTACTATTACGCAAAATATCTTTGAACTGCGTTGCAAAGAAAATACGCAGTTAAAAAAAATATTTTTTCAGTTCTAAAAAGCAGAATTTATAAAAAATAAAAAAAAATCAGTTGTTAAGCGTGTTTATAATTTACTCCAACTAAGCTTAGCTAATCAGCATATATAGTTTGTTTTAATAAGATAACTAAGCATATACGCAGATCTGCAGCTATTCGAAATTTAATTAAACACCAAAATAGTTAACAGGTTGCACTAACGCCGAAGTTTTTTGTTATAGATCAGTACATTCATTTTATTATTTAAGTCAGTGCTCCGCAACCCCCGGTCCGAGGACCGGTACCGGTCCGCACAAGAAACATTAAATTATTTCTCTTTTATTCACTGTGGTGTATTTTTCTTAGGTTTGGGCTATACTGTTTATGAAAAATCACTTAATACCCCTTGTTAAATCACTTTATATTCATTTTTTGGTGTAGCTATATTTTGTTCAGAACTCACGATTAAATACAATTAAATTAAAATTATTAAATCAAAAGTCTAAAATATAAACCATCAATCAACATCCTCCCCCTCAGCCGGCCGCGTTAAAATTAACAAACGTTGACCGGTCCGCGGCGATAAAAAGGTTGCGGAGCACTGATTTAAGTGAGTAATACAAAGGAATGGAAAAACTATAACCGAATCGGTGGTTTCGTAATCCATACAAGGTTTACAATCATAAAAACAAGTAAAAATTAATATTCTTTCCTTTACAGTAATAAATCGAGGATATTTATATTTTCTTTCACATGTAATATTAGAATACAAAAGTACAGCGAAAATCGTTTACCACAAAACTGAGGGGACTGAAATATTTTTTGTGTTAAAAAATAGCGAAAACAAAATCATATATTTAACAAAATTAAGATTATTAGAGTACATTTTATTTACATAGATATGTATATATGCATGCATTGAATAAAAATCAATAAAACAAAAACATTCACAAGAGCTTCGTGAAATTTAATGAAAAATTTAGCAATACCAAAATCTCTATAGATTTCGGTTATCGTCTTCTGTTTGTGATCAACAGCTTTAAGAAGCTCCATCGTCATTTCAAGCGAAACAAAAGTTTAGCTTTCCTCCTGAATTTGTAAGGACCGTTTTGTATTATATTTTGTGTTAAACGATAATACATCTTAAGAGTTTTCGCGTTAAACGTTTTTCACTGCATTGGTGAATTTGTAAAGATACGCTAATGGGACATTTTACACATAGATTTATTGTTTAACAAAGGGTTTCAAACTCAAAAGCTAACTCGGATCTAACAAACAAGGTTTAACTTTAGGCGGGTCGCATATTCATAGAAACGTAAGTTTATTTCAAATAATACATTATAATAAACCAGTGGCGCACACAAGAGGGGGGGTCCTGGAGGTCGGACCCCCCAATGGCCTTGCTTTTTTCCCGACTGATTACAATTTTAATTATATAGTACGAAAAATTTAATTAAGTATTTGTTATTAATGAGATTAATTTTATTAATTAATGCTAATTATTTTTTCAATAATTAAGTTTTTTACTGTGTTTTGTTCCCCAAAATCGACAAAATCAAAAGGAGCATGATACAAGAATAGTGAATTTCGACCCCGGACCCCCCTTGAAAAATTCCTGTGTGCGCTACTGTAATAAACATATATAAAAGAACCAAAAAAAGTTTTTGTTTATACAACATCATCTTGACATCTCTTTTCTGCTACACTATTTTTGCAATTTCGGAAGAATTTTTTAAAAATTTTATTACGTATGATTATATGGGGATATATTGGCGGGGCAACAAAAATAATGGTCGTTGTGGGCCGCGAGTTTGACACCCCTGGTTCAACGCATCTTTTATAAATAAATAAGTTTTAAAATCGGCGATATAATTAGTAAGTGGAAAAATTCATCGCTTTAGATATTTATAAAGCAGTTAGAAGAATACAAATATATTTCTGATTTGCCATTCCACATACGTGAAGAAAGGATGAAGCTTAATTTGGCAATAACGTTTTAGCTTAGTTAGATTTAACGTTTAGTTTCACTGTCAACATCTCTTTGATAATAAATTTCTCCCATCTCGCAAAATGGTAGTTGCAGCTTTTTACTCAATTTTTTACATATTTCTGTGTTCTGAAAGAATGACTATCTCTCTTACTCGTTTTTCTCCCTAGCGTTTTTGACAAAAATTAAAAGCATCTTCTGTCTCTTGTATAGATTACATTTCATATATTAGCATGCACTTAGCAAAAGCTTTTTCTGTTTACGATTAAATTAAAAACTATTCCAATTTTGGAATTAATTCATGATAGTCGGCTTTGATAAAATAATTTTCATATTTTTAGAAGTATTTTAAATCTCATTGTAGAAACTATCAATAACATTTGTCAATGTTAAAAGATGACGCACTTTTTATATATTTAACAATGAATGGTTTTAAAAATGGCTTCCATAAAAATATTTAATATAACTTTCAGTTTCAAAAATTTATAAATGCTCCTTATGCATATACTGCGAGGAAAAAATATAAATCTTAAGTTTGCAATCAGAAACACAATTTGAAGTAAATCACTTGAATTAATAAATAACATAAAATATCTATGTTTTTAATTAAAAACTTTTCACCGAAAAAATGCACATATATGTGCTTTGGAGCACATTAGAATTGTATAAGAAAAATTTATTATTTAAACTTATCTTGAAAATTTCTCAATATTTTCAATTGGTGATTTACCAAGTTAAAATATTGTAAAAATGGAAAAATCTCAGCATGCCTTAATATAAACGATGAAAAAAAAGTACGCCTTAACAAATAATGGTCATCATTATATACCTGTTTACCCGTTCATAGCCAATTTCATCACAACAAAACCTTTTACAAATCGTAAACAACATTTCAAAAATATTTTTTTAATTAAACATTTCAAGGAACTTTTACCTAATTGATTGTTTATTAATGTTGTACTTTGACGCACTCGACGGATTTGAACTGTTAACTAAACAAGCAATAAAAATAAGTTCAAGAAGTTTTAAGTAATGTGAAAAAAAAAAGATGGTTTGTTTTTCTCACCCGTTCTTATTCAGATAAGTTATAAAATCAACAAGGAACGTTCGAATCAATCTAATTTTAAATTAATAACTTACTACAAAATAATTTACAAAAAGAAAAAAAAACTAAAACGAAATAAACACATGAGATTACAGTAAAAAGAAACATTTATCAAGCTTAAATAAGATTACATCAATACCATGTTACAAAACCTAAACTAGGATATACTCTCTCTAATCCACTTCTATAAATTAAGTTTCTTTCCCAATTCTGTCAGAATAATACCTTAAGAAACACAGGTATTGAGTCATTTAACTAAATAATTTGCATTATTTTTAACATTTATTTCACGAAAACAGTCTAACCAAAATTTATAGACCAGCAGTCTTCAAAAAAATTTTCAAAAATTGTTAATAACCATCACCGTAACTGTAACACACACCTGACATATATAACTTCGAATAATCCAGACTCATCTGGCATCAGTCTCAGATGTCTGTCAAAAAATCAGTCTCACAATAAGACAAAGTGATTTTACTTTAAATTTTGCTAAATTACCACTTGGGGATCCACTCCCAAGTTTTTGGCAATTAACAAATTAGTAAATTCAACAAATGGCAAAACTTTTAGAATAAAGAATTTTTTTCCTGGTTCTGAAACATGAGAACTCATAAAATATGGAATTCCAGAGAGAACGCAACGTACAAAATAAAAATAAAATATTTTCATGGAACGCGTCCCAGCCCCAAAACATGAACCTTGTTTCGTCTTCCCCACAACAAAACAGTTGGGCTTCGATCGAATAAAACCGGTGCAGGCAGGCATCCCAGCGGGAAATCCCGAATACTTGCCAGTGCACTGACTGCCAGGGTCGTCCGAAAAGGCAGACGATTTCTTTCTCGGAAACACGTGAGGATCGCTCGAGCTTATTAGTAAACATGGGCGACTGGAATTGCCAATCAGGGTGCATGGAAGGAAGAGAAACACGAAATAAGGCACTTACCTAGCGACGAACAGCAGACGACAATGAGAAGTTGTAGAAGAATCGGGGCGTTGGCGGGGTCGCCGGAACAGCCGCGACCCATCACGGCCCATCCCCTGCAACACAGAACAAAAGGTCACCGATTAGAGGCAGATGACCATAATCCATGATCGAATAAAAAAACACTCCGCGAAATATTCCGAGTTTCGAATCGAGCGCGAGCAATCCACGGACGAACGCATCGTTTGACGTCCCTGTGCTGACTGACTGAATGCGGCTCGGCAAGCTTTTCGGGTCGTCACTCCGATTGGTCGAGAAGGGGAGGGGCTTCTCTAAACGTACGAGGTTGGGGTTAGGGAAGATCTGGATTGCACTCATCTGTTATAAGGATTACACTATTCAACGAGCACGTTTATGAATTGGAGTAGATAAAAAAAAATAATTTTTTTTTCTTATCCTTTCAGTTCGTATAACTAAGCAGGATTTATCAAAATGACATTTTTTTTTTTTTTTTTTGTTTTGTAGTGGGGTTTTTATTGGTTGAAATAGTTCATTAATTTGGAGTTGAAAAAATACGGTCTCACGACAAATTATTTTCAGAATATCGGTTTCTTAAAGTGGTGTATATTTAAAATAATAAAATATAATTAATTCATGTAAATAATATGATTTTCTAATTTTTCTTTCTTGATCGCCTTTTTTATTGATTAAATGATTCATTGGCTTCATTGCAATGTAGTAAATTAAGTTAGGATTAAGACTTGATTTTTCTTTTCTAATTTTCTTAAGTGTATTTTTTTAATGATATCAATCTCTCTTATGTAAATTCTCGTTTCTGAAAAAACGGAAAGAAAGCAGAAGTTTTTACAGAATGTATACTTTTGTCTACTAGGGATGCAATTGTTATCGTGATATAACATATATAACTTGAATTATATATGTGTATATATATATATAACTTCAGATACCCTTTTTAATCTCATTTCTAAATCGAAATTTGTGCCAGCAAAACTTTATTTCGATATTTAATTTATGAAATTAAAAATTAAATTGAAGTTTCCCAAAATACATTTACTTGGAAAAATTTTTTTAGTTTTCTCACAACACCTTAACCATAAAACTGACATAATTTTTTTTTCTGGCAGTTCACTCAAGATCGAATATCTCATAAAACCGTCATAGGCCATAGCCTAGGACCGCAGCATTTAGGGTGGAAATAGTCAGGAATAAATAACCAGAACTTAAGTTTAAAAATTGGGATAACAAATCTTATATTGATTTTGAGCTTAAAATTTTATGAATCGTAATTAATAATCAAAAGTTAACGAATCTTTCAAATATATTTTCTTAATTTATAAAATTAAGGTTTCTACACATATAGTTATGAAAACGAGTTATAACATATAATCATCATGTTAATTGTATGATAATTTAAAGTTAATTGTATGATATCATTGTTTTGAATTAGTCAAATAGAAGGGATGATTCACAAACAGTTAAAGAATATAACAATAAACTTACATAGCGAAGAAAAAAAATTCAGAAACTAGTAAATTAAAAATTTATCTTTTCCGTGTTTATATCACATAACAAGCAAATAAATTTGAGCTTTTAAGTCGAATGAACTCGTAATTGTTGTGTCTTATGGTATTGGATACTATTTTCAGTCCAACATATCAAAATAGTATTTGCTTAAATTTAAAGTTGCCTTATTTATTTCTTAATTTTCTTCATACTTCATGAGTGCATTTGTTTGTTTTTCAATTAAATATTTGTGTATGAGTAATTATAAGATGTAAATTGTATAGTATATGTGAAAGTGATTGTAATTTATAATAAAACCAAATATTATACAATTTCTAGATCAATTTATATGATAATATTCATTCGTTTCATGATATTTTGCCTTAATATTCTCATTCTCAAAGCATTAATGCCATACATTTGATTTTAAATATTTATATTTAATATTGTAAAAATTTGTTTTGTGATGACGTGTGTCAAAAAATATATCATACATCCACGAGTAGAAATCAACATGCAAATCTATATTACAATAAGAATTCTGTATTGTAATTCTGATGAAGTTTCAGTGTTCCACAATTTTTCAACGTTTATACGTCTTTCAAATCGGCCATATGAACAAAAAAATAAAAAATTCCAAGTTCCTTTAGATTTGTTTAATTTATTTCTCTGTAAATTTTGATTATCTTGGCGATAGCAACTTTTTTTTTCTAAAATAATTACACAAATGTTTATTTGAAATAAAATTCTTCGCTTCGCATGAATGATTTCTGTTCCATTCGAACGAAGATTACGAATGCAGTTGATGCCACACACATATTCTTATCGCTTTTGAAATGATCATGTTTATTTTCTCGCTGACATTCGAGTTACTTCACTTCAAACATTTCCAATAATTTTTAGATAAAAATTTAAAAGGAAAAAGAAATTTAGGAGGCATTTTAATCATTTTTGTTATCTTAGGAACGAAACAAAATATAAAAATGTATATTCTTCGCAGCTCGAATATCTTTTGCACCTTCATTAGTGTTTTTCCAATGACAAATCTATTTTAGTGTTCGGTCCCTTACAGCGCTGTCTCTTTTTTTTTCTCCACCTGAGTTGGAAAGTTATAGGAGAGGCGAGATACCAAGGGCAGCAATTCATCTTTCAAGTACCGCCCCTCCCCGCCTTCGACACACAACGCGTTTGCTCGTTGTGTGTTTTCTTTATTTATTTCTTCTTCTCTCTCCCTTCTTTTACAGCTCACAAACCATGTCACCAGGATGCACTTCTTATCGCTCTGGCTGCGATCGCCCATATCTACCAGCTCCTTGATTAGGCTTAGATGGAAGTAGTAGTAGCTGCTTTTTTTCATCGTTTGCTTTTGTTTTTCCGAACTTTTATTTTGGTTACTCAAAATTGTTCTGAATAGTGTGCAAAAGAGGAAATTTGGAAAGTTCTACTTTAGTAATTAATTTGTTTCACAGAACGTACGTTAACGCACGTATTCGGAGAATGTTCCTTTTCTTTTTCATATTTTTTAATTCTTAAGAATTGTCTCGAAACAATTTAAGAATATGATTTTTTTTTCTGAAGCATTTTTCCAGACACAACTGCGATTTAAATAAATAAATATGCGACGATAGCTCTCGCGTTCCTTTGAAGTCCCGTTAATAAAAGTTTAAATCTGAAAAAGTTAATGGATCACTTAAAAAATTAATATTCATTTATCACTCAAATTGATTTAGAAGGAGGGAAAAAAGTCAGTTTCTCCAATGTTTTAAAATGTAGAACTTCATAATCACGAATAGTATATAAAAAAGTCTGTGTGCCGCACTGTTAGAATATGATATTCATATTAGAGCAATTTCTTACAGAAACAGTGTTAGCAAAGTCGTTTTTATATATATGTTCAAACATTATATTAAATCTTAAATGTATTTTTAATTTTGTTTTAAATTATGTAATTCTGTCACCATTTACATCTGTAAGCCTCATGTTATGCAATGAGGAGTTTTGCAAATAAATTAATTTTTTAAAAAAAACAAACATTATATTTGACAAGAAAACTCTAAGATAAAAGTATTAAAATATACTCGTATACACAGTAAAATATTATTTTATTTAAATATCTAATATTAATTTTTTTTCTTTCAATTTCAACTTTTAAGTTACTTCTTTTCTTGTACATTATCAAAAGTTCTGTAAGTTTCGAGAAACTGATTGCAAATTCTGAGTATTTAAAATAAAAACATATTTTAAAAATGCATAATTTTTTAAAATGTGTCGTCATGAGTAAAAGTGTTTTTTTTTTTTTTTTTTTTTTTTACAAAAATATCAGAAATAGCTAGTTAAATAATCTCCGAAAGCATAAAAATCATTTACACAGTTTTCTAATGGTACATGATGATCAAATAATAATAATAATAATAATTTTTTTCAACTTGTTGGGGTTACTATAAATACTCAAACCACTGAAATTTCATCAAAAAGTGTGTTTTTAAGTTTTTCTCTTCATGGCTAGAGTTAAAAGGTCATTGCGTCAAGTAATGCGTAATCTCTCTGTAATTACTCTGTAAATTCGAAAAAATGTTTAAAACCCAAAATTTCTCTTAATTTTGAGTTTTAGTTTGTCCCATTAAAGCTCTGTTCGCTCTTTCAATAACAATTTTTAAAAAATTCTGAATATTCCTTCAAATTGCTACGTAAATATAAGAAATTTCCATTTATTTATGACTGAGTAGCCGTTATATGGCTGCTTCACTGGGTATTTCATGATCTTGTATGAATACATGGTGTTCATAAATCATTAGCATCTTCCTAGCATTCAGAGTTCGATTGTATTGAAAAACAATCTTATAGCTCTCCCCTCTTGATTTAAAAAAGGACAGGACTCGAATTTCAAAAATCGAATTGTCTTTTAAGCTTCCCTTCCCTACACCCCCCTACTCAAAGAGAAATTTCTGAAAAACATATTTTTAGCGGATTTGTACTCAACAAAATAAACATGCTTGGCAAATTTCAAGACTGTAGGTCTAAATGCTCAAAATTGTATGAGTGGGTCCCTTTTTCCTTTATATATAAAAGGAAAACACAATTAATTCTTTTTTTTAAAAAAAAATTTTAATGTTAAGAGCCATTTAAGCGAGTGTTTTTCCGTTAAGGTATCCGACTACGTTCGGAAACATGATTTTGCAAACGCATACAAACGAATATTTTTTCAATATTTAGTGTCACTTAGATTAGAATAAGCGGATAAAATGGTTTTAAGAATATTATAATAAAAAAAGTATTTAAATGTGATATTTTGGCAAAAAAAGAACATAGAATTATTTATTTTCAAAATATTCTTCTTTTATGAAAATTGCTTCTATAATACTAATATTTTCCCCATATATAGCTCAGACCTCTGAACCGAGAATGATCTAGGATGTTTGAAATATATAACTTAGAAGTGGATTTATCCATATATATATATATATATTAATACATCAAAACAAAAACATTTTAGGAAACAACACCAATTATTATTTCAATTGGTAGTAACTCTGAAAAAATTGTGAATTTTTCAATAATCCTAGTTCAAGCCTTCTGGGGAAGTTTTAACTATCAAAAGGCAAAATATTATTAATATAGAAGCATTTTTCATACGAGGAGGATATTTTGAAAATAAATAATTCGGTGTTCATTTTTTGCCCAAATATCGCATTTAAATTATTTTTTATTGTAATAATACTCTTAAAACAATTTTATACATGCATCCTAATATAAATGACACTGAATATTAAAAAAAATATTCGTTTGTAGACTTTTGAAAAATCACGTTTCCGAACGTAATCGTATACCTTAGAGCAGTAGCGCAGACAAAAAATTTTCTAGGGGGGGGGTGTCCAGGGGCGGAAGTACACCATTTTGATATCATGATCCAACACGCCGCCCAACATATTCTTTTGATTTTGTCGATCTTCGAGAACAAAAACAATACAAAATTAATTCTTGAAGGAATAATTAGTATTAATTAATAAAATTAATTATTAATAACAAATACATAATTAAATTTTACGTAATATATACATAGGGTTATAACAATCGAAAAAAAAATCCAGGGCTATGGGAGGGAGTCCGGACCCCTAGGACACCCCCCCCTTGTGGGCGCCACTGCCTTAGGGGCATTTTCAGTTGAATCAACTCAAGATCTCAGAAACAACTATTGGTCATCCCCCCCTCCTTGGTAAAATTACTTAGGCTTAGAAGGGTTTATTGCATGCGCTAGCTTAATCCATGGGTCGGGACATTTTGGGGAGGGAGTGTTAATTAACGTCACGCTAGAAAGCAACACGAGGGCTATTGGCGACGAACATCGTAGTTTTGAAACTCGATCAAGTGACGAGGTTGATACCAGGGGCGGCTCTAGGGCAGGACAAACCGGACACCTGCCTGGGGCGGTAAATTTTAAGGGCGGCATTTGGATCGAATTTGAAAAATATTTTGTCACAAAATAATTGATATATTTTCTGAAATGTTTTTGGGTATGAATTTGGGACTTCTCTCCATCCGGGAGTAGGGTATCGACTGACATTCCTTTCACTAGACAATGTCCGGTGTGAGATGTCCGAAAGGGGACAAGTGTAATAAGAGTTTCTGATTGATAGATAACCACAAGAGATGTTTTATTTTAGTCTTGAGTGCAGTTACCATAACTTAAAATAAACGTCTGTGATCACCACCATCAGTAAACTCTTTTTTGAAGAAATTGGCCTGCTGAAATGAACGATTTCTTTTCTTACATTTTATTCGTTTGAAATAATAACAGGTAATTATGTCCTTAACTGCGAATTATTTTGTAAGATTTAAAATTATACGCAAGAATTATTCAAATTTTATAGGTGTGTATCCATGTGTGAGCAACTTATCTTTTTTTAATTATAATTTGTTTCTTTGGAGAAGGGGCGGAAAAACTGCTAGAGCCGGCCTCTTGCTGATACCCTCTCTAAAAACTAACACACCAAGCCAACGGGATGCCTCAGAGCCACTACAGATTGAGCGAACGTCCGCCCCTCTTCATAGAGGTTCTTTAACCGCACTAGACTCGAACTCATCACACCCTGACCACGAGCTAATGACCATGACCATGTAGCTATTTCCGTATGTCAGAACTATATCCCTGAGGTTTATGAGTCATCCTCCAACGCAATGGTCAAGACTTTTTCTTCTTCGACCAGATTTCAAAGTTGTCTTGATCAGTAACGTAACGGAGAATGTTAGCCCCCCTTCAAAAAGTCAGGTTTAGGGCCCCAAGCCGGATCTTACAGAGAGTACGTACTTGGCATCAGTCAAGCTTTAGGCCGCCTAGAATCCTGAGCCCCCCTCGCGATGCAGGGTTGTACGTTACGCCACTGGTCTTGACCTACCTCTTCTCCTGATCTATCCCCTGCTGCTATATCCCTAACGCCGCCCAGCCAGTATGGTGTATATGACCCTCGGCTTGTAACCGAGTGGGTTCGGGTTTGAATCCCGAGCAAGGCATGGTTGTATTTTCTTCGGGAAAAGAAGTCGGATTTTCCCCTGTAAATCATTACCGTCTCGAATGGAAAGCAGCGCATCCCTTCTTCTTATATGCTGGGATCATCATCTGTAATACATGTTTATATTCTTCTGTTTGTATTGTATGTTTCTGTTCTTACACGTATATTTCATATGTATCCCAGGATAAAAACACACAAGCAACAACATATACCCTAACACACTGGCTTACACATGGGTAGTGCCGATTGATCCATTGTACGCCCAGGAGCCCGGATAAGCTGGACTTATCCAGATTATCTGGTTATAACGTTCGGTAGGCCAGCGTCAAGAGGACCTGTTGATCTTCTGCACCCTGGGACCGAAATAAGTTTCAATCGGCGCTGCACATGGAGAGGGGTTCAAAGTTTTCCCCCTTATATTCACGGATTTTTAATTATTACCAACCCTTGGCGCCTTCACTTACGTGTTTTTAGACTGTAATTCGCAATAAGAGATGTCTGTGTATGCCGCTGTTCTCACAAGGCATCTAAGGCTTCTGTTATTCAATCTTCAGGCGCATAGCAGTGGTTATTGCCTACCTTGGTGGCAACACGCTGATTTCATCATCTTCCTCATCTCATAAAAGGCTTATTTTCTATCGTGCCACCTTTGTACTGTGTGTTATGTATTACAAAGTTGGATTTAATATCTTTTGTCCCTCTCTCTTGGTATTGCATTTTGGATGACCAGTAATGTATTTAAGGCCCAGTGGTCGAGTGGTAGCGTATAATTTCTATACCAGGGGTGGGCAGACTTTTCCAGGGTACGGGCTACTTCTAACTTTTTCAAGATGTTGCGATCCACACAGTCTCCGATCTAGCTGGCATCAGCGTTTCGCAAATAGGGTATTTTCAGTATGTATGTTTTTGGTCTTCGTAAAGGCGGTCCGCCCCCCAAATAACTTGGCGGTCTTCCAGTCGATCGTGCCCCCTCCTACTCTATATAAAAAGTTTTCGACAAAGAATTATAGAAAACAACAATTAATTAAAATTTTCTGGGATTGTATTTAAAATATCGAAAATTACCGTCGAATGCTTCAACAAAACTAGAAAAAGATTTCGCTCCGACATGTTTGGCGTATCACATCTATCCAGTCACACTCAATGCAAGCTCATGCGTTCTGCCTGCGCCGGGTCACTTTCTTTTGATCGTTCTCCCCCTCTCATTGTGTTCTATAGCATGGAGGGAGGGGTGGAAAAAGGTGTGAAAAACAAGCTTTGGGATGAATCGTCTGCAATCTCCTCCCCCTGTTCCTTAACAATCCCCCCTCCCTCACATTCACAGCAAACTGGTATAAAAAATAAATAAGAAAACCAACCAGAAATAACAACGGCAGAGGGCACAGCAACGGCAACCCTAGGTCTCCTTCCCATTTTTTCAATCCTGGTGGAGCTTTTCTTTAAGGAAAGACCCCCCTCCGTCTTTTCTTCTCCGTTTCTTTTGGATTGGAATTCCTATTCGAAAAGATTACTTGCTCTTGCAAGACCCCGTCCCGTATTTCTTCAGCTGGGGTTGACCCTCGACAGGGGTGGGAGTTTCTTTATTGGGATTAGTGAAACGTTTCTGATATATTTTCTCTTATTCTTCGTCCCTCATTTAGAGAAGAAATGTCGCTGCTCATGAAACTGATAGTGACAGCATGCATGTCTAAAAAAATTGTTCAGGAACGGTTTTTTGGCGAATTTTTAATGGGCATTAAAAATAGAACAGTTTCTAGAATGAATCACTGAAACTATAGATTTTGTTTCACATTTATATTTATATTACTCTAGAGCAGGTGTCAGCAACCTTTTGCCCGTAGTGTGCCAAAACCAATTTGATTTAGGGTGCTTAGTAAAAAATATTTTAAACAATGGAATAAATTCATGATGACCACATGATAACGGCAATCACGGGTTTCCCATTGATTAAAAATTGACATACTAGTTGTTCAACTTGTATAGTTCAGATAACATTTAAAATTTGATGATTGGGTAAAGAGTTCACGTGTTTAAATTCTTCAAACAGTTTTTAAAATTAAAAAAAATACCTATATTATACGAATACTTTTAAATTAAGTGCATTTTGTTTAATTATGTGCATTATTATATCATTACAAATATGTACTTTCTAAAAGAAAGTTTCTGCAAAAAGCATAAGTTGGCAACAGTGAATCACATGAACTAATTGGCTGGAAACGCGTGATTATATTTATGATATAATTATGACGTCGCATAAATTTATGAACTGATTGGCCAGAAACACGTAGCTCAGTTATCATGTGACTATGACGTCCCGTGAATTTAGTCCATTCGATTACCACTCCAATAGTACATGCAGAGTTAGAGAGTAAAAGTCAAAAGCATATAGATGTAGAGTTTCTCTATACGTATACATTCTTTTTGCAACGTTTGAAGAAATTGAAATGTTGCAAACAAAATGTAATATAAAAATAAAGTTGTAACTATTCCTATAACATAAAAAAAAATTAAATTGTACGTATATTAAGCATTATGTACTTTAAGCATATTAAAATAAGAAATAAACAACATAAAATATAAGTATTCTCCCTTCATTATAGTTAGAAAAAATAAATATTTTAATGCAAACTTTAACCTTGCGCGCGCCACTCTACTTCATTTTGCAATATCTGGGGATCACTTTCACTTTGACACCATTGTGAACATTCAGTTTTTAAACAACTTCTTTGAAGTTTCAAAATATTTTTGATATGAGAAAAGAATTGTTCACATACATATGTAGAACAAAAGCGGACAGCATAGTTCATGTGTAATTTTCTTCAAATGTTCAAATTCGTCAGCAATGACATCCAAGCAGGGGGGCACACAAGGCCTGGGGGTCCGGATATCCCTAAAACCTTTGATTTTTTTTCCGATTGATTATAATTCTAAGTATATAGTACGTAAAATTCAATTAAATATTTGTTATTAATGATTAATTTTATTAATTATTGCTAGTTATTTATTCAACAATTAGTTTTTTACTGTTTTTTGTTCCCGAAAATTGACAAAATCAAAAAGCATGATACAAGAATGGTGGACTTTGGACCGTGGACCCCCCTTCTCCTTGAAAAATACCTCTGTGCGCTACTGCATCCGACAAATTAAAATACAGTTGATTTATCTCGTTACGGTTATCTCTCTCTCTCTCTCTCTCTCTCTCTTTCACAGATATTTTCGTAATTCCATAAATTTTACTTTATATTATTTTGAAGATGTTACCAAAACTATCAATTTCTATCCACTCAAAAATCTTCAAATCTGTAGAATGCCATTGAGAATTGTACCGCATGCTAAATCTGGCACGTGTGCCATACATTACCTACGTCTCCTCTAGAGCTACGCGAGGACCTCGTGATTCGAATTATTAATAAATTGCGGTGAACAGCATCTGAGCTGGGACTTGTATTTCACAAAGCACTAAGTGACGAAGAAATTTATATCGCATATCACTATGTATACATATACAGTCGGACCTCGAAATAACGAAGTCGCTAAATTCCGGAAAAAAGTTCGTTACATTGAAAATTCATTATATAGAGAGGTTCATCTTTTAATATACTTTATAAACCACATAAAACAAATTTTAAATTCATCAACACTATGTATTACAAAAAAAAAATAAACACCTCTTTTTAAATTAATATATATATATATATATATATATATATATATATATATATATATATATATATATATATGTTTATTTTATATATCTTACCCATCAAAAAAGAAAGAAAGAATTAAAAACTGCAAGGAAAACAAGAAAAGAGACTGTTGAAGAATTCATTTTTTTTTCAATATTAAGAAAATAATTTTAACTAAAATTAATGAATTTTAAGGACATCTTATAATTTAAAGCATACAATTAATATTAAACATACATTATTTTATAATTAGAACACGGAACAACTCCACTGAAGGTGAAAGAGGATATGGAAGATGTTTCTAGGGAACTGGACAATGGGGGTTAAAGGTTGCATTTCCTGGATGAAACGTCCAGAACTCTATTGCTCTCAGCTAGTTAGGATCTAATAAAACCAGTTGAAGATTTATGGCCACCATAAAATGTGTTAAAGAGAGAATAACTTGGAATTTTTTTGAAATACTTTTAAAAAAGGGAGAACAAAAATTGAACCACAAAAGAAAAAATTCGCAATATAGAGATTCGTTATATAGAGGTTCGACTGTATATATATATTACGATTTTTGAGCAGGTATGTGTTCTAATTCGATTTTGTTTGGGCTTATTATATATTCAGTGCAGAAATTCAGACTAAGGAGTCCGACAGTTAAATTATTAAAAAAAATTTCTGTACAGTAACAGTAAAAATAATTTGTTTTATATTTAGATTACATTAGTAAGCTGATTCTGTAACTATAAAGTTATTTTGGCCAGCCATTATTTTACAATTTTAAGAAATTAGGAACTTTCGAAGTTTTTCAAACTTTTATAAAATACTCAATTTTTAAAAATTTTTAGTTATTTTAAGTGATTTATGTTTCTTGGATTATTGCGAACAAAAGTTAGTATGGATTTGAAAATCTGTGTTCCCTTGTGAATTTTTAATGATTATTTCTCTAGATAAACCTGGAAAAAACATTTTTAATAATTTTTAAAATATTAACTTGAACATTTTTTTTAAGATCTCGGACCTAAATCCATCCTAACTTTTATAGAACATACATTTGAGAGTACATACAAAAAATTTCAAGACTCTATCTTGAGCAGAAAAAAAGCCTTAGAGATTAGAAAACACTTTTATCCTCAATATTAAAAGTCTGAGAAAAACGCATTTAAATCTTGTCAAGGTATCAAACAAAAACTTGTAATGTCCGAAAAGCTCTAATTTTTTTAATATGTTATTTCCCAATTTATATATACTTTCTACATTAAAACACTACTTTAGTTAATAATGACTGAAAAAAAAATTTATAACAAATTATATTTTCACAAAAGTTTTGAAGTATTTATGTACACAATAATAATGCTACTAACTTAAGCTAAAAATCCTCAGGTTTGTATTTAAAATATAATTTTTTTCAATTTTAAATTTTGGCAGTTTAGCAACTTTGAGTATTTGTTGCACGACTTTAAAATATTATAATATAGTACTACACAGTGGCGCACACAGGAATTTTTCAAGGGGTCGAAAGTTCCCCATTCTTGTATCAGGCTCCTTTTGATTTTGTCGATTTTCGGGAACAAAACACAGTAAAAAACTAATTATTGAATAAATAATTAGCATTAATTAATAAAATTAATCATTAATAACAAATACTTAATTAAATTTTACGTACTATGTACTTAGAATTATAATTAGTCGGAAAAAAAATCAAGGGTTTTGGGTGGGTCCGGACCCCCAGGACCCCCCTTGTGTGCGCCACTGGTACTACAGTATGTTTACTATAATAGAGTTTGGTACATCAAGGAAATATTCAGTTTTATCTACAATACTTGTATTTGTATGTGTGTGGAAGTCTAATTGCAGTATCAACTGAGGCGCGTATTTTGATTTATCATTTTCAGTAATATTCCAACCTTTCGAAATATTGTTTCTCATAGCAACTTGCGAACGTTTTGGCCATGGCATTATCTCAAATGGAAAAAAAAATTATGATATAGCTTCTAAGTCATATAAACTATTTTTTAAAGCAAAAATTGTTCTTGAAGTGAATCTGAATTAAGTAACTATGAGAACTCAAAAGACTCAATTTATAATCAAGCAGAAATGATTTTAGCAATGAAAATTGAAATTCATAACCATTTCACACTGAAAGAGTTGGTTTTACTCAAAAATATTTTTAATTACTTCAATTTAAGAGTGGCAAAATGTTTTAAAATGAAACCGAAACCAAAGCTCAGAAAACTTCAAATATCTAAAAAACTAATTTGTTAGAAAATCTGAAATTTGGGGGCAAGTTGCACGATGATATGGGCCACAAGAAAATGCAAAAAAAAAAAAAAAAAAAAATTTGGTGGGTTTGAGATTTGTAGGGTAGTGTATAGCCTTAAAAATTGAATTCTATGAAATTTAATTTTCGGATGAATATATATTTGAAGAAAAAGTATTGATTGGGAGATTATATAATTTAAGAAGTACATAACCATGAACAAAATAAGCAAATAAGGAAATTCGGATTTCATTGTATGAAATTGTATTCAAGAAGGAAGCACTAATTCGAAATAATTTAGAGAGAAGGATTTATATATATATTACTGGGGGATTTTACGTTAATTGGCTATTATCTTCAGCAAATAATGTGGTATAATCAATTAAATAAGGTGCGTTATTGTAACAGAAAACTGAAATTATATTTTTAAGGATTTCTCTTTCAATAACTCTAAAAATAGAACTTTTACATATCAAATTCTCGTTTTAATTGTATTGAAAAAAAGAAAGTCAGTGGAATGCCTTCCTTGAAATCATTACATAGGAATTCTAAAATCTGGAGCAACACGTATTCGATTCATTTATTTATTTTTGAAGGTATGCAGTCGATTTATTTTTATTTAAAAATGCAAATCAATTGGTATTTGAGAGTTCGTTGTACTCACAAAAATGTTCGCAATTATTTCTTGAATTCCGTGAAACAGCACAATGAATCCTTAAACTATAGATAAATAGTATAACTAAACAAGAAAAATCTAAACAAATATCAAATTACTTCAAAATCCCTTTAGTTTATTTAGAATATTTATGTTTCGGGAATTTCTTTTGCAAAAGAGGAAAAGAAGTTTCACTGGTAAAATTCTCTTGTACATGGAGCCTCAGTAACCGAGTGGTTTGGGATACGGTGTTTAACCTTTTAAAGGGCCATTTTTTTCTAGCAATGTTATGTTAAAAAATTTTGGGATTGAGACTGACTTATAAAAAGACATTCGTTCAGCTTGTTACTTAAAATTAACTTGATTTTAAAGGCTATTTTTTTGGTGGGAAGAATATTTCCCACCATCCAACTTAGAGCTATTCAAAGATAGAACACCCTATGTTTTGTATTTTTTTTTTTTTTTTTTCAAATCGTATTTCATGATATTTATACAATACTAGCTGGAATACCCGTTCCTTGCACGGGGGAATTGAAACATTTAACAATACTGATTGCAGGATAAAAAAGTTTTTAATAAGTTAATTATACGTGTGAATTGCAAATTAAATAAAAAATAGGCCTTTTGCATATCTCAGCTGAACAAAAAAACCATATTTGGTAAATTTTAAGTCTGTAAATCTATAACTGATAAAAAAGATTGAAGAAGGAACAACCTATAGACATGTCAACGAATTCGACATTAAAGTCTAAATTTAAACAGAAACAACTCCTAAATTTTTGGTTGCAAATTTGCAGGATAACTGCCCTAAAGAGAGTAAAGACTGAAATGAGATCTACTATGGAAAAAGAAAAGGTAACAATTGGATGCTGTTATGCACTCAAAATGATATTACAATGGAAATGGATTGTGATGATGTCATTAATGATTTTGAAATGATCAAAGATGGAAGAAAATATTTGTTGCACAAGTAGAACGACTCAACAAAGAATGAGAATGTCTAAAAGAAAAAGATAGTAAAGCAATAAGCGATGAAAAAGACGATAGTTAACAAGTTCAATACAGTTCATACAATAATGTGTACTCTATACTGTAACTGTGAACGATTTCATTAATTTACTGTACTTATTTACAAAGGGGGTGAGAGGTCTGTTATGCTGAAAGGTAAGAAATGAACAAAAGAGTAGCCAAACCATGACAACATTCCTTTCCTTATGGCTGTCGGTTGTCAGCCCAAAGCACGGGGAGGGGGAGGGATAGTGAAAAGACTCTCCAAACAGCAAAAACAAACAAAAGAAAAGAAGTAAGACAGTTAGAGATAATCTCTCCTAATCCAAAACTGGTAAGATAAGAACTGAGGAATGAGGCTCTGAAAAGAGTGGAGGGTAGCCAGAGGGCGCCTTGCTCCAGAGGCAATGCTGGTTTATCCAATGGGAGCTTGAGGCGGGCGCCCAGGAGCCCGGGTCCCGGAGGAGCCTAAAAAGGCCCGAATAAACTGGAATTAACTATATTTTCTAGTTATAAATTTGAATCCTCTAGCGCCAAGGGGGCTTGTAGATCTTCTGTGCCAAGGGCCCGAAATGAGCTTAAACCGGCACTCTCCAGAGGTACCAAAATTTAGGGTTCATTGATGTCAGTCTTAAACATAGCACATAGACTATTGGCAGTGAACATCGTAAATATGAGCCACATTCAAAATACTAGCTCCATCTAAACTGGTGTTCTTTTCAAAAATGCCCATCACGCCAGTGAAAGAACTGAGGCTCGACGAATTTGACAAACATCAGCTTCACTGCTTTACGAATGTTAAGGAATAAAGTGTAGAAATCACCAGTTTAGCGAGGGCAAAAAAACATTTTCAGTTTCTTTTCTGTCAAGACTGACTATGTTGAATTGTGAAATTGTGTGTAGTACACTGAATTGTGAAACATGATTGCCGCTTCAAAATTCTCTACCGCATATTTGTCAGATTCCAACATCATGATTTCTAAGAAAAGACTTCCTGCAGAGATCCATCTGTCATGAAACTAAAATAAAACTTTTCAATTTTTTTTTATTTATATATATTTTTTTTTAATTTTTAAACGTCGCCTGAAGATTTCAAATGTATTTTGAGATGAGGGACAACATTCCTAACGCTTTGTTATCTGATTCAACAAACAACTCTGAAGAAATAGGAAAAAACAATATTTACTTCAGGCAGTATCTGAAAACAATGAAGAAATTTGTGGTAAAAAAAACCACCAATACATTAAGTTACAAATAAGAATCTTAACTATAGATAAAATTCGAAACACCTTTTTATGAATCCTGATGATAAGGGATTGAATAAGAATATAATTTGATAAGCGTCTCATCTTCTTAAAATTCATATTATGGTGATAATTATTCACGTGCTTCATGTGTGAAATTTTATAGTAGCATTAATTAATTACTTAAACTATAAATTTTATCTTAACATTGTAGGAACTTTCAGAGATTTAATTTCATATTATACTTGAAGAGTGTTTATACCATACACATAAAATTGATTATATGGTACACATTGGCGTAGCTAGTCCTGAGTGGGCCCCGTATCAAAATTCCTTGGAGACTCTTTTTGGCGGGCTCTCAACATTTTACGATTTATTTTTCCACATTCTGGGGCCCCTGAAGCTTGGGGGAGCGTATCATTGATACGGTGGTAGCTACGAACCTTGAGGTACAATAATTTTAGATATAATGCCTCTTTATATCATGAAAAATCGGAATTCTTTTTCCAGGAAGTAAAGTCTGACTGTATTGTTGTTGCTCATGCCACCTGTCTGACATAGTCAAATCGAGGCACACGAAATTCATCGTGGCAATGGGCTAGATGTATACCTGTCGTTGGCCTTAGCCTTGAGCACCATACAGGTGACAGTACGATTTAGCTCGGTGAAATTCCCGAAGGGACGATAGATCTGCCTGTAAATGAAATATTTGTCTGATATAATGCATGTTAAAAAACAAAATCTATTACATATGGTGTTAGTTACATGTATATAATCTTTTTCCTTCTTTTTTTCATTTTGAAAATAAATTTTGTTAAAAATTGCTTGGGTAATTTTGGTGCGGCCAGGCATGGGCCAACTGGGCTCGGGCCCAGGACCTCGGCCGCAAAGGGACCTAGTCTCGTTCTCGACTCATCCTAATAAGATCATAATTTTAATAATTTGAACGGTTAAATGTTATTTCCGGTTATATTTGTGATGGATCTATTCGCGTAACTTCTGCTAATCCTCTTAAGAAATCTCTGGGCTATCATTCGCGTTTATGCACAGCCAACCCTTTTGAAGAAGAAACTGTGATACATTTTTTTAAAAATTAAACCTACTATATTTAGTCAGGGTTTTCTAGCTAGCAATGAAGAGAAGGAGAGAGAAAAAGCCAGAAGTCAGGTGAGATTGCAACTTATCAGGCATTACTACAAGTTATTGAATATTTCAAACATTAAATAGAAGAAGATTTAAATTGAGGATTGGTCACTAAACTTAAAGTAACGTTAAGCTAATTAGATGATTGAATTGATCCTAAATAAAAGTGGTTGATATTTATAGTTTTCATATAATTCGTGCATTTCGTTATTGTTCCACTTTATTATTCATATTGAGACATTCTCTTCCTGAATATTTGTGAATCAGTGTTGATAATTTGGTTGATCAAAATAAAGAAGTTAATTTTGAATATATATATGTCTGGTATTCCTTCCCTTCTTCCTACACATCTAGGCGGGCAAGACAGAGGGGATAATATTCTTCACATATTCTCCGCAAAATTGCGAATTACGGACGATATGTCAACTGGCTACATGTGATGACCGTCGTCCACGCACAGGCTTACCACCATACACCATTCTCATACTCATTCAGTTAAAACACTGCAGTCGGTCGAGCCGGTTTGTGCGATTGTAAGGCA
Source organism: Trichonephila clavipes (assembly GCA_019973935.1). Lineage (NCBI taxonomy): Eukaryota > Metazoa > Arthropoda > Arachnida > Araneae > Nephilidae > Trichonephila > Trichonephila clavipes. The sequence continues at coordinate 220,759 of BMAU01001230.1, forward strand.
TGCACATTTATTTGTTTCAGGTTATTGTTCGTACAAGTATTTGACAACGTATGCTATGTAATGTGTACTTTTAAAGGTCCTGGGTGGGGCCTATATTTGTGTAGGAGCCCAGGGCCCTACTTTTGAGTAAGGACCCAGGGCCTCATGAAGTCTTAAGACGTCCCTGGGTGTGGCAGATCATTTTTGGAAATGCCAAAACATTAATTGACAAGTCAACACACAAAAGTCTTTAATTTTGACTCCAGAATTAAAAAACATTCAAAATCTTATTCACCTTCTTTGGAACAAGGCACCGATTTACCAACAAAGCTCTGGATATCTGGTCCTAATCTTCGCAAAAAAACAAAGTTTATATCATTTTTTTTTTGATATCCGGCTTTTAATTATAGATTGAAAATTAAATTTTTAGGCAATTACTTTGAATTTTATTTATATGGTTCCATTTACTAATTATTTATTAGGAATGGTAGATTATTTTTGCCAAAAAACGTTTTTCTATATTAAAAAAAAGCTATTGTAATGGTATTAATTCACTTTTCAACTTGATTAATTTTTTCCTTAACTTAGCATTACAAAAATAAAAAGTAAATTTTGTTTGTTTCCATTTGACATATTTCACTTAACTTACACTATTATTCTAACCTGCGTATTCCCTTCTTTCATTTTACTTCAAAATCTTTCTGCATCTCTTTCTTTTTCATCCCCCCCCCTTTCGACCTGCCCCGAAAAAAATAACTGTAATCAATAAACACAACAAAACCGAAACGAATCACTTGCGTGCCAACAAATCATTTATCGTCAAGCACAACTTACAAAAATCTTTATATTCAAAGTACATCACTTTTGACATTAAGTGTCAATATTAATAACTTCGTCTAACGGATGATTTATACTTTGCTGAATGGCATCACCTAGAACAAGGAAGATGATGGTCGCACTAAGGTTTGCTCTACGTGACTGAATGCATTCAAGTCAAAAATCTTCCATTTTGGCATTCCGTCACGCAGTGAAAGCGAATCGTGTGATTCTTGAATGCCCCCCTCTTTCGTATTTTTCTTTCGGATCCTTTTTGGAGTTGCAGAAAAGCGGGCATAAACACAGCTGCGTTGTCTCAGGACCATGTGCGGGCCAGAATCAGTGTGAATAACACTCTTGTCATCGATGATAGGGAAAGGGAAAAAAATAATTCGAATTTTGTGTCAAAGCCATTTTATACTTAAGTTAGGAAGCACGGCTGTGTGAGGGTGCTTGATGGATTATCATTTGAATTCGCCCCAGAAAAAAAAATGTGAAGGAGAAAAATGATGTTAACAGTTTAGTTTTTAAACGTAAAAATTCGTTCTAAGCTAAAAAAAAAAAAGAAACCAATGAATAAAAAGAATGTTACAATAGGCAATGTTATCTAATCTGGTTTTTCAAATCTGGAAGAAGAATCAAAATATACATTTCGTTTTTATGCATTATTTGGTGATTAATCTCGCTTCCTTATTACTTTTTATACTTATTTGTCAAAATTCAGTGATGTAAATAATAAGAATAATAGTTTTTTTTTTTCACCAAGAAACTAGTTTTTGCTCCTTTAAGAATAAAAAACGAAAATGTTTAGTTGTTTAAATGAATACTAATTTAAGCATCAAATAAAAATATATTCGTTTGTTTAAAAAAAAAGATTCATTGACTATATTTAAAAAATAATCTTTGCACGCAAAATTACATTTTTCGAAAACTCATTTCAAATTTTTTTAATATTGTCTCTATAACAAAACGTACAAATTTAGAAAAATATTTTTCAAATGCAACTTCTCAACACTTTTTTTTTTTGTTGATGTTAAATAACACTTGTGATATATACAGTGTCACTCATAAGTGTGTTCGTACCAGTGGCGTAACAGAGAATATTAGGAACCCCCTGCAAACTCTGGTTTAGGGCCCCAAGCCCAAATACGTACTAAGTGTCAGTCAAGCTGTGGGCCCCTTAAAGCCCCTTCCCCCCTGCAATGCTAGGGTATACGTTACGCCACTGGTTCGTACACTTGAAATCTTACTTAAGGCTAGGATTAAAATTCGAACATGTAGTCCAATTTCGCTGTATATATCTAGCATGGAATTTGAAATGAGAGTAATTTTATTTTCTTTATAATGCTTACTCAATTTATTTTTAAAAGAATTAAAATACAGGAAGATGGAAGAAACACGCGTCACAAAAGTAATTGTACACCAAAACATTTTGGAATACATTCTTTATTAAAAATATCGTTTGTTTCCTTTCATTTATACATTGTGGCGACGTACGAAAAAAATCGTTTGCGTTATTCCTTGTTTTCTTTAAAATATTCCACTCGTATTATTTTATTATTGTACTACTAAAACTATGCTGAAATTTATTTAAGTGTACAAAAGCTTTTATAAAAAGTAAGTTTTTTATAGTTTTTTGATTATTAATTTTTCAAAATAACAGTTATTCTGTCTTTTAAAAAATATGTTATTCTATTAAGAACACACAAGTTGCAGATATCATAAAAAAAATTCATCTCTGATACATTAATTTTTATTAGTAAATAACAATGCATTTCATAGAATATTATGTGTACGAACACTTTTGAGACCACTGTGAATATATAATATCCAATTAAATAGAATTGGAGGAAATATTATCAGAATATTATTGCATCATTTTCTTCCAGTATTTATGGATCGATATGCTTAGCAATCTAACCATTAGCCTACAAAAAACTCTTTGTTACGTCATTTTTAAAAAAAATTTTAGAACTGAAGGCAATTTTTATAAATATGATAACTTAGCAAATGGTTTATAACAACATTTTCCTTCCATATGTTCAAGCAACATTTAAAAAAAATGAAAAGAAGAAGAAAACAATTCATATAAGCAAGCATCGATTTGATTTAATCGTAATCGGTTCTGATAGTTTTTTAACGTTTTGTATGGAAAGAAATTGCGGAGGCCTTAAACCTGCTTCAAATAAATGCTGAATCCATCCCGCAGCGAAAAAGCAAGTCATTTGACGCCCGCGGTGTCCAGCGACAAGGGAGGTCCGGCGGATGGTCATCAAGGACCGGAAAGGGTCAATAAATTAAGGCAATAAAATAAACGAAACTCTACAAAAGCAATCTCTTCGTGGGCGATCCCATTTTTACGTTTAAACGTTACAGTGGGTGGGAATGTTATTTTCTGCGAGTTTATTGTTCAAATTAAATTACTTAGTGAGTATGAAGGTGTAAAAAACAGCAAGGAAAGAAAGGGCACTTATAATCATCTTTTAAGATTCTAATATATCTATTCGTAGGCGTTGAAGTAGTTCTGATTTGAAAATTAATACATTTTCTCTTTACCATGTATAAAGAAGCAGTTGAATTATGTTGCATCTTCGACGGGCTCCTACAAAAGATTATTGAGTTCATACAATGACCGATACATCAATGTTTAGCTATGAAATAGGATATCTGAAAAGTTGCTCTCTTAAATTCACTGAAAAATTTCATTTAATTGCAAATGCGAAGCTGCACGATTATTTTCAGATTCTTTAGATAAGCAGGACAATTACCATGCAATGGACTAAATTCATGAATGTCACGTGATAAATGCAATCCCGTGTATTCCATTGAATTCAAAACCAACATTACTTGTACATGTTGTTTACATTTAACATTTACATAAAATATCAAATTTGGTAATTGGGTAAAGATGTTCAAGTATTAAGATTCTTCGAGAAGTTTTTCAAAATTATAAAAAAGTATATACCGTAAAATCCAGCGTATAATGCGCACCTATACTTTCAGATTGAGTTTTTTAATTTTTAGGTATATTCGCCATATAACGCGCCCCCTTTTATGAAGAAATCTGAAATATTAGTATACATCGCTCTTAAGTTTTTAAGTCATTTATTCGAGGTATTTGTGATGACCCCCCTGGGGTCACACTTTGAACACCAAAATTAATTTGAGGCAAAGAACCACTAAGAGCCATTTTGAATAATAATAATATTTATTTATTATAATTTTCTCAAAAATCTCTGATGGCATATAATACGATAATGTTACGTCGCTTAAAGGGGGGTTTGCCTTTATATTAAATTAAATTACTAAGAATGTAAGTAATTAATAATTAAGATCAAGATCAAGTAAGGTTTACCGAAATAGGAGATCCGAGAAACACACGTATTCGAATTCTTAACTTTCATTAACTATAACTAAGTCGCTCAAACTGACGCTTACTTTAAGCGTACGTGAATTATATTTACCGCTGGCTTATATCAGCTTTCTGGTACGTCTCGCAGCACGAAGTCTTCACGAATCTAATCTCCTTGAATCTTCTAGTAATGCGTTTAAAGTTACTGGCTCAATAGCCTACCATCATCTCTCTTGCTATCTCGCAACTCTCGACTTAAATACCTTATCTAATTTAAATATCTCGTACCTCTTTTTGGAGTTGATTGGAAATAAACGCGAATTTATATTCCCCAGAAAGACGCCTAAGAAGATTAGTGGAAATGTTCCGTACAGATTCGTCACATATTATAACAGACTTTTGAAAAAATAGTATACTTCTAAAGCTACAAATCTTTTATTTCAAAAGGCTTGTCATTTCTTTTAAATAAGCAATATTTTGATATACGTAGAAATAAAAAAAAATTATGCTCATTTCTTTTTCTTATTTTTGAAGTTATCATTCCCCCAGCGTATAACGCGCACCCTTAAGTTCGATCTCATTTTTTGTGTTAAAAGTGCGTGTTACACGCCGGATTTTACGCTATATTATACTTGTACTTTTAAATCAAGTGTACTTTGTTTACCAATCCGCGCATTTTTTATTGACAAATATGTACTTTTTAAAAGAATATTTCTTCTAAAAAAAAGTTGGCAACAGCGAAGCGCACAACTGATTGGCTAGAAACATGTGATTGTTCTTATCCCGTGACTGTGACGTTGCATGAATTTATGAACTTATTGGCTGGTAACACGTGTATCAGCGGTACACACGTGTATCTTTGCAGTTATCATGGGATTATGACGTCATATGAATTAAACCTATTGATTTCACTTATTTAAAACTAAAGTTTTATCATAGGTATATCTCTGAATGCTGGCGAGATGCCACGTATCATTTCTCATTTCCTTATCATTCCGAAAAAGTATTTTAATAAAATGATAAAAATATAACTTGAAAACTATTACTTCATCTTCTGCACCTCCTTTTTCGTCAAACTTTGCTAAGCCAATTATATTGAATGAGTATACACGTTTTGCTTCCTTCTGTTTTTTTAAGTTGAAGTTAAATTCGAAGAAAAACAGCATTAACGCGATCAAGCTTTATCAATTAATCCGAACGGTAAATGAAATTTCTCGACTTAGGAATAAATATCACAATAACAATCAATGCAAACACGAACACACAGTATCAAATTAACTCTTTTATACAACCTTCCGAGATGTTTATTACCACAAAAGGATTAGCTTTACCTCAATTAATCCATTACAGCAATGCCAGAAATGTTTATAATGTCCATTAGATCAGTGTACCCCCAAGGACTTCTTAAGACCCTTTGAGGCCCTGGGCCCAGAGAAGGTATTTTGAAGCCCTGGAACCCTAAACAAAAGTCGGTCCTACCTGAGATATTTGAAAGTGTAAGAGGCCCGCGCCTCTCTCGCGAGTACCTAGATGTGGGGGGGAGAGGGAGGAAACACTCGACATGATTCAACTCTAATCTATTTATTTCAACACTCAGAACAGACACGATTTCAACTAATAATATTAAGAGAATGTCTCAATGAAAACCGTGAAAGTGGAACAACGACAGTAAAACGGTAGCGATTAAGCGACTAACAAACTTGATCCTTATCTTAATTAAGGATATAACCTATATTATATCCGATTTAATCTAATCCTAATTCAATGTTAGTAAACAATCGTCCCTTTAAGGTTTCCTTCCAATAAGAATCAAATTCCTCTAATTCTGTTATTATACCTTTAGTAGCAATCTCACCTGTCTCGAGGATATCTTCACTTCTTCTCTTTTTCTATCTAGAAAACCTCGCCTATTTATAGTAAATTTATTTACATATCACGATTCTCTTCTTCCGAAGGGTTAGTTGTGAATAACGCGAATTGATAGCCCACAGATTTCCCAAGAGAATTAATTAGAAGATCACATATAGATCCGTCACAAAAGTAGACAGTAAATAGCATGCTTTGTCAAATACTCGTACAAATCGTAATTTGAAACAAATAAATGTATACGACTCACAATATCAAAAACCTAGGCTCAAACTGGCGCGACCGATGACCGCATTTCGACTCAATGAGTTGAATGATTGTTTATGATATTAGGTCTAAGCCAAGACATGGACAACGGTCATCACATCATAATACAGTCTAACCACTTTTGCCCGTGGACATGCTGTTTGAAATTCCCTGTTTTTCGGAGAATATGTCCGACAATAATAACCACTAAAACATCAGGATCGTGATAAGCCAGAATCGAGAACGAAACGAGGCCACTGGCGTAGCAAGACCTGTCCTGTATCAAAACTTTCTTTTGAGATACCTTCGAAATTTCACGATGTTTAACTTACATATGCAGGGGCCCTGTAGCTTGGGGCCCCGTATCATTGATACAGTGGTAGCTACGCACCTGCCCTGGGGCCAATTGACCCATGCCTTAAGAAGTCCCTGTGTACCTCAACCTCCACGAACCGGCCAACGCTTGATAATTTTACCGCTGCGAGCTGTTGGTGGGACGTTGGTTGTTTATATTTTAGATTGTACTGATTTAACAATTTTAATTGAATTGTATTTCAATAGGCCTTCAGAATAAAATGCAGCTGCACCAAAAATAAATATAAAGTGATTTAAAATGGAATATATATAAAGCAAGGGTCTGGAAAGCCCTTGATTTTTTTCCCAATTGATTATAATTCTAAGTATATAGTACGAAAAATTTAATCAAGTCATTGGTATTAATGATTAATTTTATTAATTAATGCTAATTATTTATTCAATAATTAGTTTTTTACTGTATTTTGTTCCCGAAAATCGACAAAATCAAAAGGAGCATGATACAAGAGTAGTGAACTTTCGAACCCGGAACCCCCCTTGAAAAATTCCTGAATGCGCTACTGATATAAAGTAATTTCCATGGAAAGTTGCACATTCCCCAGAGAAATACACCACAGTAAATTAAGTAGAAACAATTTTTGTTCCTTGGATGGACCGGGGTTGGGGACCACAGCATTAGATGACATAACTGTCTCCGTTCGCCATGTACAAATAACGCCTACACCTATGCCACTTATGTCAGTGAAATCGAAATATAAATGATTAAAAAATGCACAGTTCGATTTTTAGTTTACAAAATGTCAATTATCAATTTAGATGTTAAGATGTAGCAATGTAGCATTTGTACTCCCAAGATCCAGAGACATTAACCGTCCCCCCCTGTACAAAATTTCCCGTTCCAGTTGTCTAATGACGTAATTATTCTTCCTTCGCCAATCAAAAGTCAACGAGTCCACTTCGATTACAGGTATTCAAATGATTATCATTTAAAGCAAGTCTTGAGTCACGCCATCTAGAAAATGGATGATCAACCAAGCCTAATAAAAAAGAAAAGCTTTTAGAAGAATCTGTGAATACAGTAAAACTGTACTGAAGGAAAAATCTAGGAATCTTGAATTCAATGAAGCAATTTTGTTACATGGACTAAAGGAAATTTCAAGCTCCACCTTCAAAAAATGTATATTGAAAGCATAAATAAAAATTTTAAGAAACCTTTCATTTTTACCCTTTTCCTTACTAAAATAAGCCCTTATTGTGAACATTTAAACTCGTTGTTTATCTTTTTTTTTTCCAATTACGCACTATCAATCAATATTTTATATAAAAATAACAATCTTTGGCAAATGCATGTGGAATTTAGTTGAATTGAAAATGAACATTAAATATATATATATACTATAAGCAAGCTAGTAAAATCTAGGAATAGCAATTAAAACCCTTTAATTCAGGGGTGGGCAGACTTTTCCAGGGTACGAGTTACTTCGAATTTTTTCAAGGTGTTGCGGTCGACCCAGTGCAAGGGGGGAGGGTCCACAAGTCCGAACCCACCCTCATAGCCCTTGATTTTTTTTTCGATTCATTATAATTCCATGTAAAAAGAACGTAAAATGAAAGAGTATTTGTTATTACTGTTTTTTTATTAATTAATGTTAATCATTTGTTGAGTAATTTATTTTTTGTTGTTTTTTGTTCCCGGCAATCGACGAAATCTACAAAATATGTTTGGCTGCGTATTGGGGTATGATACGAGAAGGGTGGACCTTCGATCCTCCCCTTCTTGAAAAATTCTTGTATGTGCCACTACCCAATGCCGTAGGTGCGGTGAGGTATAAGGAAGAGGTTATTATGATAACTTAATAATAAATACGGAATCTGTACTTAGCTTTTGTAACAACTGTATTAAAACCGCGTTCAGACCAAAACGCAAGATACACAAATATAATGATAATAGCCACAAATATAATAATATTAAAAGATGCATTTATTATGAAACAATTCAAAATACATTAAAAAATAAAACATTTTTATCTAAAATTAGTTTTAGTTGTTAGAGTCAGACTTAGTCTGTGTACTATTAGCCAATCTTGAATTTTCCGTATATAATTACTATCTGCTAACATCTTCAGGCGGTCACCCTACAAGGTCTTGGCGGTTCATCAGTCGATCGCGATCGATTTAATGCCTACCCCGGCTTTGATTAATTCTATGTTAACTTTGGTGCTTATTTAATATTATTATAAGAAGAGAAAAAGCAGATTATTCTATAAAATAATTATGCTATCACTTTGTATTGTTCAAATAAATTAAAGCAACTTAATGAACTTAAAAAAATTTACCATAAAATGAAATTTTGATACATATAATTCTTTTTCTTCTTCTTTGATACATACAATGCTTTAAAAATGGAATAATTGAGGCCATACGCAAATAAATAAAAGATTAAACCATTAAAATAAAAAAAATTATGTGTGAGAAAAGCATTATTTTTTTCATAAATTTAGAGGGAAATGAGTCCTACAATGTAAAATTCAGAAGTAAGCTGTGGCGCACACAAGGGTCCTAGGGGTCCGGAACCCCCTCCAAAAGCTCTTGATTTTTTATTATAATTCTAAGTATATAGTACGTAAAATTTAATTAAGTATTTGTTATAAATGATTAATTATTTATTCAATAATTAGTTTTTTACTGTTTTTTGGTCCCGAAAACCAAAAGGAGCATGATACAAGAATGGTGGACTTTCGACCCTGGATCCCCTTCCCCCCTCCTTGAAAAATTCCTGTGTGTGCTACTGGATGTAAGCAAATATTTTGTAGAGCTTTACAACAATCTGAATCTTTTTTAAAGATAAGCAATGGAAATAAAACAAATTTAAGATGTAAAGTTACAATTGCACACACACATAATGTTTTTTATAATTTAATTTTACACTTTTTTATGATTGAGATTCTTTCCGTCTACTGGTCACTTTGATTTGGCGACGAAATATTAATTCACTGGAAATTCTATTTTCCCCTTCAAGCCAAGTCTAGGGAGAATATCGATTTGAATGAAATGAAAAAGTGCATCCAAAAAAGCAAAAAATAATGATGGTTTCTCTAGAGTTATGTATTTCGCCCTCCAATTATTGAAAACATATTCATGTCTATTTCAATGGACTAAATTAATGACTGTTACATGATAAAGGTAAACACTTTTTCTTCATTGAATTAAAAACTAACATTAAATTAACTCGTACTTATTTTATTTGTAAAATTTAGATAAAATTACAGATTTTATAATTGAGTAAAGATGTTCAAGTATTATGAAAAAAAAATTTCCTCAAAAAGATTTTGAGATTACACAGTACCCTTTCTCAAAAAAATTTTTTGGAGACAGTAACAGTAAAAATAATTTATGTTTTATATTATAAAGGTGATTCTGAAAGTTAAAAGTCAGTTTGACCAGCCATTGTTTTACAATTTTAAAAAATTAAGAATTTGTTAAGTTTTTTCAAATTCTTATAAAAAAATGTTCACTTTTTAAAATTTTTAAATCATTGTAAGTTATTTATGTTTCTTAGATTATTGTAAGAAAAAGTTAGCATGGATTTGGAAATCTATTTCCTTGTTGAATTTTAATAATTATTTTTCTAGAAAAACCTGGAAAAAACACGAACATTTTTAAAACACGAATAGTAACTTTAGAACTTTTTAAAAAAATAACTAGAGATCTCTCAGCCGTAAATCCATACTAACTTTTGTAGAATATGCGTTTGCTAGTATATATAAGAAATTTTATTTCTCTATGATGAACAGAAAAAAAGCCTTTGGGTTTAGAAAACGCTTATACCTTCAAGATTGAAAGTCTGAGAAAAAGGCATTTAAAGTTTGTAAAGACATAAAACAAAAACTTATAATGCCCGTAAAGCTCTAATTTTTATATGTTATTTCCCAATGTGTGTTTTACATAAAAACACCATTTTAATTAAATATGACTGAAAACAATTTTTTTTAATTCAAAAAATATTTTTGCATAAAATTGATAGTATTTGTTACGATGACTAATAATTCAGTTTAATCTTAACAAAATATTTTCACAAAAGTTTTGAAGCACAAAACATTTATGTACAAAATAATAATGATGCTAACTTAAACAAAAAATAGCCAGGTTTGTTCACAAAATTAAATTATTTTCAGTTTTAAGTCGGACATTTCAGGAAGTTTTAGCTCTTGTTGTACAAATTTAAAATACTAAAATATAGTACTACAATATGTTTAGTATAATGCAGTTTGGTACACCAAAGGAATATTCAGTTTTATCTGCAATACTTGAAATCAGAATACTTGTATTCGGAAGTCTGATTGCAGTGTCAGCTGAGGACTGATTTTTAGATACATCATCTTCAGTAGTATTCCATCTCTTCGAAATATTGTTTCTCTCAGCAACCTGAGAATGTTTGGGCCGTGGCATTTTCTCAACAGGAAAGAATTAATGAAAACCTCTAAGTTATATAATTTATTTTTTAAATCAAAAATTGGCCTTGAAATAAATTTCAATTAAGTAATTATGAGAATTCAAAACATAATCAAGCAGAAATGATTTTAGTAATGACAATCGGAATTAATAAACATATCACACTAAAAGAGTTAATCGTGCTCAAAAATATTTTTAATTAATTCAATTTAAGAGTGGAAAAATGCTTTAAAATGAAACCGAAACCAAAAAAACCATAGCTCAGAAAATTTCAAATATCTTAAAAACTAATTTGTTAGCATATCTGAAATTTGGTGGCCAACTTCTCAATATGTCCCCCCAAAAAAAAAAAAAAAAAGTCAGTAAATATTAAATTTGTAGGGTACTGTGTGGCCTCAAAATTAAAAAAAAATCTTATTTTATACATGAACATAAAAGTTTCTGCAAAGAGCAAACGTTAGCAACAGCGAAGCGCATGAACTGATTGGCTGAAAACACGTGATTGTCGTTATCATGTGACTAATGACGTTCCACGAATGAAGTCCATTGTGGTCGTCCAGATTGTAAACAAACATTTTCAAATATTGAAGCAAAAATGTAATTCCTGAGAAATACTTTCATTGGGCTGCACTTTATTTCATTCAAACTAGTTGAGGGGTGGCCAACCTTTATGGATCAACGTGCAATTTTTTCTAAAAAAATGTTTAGACGAGCCGTCAAATTATTTTGACTTGTGTATGTTGTAAAAAAAATAAAACTAAACACTAACAATTCAAAACTCTTTATTTTCTGCGAAATAATACATTTTGCGGTATAGTAGTACACGTTTTAGTTCTACGTGCAATTCAAATTAAAGCAACCTTACTGTGACTTCTGTTGTTGCAGATTAGATGATAAATATCTTATATTAAGGGTTGTAAGATGTTACTTTTTGCAGAATGCATGCTGAAGTGGAGTTATCGGCCAAACAGTTTTTATGCGAATCTTCGATGCTATTCAGTGAACTTCGTTATTTTGAACTAAAACGCAAACCGTTTTGATCGGCGGCGCGCCCAAAATTTTGTGTCGCGTACCATTGGTTCGCCATCCCTGCCCTAGTCTAAGTCTGAGGAAGAAAGTAGAATGTCCATAGAATTAACATCAGATTCACGATTTCCATATGACTGGTAGACAGAATCTAATGTGTAAACTATTTATTCTGCTCAGAAAAAAATAAATTTCATTGAGGGAAAAATAGTGATGGTATTCGCATCTATAAGGGGAATAGCACAAATCCTGTTTGCTTCCAAGTTTTCAGCTTATGCAGTCAAAGCCGTCTCAGCAAATGGAAAATAATCCCCTCTTTTTTCGGAAACTCTAAGGGCGTTTGAGTTTCAGCTAAAAGGAATCGCATCCACAGGTGTCAGAAATTCGAAAAGGGTCTTTTCTTATTTGCCACACGAGATCTCGGGTTTCTGATCGTCGAGGGATCGACTACAAATGTAAATTTCTGGTACGATCATATTTAGAAGTACATTTCCAAAATCCCCCCAAAGTTTTAAAAATACGAGGAGATTAAAAAAGGAGCTGTAGCGGAGGATTTTCCAAGATGTGCGACACACAAAGTGCCCACAAAATTACTGTTTTTAAACATTTTCATACAAATTAAAAACATGCTTGCTACAGTCCGAGAAAACCGTCTCTTCCTTCAAATTCTTTTCCAGTTTTTTTTTTTAATAAGTAAAATTTTTTCTACCATAAACGCTATTTTTACTCCCAGCAATTTGCGTGCATTAAAAATTAAAACTTATTATTTATTCCGAAAAGATGCCTTCCCATTAAAATTCAGATTTATTTACTTAATACTTCACAGTTACTAATTCTTCATTTTTTTAGCTACTTATCAACAGTTCCCGATGATAATATCTTTGTATTTTGAAGAATAGAATGAAATTACAGTTTGCCTGTACACTGTTTCAAAAATTTTCAAAATAACTTTCCTTCCCCTTCCCCCAAAATATAAAAGAAAACAATAAATAAAATATAGTGCAATTTAATACGCACAATTGCTTATTATATTTCGCATATATTAATTATATTCAATATATTCTTTTTGCGTTCAATATGATCTTTAATACTTGAACTCAAAATGAATTTTTTGAAATGAAAAATTCTGAGAACCCACATTTAAAGAATTAATTCTTTGTGTAATTATAAAATCGATACATGTATGTATTGCGTTTATAAATATGCTACAGTACATCATTATCATAATGACATAAACTATGCACTATTATAAATTAAATAACTGAGAACATCCTTCTCTCTCTCTTCCCTGTAATAATCTAACTACAGTTATTTCACGATCAATTAAAAAATGGTTATAAGAAATAGCGTTTAGTAATTACTAAAAAAAAGGAAAGAAAGATTTTTGTGCAGTATAAAATCCAATTTGAAAGTTATGCGATGCAAAACGAATACCTTTCTGAAATATTTAGATCATCATAAATGAATGAAAATTAATGCTTTTGAAAATAGTGATCTTTATTGCATAGATTAAAATTCATTTATTTGTAGGAAAACTGGTTGTATGTTTTGGAAAATTTAATTCTAATGATAATCGAAGTAGAAAAAATATATTTATAAGTATGAATGTATTTTTATTTAACAAATTAAATAGTTGCATTAAGTATAAAAAAAGTTTATCGATACTCCATTATATTACATTTGTGAATACTTGCATGCCTTTTTTTCATAATCTTAGGAAACACCAGGGGCGTAGCTACCGCCGTATCAATGATATGTGGCTCCCAAGCTGCAGGGCCCCCGAAAGAGTTCTGATACAGGGCCCACTCAGAACTTGCTACGCCATTGGGTAACACGATTAAAATTGACAAGAGACGAACTTTCCCAACACACATTAGTAGCCTTCTTTAATTTTGTTTTCCAACAGCGTAGATAAAAATTTTTACAATTTGTTTTCAGTACAATTTTTCTCAATTTATTTCATGTAGAAAAATTTGTAAACTATCAATAAAATTAGCCATTTACCTGAATAATTTCTACATAAATCAATGCTAGCAAAACACGTTTAATTCAAGGAAGTAATTGTCTGAAATAACAACTAACCATTAACCAAATATGACAGTGTCTTGTGACAACTAGTGACGTCAAAATTTTGTTTCCTAAACGAGTAATAGTGATATTACATTGTGCTCTAACCCAGCTGCGCATGACGTTTCCATTCAGTATTCGTATCTAGCCGCATTTGTTTATCTCCGCAGGGCGCCATCTAGTGAGTCAGTTTGAAATGAACTGGAAAAGGAAAATAAGTTGAATCTTACAATTTGAGTAAGTCTAAATTTAAATGTTGATAGAATAATTTTGAGTTAATATGTTAATTAATAACTGTATGGAAATTAAAAAACTAGTTATCCTTACATTTTAAAAATAATACTCAAAAAGAAAAGTATAAAAAGCAAGCAACTAGCTTTATGAAGCATATTTTCTGCATAAATGTTGTGTTTCCGTAGTGTAGTGGTTATCACGTGCGCTTCACACGCGCAAGGTCCCCGGTTCGAACCCGGGCGGAAACAAGTTTTCTTTATATTTTTATTTTTTTGAATAAACGATAACATAAATTTTTAAAACTTATTTTTCACAACGAGATATAAATACTTTGTTTGAATTTTCAATGATTTTGTGAGTCTGGTATGAGTTTTAAAATTTTTCAACAAAACAATCATTCTTCACGCGATAAAATGCTTAGAAGTTCGTTGAAAAACGGTCAGCTATAGATATTTCTAAAATGTAGGTTGATAAAAAAAATTAATGGGTTAAAATTTATTTCTTCAATAAAGTTTTACGAAAATCTGACGGAGTTAAAAAACCAAGCAAAAAAGTAGTCATGCATTAACTTGAAAAATAAAGATGTTTTTCTTAGAATTATTAACTACCCAAAACATTTCCAATTAGTGTGCTTAAGTAATGGTTTTTTTATTTTATTTTTTGTATTACATCTCTAAAACACACATATTGTATCCAATATAGTGGATTATTATAATTAAAATTTTATTTACACACACACAGAAATTGCTTTTGAGAAAAAACCTGGTTTTTATTAAAACAGCGGTCTCTCCACAGTACGGCTGATTCCGCTGCAAAATTTATAATGTAAGTAAACCATACAACCCTTCAACGAAATACAATTCATGACATACATAATGAAAGTGAAAACTTACTTATTGGACACTTCATACAATATCTGTATAAATTTTCGCCTATGCTATAAATTATAGCCTATGTGTTATTCTGATGTATAAGCTATATTACTGTAAAGTTTCATTAAAATCCATTCAGTTGTTTTTGCGTGAAAGACCCCCAAACATCCTCACAAACTTTCGCATTTATAATATATATTAGATTCACAAAATCCTATTAGTGGTCCGTGAGGTCAAAAAGTTTGGCTACCGCTGCTCTAGAGCAGGGGTGTCCAACCCAAATGACCTTGCGAGCCACTTCAGAAAAACATTATAATCTCGAGGGCCGCACATAAAAATATGTCCCTTTATATCAGATTTGGAAACAAAAAAACATTTATTGGAGTAAAAATTTAAAACAGAATGAATTATTATTATTGTTTTCATTATTTTTCATGTATATAGACATAGATAACATAATAATGTTTATTTTATATAACTAGCTGGTATACCCGTTCTTCGCACGGGTGAATTTAAAAATTAAAAAATATAGACTGAAATAAAGAAGATTTTAATGAGTTAATTTTACGTTAATTGTATAAATTAAACAAAAAAAGCTTTTTACATAACTCAGCTGAATGAAAAAACCATGTTTGCTAAATTTTAAGTCTTTAGATATAATTGCTGATATTATTATTATTATTATTATTATTTATGACGCCCCGTAACTTTCTTGTGGGTCGATTTTTGAACACACCTACCTGCTCAGCAAAAGCAACACATTACAAATTTTGTGTAATAAACGCTAAAAATAGTGTAAATAATTTTTATCTGGATGTGTAATACGTTATTTTATAACATAATATAATGTTTATATAATATAATAATGCAATGAACAAATAATGTTTAAAATATTACAGTTGCCATTTTCTTGAAAATTACGGTGTTCCTACTGAATTGACCTTTCGTTACTCATTGTTAAAATTTGATAGCGCTGTCATTCGCAAACGATTAAGTGTGCATTGTCCTTTATCTTTACCGTCCTGAATATTTTTTTTAAACCTTAAAAAACATCTCTCTCTCTGACTACCTCTTGCTTTTTGGGCACTCCAAACAGAAAAGAAGGAGGAGAAACGAAAGTCGCACACACAGAGAATCATGTACCATCCATAGTAAAGGATATGCATAATGCAATTCGGAATTTATTAAAAAAGTAATTTATTATAGTAAAATCAAATGTAACTGTTTGATAAAATATGAATCTATTTTAAACTAAAGGAAATTTCTATTATCAAAAAAAAAAAAAAAAATCAAGTAACAGGAAAATACATTGTAGATATATATATATATATATATATATATATATATATAAATTTCAAAATATGAAAAAGCTTTAAAAATCTGATATTTAAAATTTTTTAAAAATAAGTCTGTGGGCCGCGTGTTGGACACTCCTGCTCTAGAGGACCCAAAGCTTGATTGACACCAAGTACGCAATTCTTTATAAGGTAGGCTTGGAGCCTCAAATTTCATTTTGTAGGGGGCCTTAATATTCTCCGTTACGCCACTTTACCCCCATATCATCGGTACGGTTTATACGGCGGTAGCTACATCCAGTGGCGTAACGTTGAATATTAGGTCCCCCTGCAAAGTCAGGTTTTCAGCCCCAGGCCAGATCTTACTGCGGTTTGCAGAACCATAACATAGGCTTTGGTTCCTTTGGAATCCTAGCCCCCCACCCCCTTCTCTTCCTCCCACGATGCGAAAATGGTGAGGGTGTACGTTACGCCACTGGGTAGTTCATACATTTAAATAAAACTTTATAAATGTGATTGGTGAAATTTATGTAGCTTTAAATTTCAAATGACGATTTTTGCAGTTGGGGGAGGAGAGGGCTGAAATTTATTAATGGAAATTACTAACAGTGGCGTGCATAGACAGCTTTCATGGGAAGGATTACATTTAAAAAAAACGTCGACAAAGCACCGAGAAGTAATCTCTATTTTAAAAATTAAAAATATGTTGGTTGATGAAAGGGAGGGTTGAGCCCCAAACCCCACCTTAGTGTACGCCACAGCCCGTGGCTTCAAATGTGGTCATCAGTCATTGGTGTACCTCATCTTGAGGAGTGGTCTCTGGATCAAAATTTCTCAGAGGCCATATGGGCGGCCCCTTAAAAAATTTTTTGTTTAAACATTTTGGGGCTCCTGAAGCTTGGGGGCCCCGTATCATTGATACGGCTGATACGGCGGTAGTTACACCCCTGTCATCAGTTAACTCGGACCAGTAAAAATTTTTCTGTATGATTTTGAAGAATGTTTTTTCTCACACTGATGAATAGTAGGGAAAAGCCAATGGGATACACAAGAAAGGGGTTTCAATCCCTTCCTCATTGGCAACAGATTTTAATTTTTTACTATAGAGATCGGCGCTTTCGTGTGGCTGCGGTAGCCTAGAGGTTATGGTGTGTCCGGAATGTAGCGAGTTCGAGTTCTGGTTCCACTGAAGACCCGTTGTGTGTAGGGGGGGGGACTGATGCACAAATTTATACAGCTCTAAATCCTCCCATTGGCGTGATGTGGTATTGAAGAAGGGGGTGCCATATGCACACACACAGCTCATGTGTCGCTCTCGTCACTTGAACGAGGTTAAAACTTACGAGGTCCATCGTCTATAGCAGTGATCCGCGATAAAATTATCAAACGTTGACCAGTCCGCAGCGATAAAAAGGTTGCGGAGGACTGGTCTATAGAACTCTCACTCAGTCAGCACTTTCGTCTTAGAATTTTTACAATGGAACCCCAATGGCGTAACGGAAAATATTAGCCCCCCCCCTGCAAAGTCAGGTTTGGGGGCTCAAGTCATACTTGGCATCAGTCAGGCTTTGAGCCCCCTAGAATCTGGGGCCCCCATAATGCAGAGGCTGTGTGTGTGGGGTGGGTACGTTACGCGCCACTGTGTAATCTCCACCTCCATTAGATAGGTCTGAATACGCCACTGAAAAGAACTACGTGCAAATAAATATATGCAACTGATCAAACTGTGGGCGTGGATGAACTGGCGTAGCTAGTCCTGAGTGGACCCTATATCAAAAATCCTTGGGGGCTCTCTTTTGCGCCCCCTTTAACATTTTGTGGTTTTTTCGCTTACACATTTTGGGGTCCCTAAAGTGTGGAGCCCCGCATCACTGATACGGCCCCTGTGTGTGTGAGTACAAGATTCTTAAAAATTCTAATAATTATGAGTTTAAATATTGCAGCACAGCAAATTAATCATTTCCATTTGTTTTCTGGGCAACATTTATGGATATTTGTGTGCAGATGTGTGTGTGTGTATATTTGTAACCCTAAAGTAAACACATAATAAATTAATTCAAAGAAATATATGAAAATAAATAATTTATTGGCTTATTGAAACAACATTAGTCGAATGTTTAAATAATGTGTGATCATAATTTAATAAGAAATATTTTGTTTTTCAACTTCATTAAGAATTTCAATTCTTTGAATAAAGCCAAGCTATAAACATAATTAGCATATTTTGTACAACTCGAAAGTAGTAAATCAGAAACTATATTTGAAAAGGAATTATTTATGTAAGAATAAAAAAGACTCTACGCCATTATTTTCTTAGTTCCAAATTGAAGACGAATAACCTTGAAGACGAATAACCTTGAAATGCGGACGCATGATTTCTAACGGCGTTTGCTTCTGAGAAGGTGAGAAATAAGTTTTTGTACCAACCATGCACACGCCCCTTATTTACCTCCCCCCCTCTTTTCTCTCATTATTATTTTTTTAATCCGCAGGTGTGGAGAAGGTGTGCCCATTAATATACAAATGAGCAGAATACGAAATCGTTTGCGACGCCAAAAGAAGTCCGTTTTCTAAAAGGAAAACATTCGTTTTCGTTTAAAATAACTATTTTTTTTATCAAGAGTACACTTAATACATAATAAAAGAATTAATGTTTTTTTTATTGTTCGTTGTGTGTAAAGAACGTATTATGCTCTTCACAATTTGCACATTTTCTCGTAGATATAAAATGATGATTAATTGCAGAGACGTTTCGAAAGATTAATGATTTTCACTGTGAATTTGGCGATGGTTGAAAGCGATGCTCATGGATGTTTGAAAGTGAACTTATTATACTTTGGCGTGGTTGATGCTTAAAGATATTAGCAGTAACGACCAAGACAACATAGAATGAATTATTAAGATTTAATAAGAATACAATTCAAAAGAAGGTTTTTAATGTATTCTTTACACTTTGTCTTATTTTTGTAAAACATACACAAATCCCTTTTTCAACATTTTGTATGAAAATTGATTTTAATTAGTTGTGAATTATCCGATTTACTAAACATATGAGGGACGGAAATACTTGTTGTGTGTGTTTCTTAAATTTATATATTGACATTTTTAGTGGTAACCTCAGTACAGTATAAAATACAAGAAAAAGTTAACATTTACAGCAAAATATATCAGTACCGTAAAAATTTGATGAAAACGTTCACATGATTAAAGTAATGGACAATTATATATATATATATATATATATATATATATATATATATATATATATATATTATATATATATATATATATATATATATATATATATATATATATAATATATATATATATATTATATATATATATATATATATATATATATAATATATATATATATATTATATATATATATATATATATATATATATATTATATATATATATATATATATATATATATATTATATATATATTATATATATATATATATATATATATATATATATATTATATATATATTATATATATATATATATATATTATATATATATATATATATATATATATATATATATATATATATATATATATATATATATATTATATATATATATATATATATATATATATATATATATATATTATATATATATATATATATATATATTATATATATATATATATTATATATATATATATATTATATATATATATATATATATATATGATATATATATATATATCATTTTTGCATTTTTTCCCCTTTAAGTTAAAAAAAACGAGAAAAATAGTGCACCTGATATTTGGAGTTAATGAAGAATAACGTTGCACTATTCAGGCACTTAAGAGTAGGGATTGCAATATCAGTCCAAAAGTTCGATACCGATATTCGGTATTTTTTAGATCTTAATACCGGCAGTGGAAATTTTAGAAAAAGAAAGAAAATTTCTTTGTTTTTTGTTTGCCAGTTTTATTAGAGAGTGTGACTATCACAAAAAATAATTTGTAACTTATAAATTATAACAGAACATAGAGAATCACAAAAAAAGTATAGGAACATTTTATTTATTTAAATCACAAAAAAGAGTGTAAATATCTCTATTCAGTCTGCGGTACTATTACAAATTTTTGGAGTATGATCTTAAAAAACAAAATGCATCAATTGCACTGAAGGAAATGCAAATGCAATGGGAATAACAAACTCACCAATTTAAAAAATATCGAAATGTTACGCACTTTCTTTACAACTACAACCTTGTTTTCACAAATACGAATATCAGACTACGAATCCTGCGCGTGTGCAGTATCGCTCTGAGCTGTAATAGGATAGTTTTGGCCCGCCTCCTTGGATGATTTACAAGTTTTATCACTTTTCTTGATTGTACGATGCAGCTTTATAATCACAGGCTTATTAATTTTTCCCATTAGCAAGACATAAAAACAAAAACACATACTATTTTGCAATAGGGGCAATCTCTGAACATATAGTGGAGGCAATTTAAAAAATGTCTAGAAAATACCGAAAAAACGGTATTTAAACTTGTGAATACCGGCATTACAAAATTGAACAAATAGCTCAAAATACCGGTATTCGGTATTGTAATCCCTACTCAAGAGCTTTTGATGACGGACCTCGTAATTTTGAATCATGGTCAAGTGACGAGGACGATACCCGAGATTGCACTCCACACCATGCCAAAGTGAGCGACGACAGAATTAACGTGCTAAGACCCTTTACACAGCGGGTCTCCAGTGGCACTGGGCTTGAACTCCTGATACGCCAGCCTCGAATCCATTACCTTCACCTCTTATTTCTGGAAGCATGTAATCAATTTTTGCTAGCGGAAAAATACCCTGCACGCCTTTGTTTAAGGTATCCAACTGAGTTCGGAACCGTGATTTTGGAAAAGAGTATAAATGGATAATATTTATGATATTTGGTGTCACTTAGATTAGAAAATGTATATAAAATTGTTTTGAGAATAGTATTACAATAAAAAATGATTCAAGTACAATATTTTGACAAAAAATGAACATAGAATGACCCATTTTCAAAATATTCTCCTTTTGTGAAAAATGCTTCTATTATAATAATATTTTGCCCGTATATAGCTCAGATCTCTGTACAGAGGCTCAACTAGAATTTTTGAAATATATAACTTAGAAGTGGGTTTATCCATGTTTTACGACAACAGAGGGGAAAAATTTTAAGAAATAAACGCCGATAATTATTTCAATGGGTTGTAACTCTGAAAATAATGTGAATTTTTCAAAAATCACAGTTGAGCCTCTGTACAGAGGTCTGAGTTATGTGCAGGCAATATATTATTATAATAAAAGCATTTTTCACAAAAGGAAAACGTTTTGAAAAAAAGGTTATTCTAAGTTAATTTTTTGCCTAAATATTGTATTTAAATAATTTTTTTTGTCAAAATGTCCTTAAAACAATTTTATACATGTATTCTAATCTAAGTGACACTAAATATCATGAAAATTATCCATTTATGCGCTTTTTTTAAAATCATGGTTCCGAACGTAGTCGGATACCTTAATTGTGTTGTTGCAACATTGTTAGTTAAACAAATAATTTCTCTCTCTCCATTGGTTGTATCCTTCACACACAAAAAAAAAACCTGGTAAAAATTATCGTTAAAAACAGCTAAACACTAACGTTGCCCAATAATCTATTGGTCAAGGTCACAAATTCGTGACTGGCGTATCACGAATTCGAGCCAAGAGCCGCTGAAGACCCTCCGTGCAGAGGAAGTTGATGAAAGTTAAGAACGCCGAGACTCAAACGTCCTCTCATTGTCATGATGGGGAAATTAGGAGAGTGGGATACCAGCTCAGGTATCTTACCCGTCACTTCACAATGGCTCAAAATTGCGAGTGAGTGAGTGAATATTAACGTCGCACTGTTCAGTTACACGAGGGCGACGGACCACGTAATTTTGAACCATGGTCAAGTGACGTGGACGACACCTGAGCTGGCACCCTCTCTCCCTAACTACCACACCACACCAACGGGAGGACGTTTGAGCTCTCGACAGATTTAGCGTGCATCGTTGCCCTCCACGGCGGGTCTTTAGTGGTACTGGGCTCGAACTCATGACATGCCTGCCATGATCCGATACCTTGACCACTGGGCTACCGCAGCCCTGAAAATTACAAGGTCCGTCGCGCAGCTTTACAGAGCGACGTAAATACAACTCTAGTAAAACAATGACTTTCCAGTAATGATGCTCGATTTCAATTGAATTTTCAAAACGATTGCTTATCCCACTTATACTCTATTTTGAAAAACAAAACCCGATTATTCCAAAGTAGAAACATCGCTTTTACTCACTCTGTCATTTATTCTCCAAAATTTTATTTTTCTCATAAAAATGTAATTTAATACTCGTTAAATCCAAATCAAACCCCTTCAGATTGTTTGTCTCGTGTCGAAAAATATCTATGATCTTACACCTGCTGGCCTTTTTTGAATTGGTGAAAGTAATACTAATCCTATGGAAAAATTTTACTCTTCCCAAATATTGACTATTGTATTTATTTGATTGCAATTAAATACATCGGAAGAAGAAAAAATAACCCTACTTAAGGTTCCTTTCGAATTATGTTTCTCTTTTAGAATGTTTAACTATGTTATGAAAATCCACAAATGAATAATCAAAAAATCGGCATACAAATATTTTCAGATTATTCTCTGTCAAATGCGCGTTATTGCATTCAAATCAAAACAAAAGTCATGATCTGAAGAAGAAAATAATATTTCCATGTAATAACAATTACGTTTACGAATTGAAAATAGTCCACCGAAAAAAAATGGTTTTCTATTGAAAAACACACAGAGACAGAACAGCTGAATTGTAGTTTAAAATTTATCATTCTTTCTCTTAAATCATTTTAAAAATCTTGACATGGTACCATATTTGAATCGCCATTTCTAAGAATTCGATTGTTGTTATCAGAAACCAACCGAAATCTGTTTTTGAAGATTGGAATCAGGTAATCGGATCTTTATCGAGTGACTCAAAAATATCTTCGGTTTCTAAGAACAGTGATACATTATCGGAAATTTCAAAAAACAGCCTTTATGTCATGAGAAAGCAATTTGAATTTTGGAATTTTGAAAACAATTACTAAAAAAATCCACATGAATGATAAACGATCCCCGATATGACTAAATCAATAACTTCAAAGAAATCAAATAGATTAAATCAAAAGTAAATATGAACAGTTAATGGATTAAAATGCTTCAGAGAAGCTCGTTAATCAGCAGTTCATTTCATTCCATTTTTATTTATTACTTCTTATAAAGTGTTTTCTAGAAAAATTTAATGAAGCAATTCAAAGAAACAACCAAGTATAATATAAATGATAATAAAAGGTCGCGCGAACAAATGTTGTAATGAAATACGTGAATCAGTATAGAATCAGATTTCAAAAAAACATATATTCATCTTTTTGTAAATAATTCTACAGACCTTTAGTCAATTCATACATAGTTTGTTTTTCATGCAAGCCTTTGTGAAGCCTTTGTTTTCTGTATGATTCAACTATTAGGACATTTAATAATTAATTATTTCGTTATTCGAAATTCACACACACACATACATTCACACACACTCTCTCACACACAATCTATCACACACTATCACACACACTATCATACACACTCTCACACACCCCTCTCTCACACACACCCTCTCACACACACACACCCTCTCTCACACACACACTCTTACACACACACTCACACACTATCACACACACTCTCTCACACACATACTCTCTCACACACACACTCTCTCTCACACACAAACTCACACACACACTCTCTTACACTCACTCTCTCACACTCACTCTCTCACACACACCCTTTGAAAATAAGAGCTTTAAAAATAAATTTAAAAAAAAAAAGAGACGAGTATAAAAAAAAGTTTGAATTTTACATATATAGAAATATGTTTATTCAAGATATCCGACTACTTGAGACAACTTTTTTTTTTAAAAAAAAGGCAGATATGGGGAATTTTTTTATGATTTTCAGATTTATTTAGTACATTTTAAGAGAAATATGCTAAAATTAAGAATAGAAAAAGAAATTATTATTACTAAAATGGAAAAAAATGAGTCGAAATTTGCAAAAAAATGCATAAACGGGGTCCATTTTGTACAAAAAGTTTGTGAACAAATTTTCAATTTTTCAATTTTGGATGATGGCCGCGGTAGCCCAGTGGTCAAGGTATCGCGGGTTTGAGTCCTAGTGTCATTGAAAAACCGCCTTGTAGAGGGGTTGATGCACGTCAGTCTGTTTTGGCTCCTCCTTAAGTTGGCACGATTAGGGATTGCAATACCGAATACCGGTATTTTGAGCTGTTTGTACAATTTTGTAATACCAGTATTCACAAGTTTAAGTACGGTTTTTCGTATTGTACTAGAAATCTTTTAAAATTGTGTCCATTATATGTTCAGGAATCGCTAACATAGCAAAATAGTATACGTTTTCTTTGTGTCGCCTTAATCGGCGAAATTAATTAGACTGGGTATATAAAGTTGCAAACAAGAGAAGAGATAAAATATGAGAATCATCCAAGGAGGTGGGCCAAAACAGCTCAGAGCGATACTGCACACGCGCAGGATTCATAGTCTGATATTCGTATCTGTGAAAACAAGGTTGTGAAGAAAGTGCGTAATATTTCGATATATTTTAAATTGGTGAGTTTTTGTGTGTTATTCACATTGTATTTGCATATCATACTTTAGGTAGTTCAAAATATTTTTCAGATTCATTATATAAATGATAACCCATATAATAATGAATAAGAATAACTTTAAAGAACATAAAAAATCATTTGATAATACTTCGGTTTGGTTTCATTATTCATAGGATGAAAAGAATATGGCGGCACAGTGTAAATAAGATGTTCCTTTTCTTTTTTTTTTTTTTTTTTTGTGATTTTTTATATACTGTTATAATTTATAAGTTACAAATTATTTTTGTGATATTTACCCTCTTCAATAAAGCAACTCTCTCTCTCTCTCTGGCACAAATAAAACACACACACACACACACACACAAACAAACAAAAACACACACACATCTATGTTTTCTTTTTTTTCCCCCCTAATATTTCTACTACCATATTCAAACTGGTATCCCCCGGTATTAAGATCTAAGAAATACCAAATACCGGTATTGGATTTTTGGTACGATATTGCAATCCCTAGGCATGATATAGGTGTTACGTTAATGCTGGAAAGAAATGATGTGCAGTATAACTGATTTGCTCCGTTAACGTAAGGAATTAAGAATTTTCAGTATTTTAACTAGGTAATCTACCTATTAGCGGTTTCCCTATCGTTAAAATTCAAAAATTTGTTTCTGTCATTATCTTTCTACTAGGAATTTTGATTGAGGTGTTGACTGTTTCCGGAATAATTTATCCAAAACATTTAGAAACAGAGTAGCAGAGACAGTAACCTTATTCTATATAAAAGGCTCCTTGAGTTAATGTATAATAAACTTAATTATATGACGCCACCCAGCTAGTATGGGGGATATGACCCTCGGCATGTAACCGAATGGGTTCGGGTTCAAATCACGAGTAAGGCATGGATGTATCTTCTTCGGGAAAAGAAGTGGGACTTTCTGTAATGGATTCCCGTCTCGAATGGAAAGCAGCGCACCCCTTCTGTTCTATGCTGGGATCATCATTTGTAATAAATGAATATATCAGGGGTGACGAACCTTTATGGGTCAACGTGCCATTTTTTCCTGTTGAAATGTTTAACGAGGCACAGGAGTACCGTCCAATAATTTTGACTTGTGATTATTGGGAAAATAATAAAACTAAATACTAACAAAAAAACCCACACAAAACTCTTTAGCTATGAAAAAATACATTTTGCACTGTACTGTTGCAAATGTTTCAGTTAGACGAGTAATTCAAATTAAAGCAACACAAGTGTGACTTCTGTTGTTGCAAATTAGATGACAAATTATGTTAGGATTGTAAGACATTAACAAACAAGTGCGCTCACGCCTTCTCGCGCATCACGACCAAACACTCGCGTTTGTTCGTAATACTTCATTGTGAACTTTGTTATTTTGAAATAAAATGCAAACCTTTTTTATAATTGGCGTGCCCAAAATATTGCGTCACGTGCCATTGGATCGCCATCCCTCGTATATATGTTCTTATGTTTGTATTCTATGTTCCTGTTCTTTCACTCGTATTTCATATGTATCCCAGGATAAAAACACACGACAACAACTTAATTATGACAACCAGTATCTTCTGGAAACAAATTAAACGTTAAAAGTTCCAGTATAACAACGTATAACAGCCCATACCGATATAGAATCGCAGCTATGATGAAAAAATTATAATAGTATAATTTTATCATACGTTTCGCAAATTCATTTCCTTAATTGTAATATTATGTTACAATTCTTCGTATTGTAGTTTTTCAATTTATTGATGATTGATTCTATCAACTAACGGGTTGATTGTTCGCGATTGTATTAACTTGATCCTTTAGATCAGCGGTCGCCAAACTTTTTGACCTCACGGACCAATAAATTCATAATTTAAATCCCGCGGGCCACTAACTTGGATTTTTTAAGTGTTAAATACATTTATAAAAAATATTGTGATCTAAGAACACATAAAATGTACCTAGTTCATAAAATGAAACTATTAATTATAACCAAATTATATGGAAGCTTTATTAATAAACCATAATAAAATAAACAAAATAAAAAAAAATGTAAAAACAAAAAATGGTTTAAATGTATCAAACTTTCATCATTATACATTCCTAGTGTGATAGATGATCCTCCTTACTTGAAATAAGAAGTTAGATATTTGGATCCAATGTAATTACTGCAAATCGGACAACTGCTTTTTTTCAAGCTGAGATCGGTACCTTGCTTTAATGGCTGTGACAGACGAAAAGGCTTTTTCACATAAATAAGTTGTGGAGAATTGAATCAGAATTCTCATCGCCTGTTCACTAAGCAAAGGGTATTTATTCACTTTTTATGGAAAGCAAATACTCAGATCTTGATAAGGATGAATGAAATTTAAATTTAAGGTATCCGACTACGTTCGGAAACGTGATTTTAAAAAAGGGCATAAATGGATAATTTTCATATTTAGTGTCACTCAGATTAGAATACATGCATAAAATTGTTTTAAGGACATTTTGACAAAAAAAAAAAATTATTTAAATATAATATTTTAGCAAAAAATTAACTAGAATAATCTTTTTTCCAAATGTTCTCCTTTTGTGAAAAATGCTTTTATTATAATAGTATTTTGCCTGTATATAGCTCAGACCTCTCTACAGAGGTATAGCTATATACAGGTAATACAACTACAATAGAATTTTTGAAAAATTCACATTATTTTCAGAGTTACCACCCATTGAAATAGTTATTCGCGTTTTTTTCTTAAAATTGCTCCCCTCTGTTGTCGTAAAATATAAATAAACCCACTTCTAAGTGATATATTTCAAAAATTCTGGTTGAGCCTCTGAACAGAAGTTTGAGCTATATACAGGCAAAATATTATTCTAATAGAAGCATTTTTCACAAAAGGAGAACATTTGGAAAAAAGATTATTCTAAGTTAGTTTTTGTCAAAATATTATATTTAAATAAAATTTTTTTGTCAAAATGGCCGTAAAACAATTTTATGCATATATTCTAATTTAAGTGACACTAAATATCATGAAAATTATCCATTTATGTGCTTTTGAAAATCACGGTTCCGAACGTAGTCGGATACCTTAAGAGTTTCGTCGGACCATAAGTCGATGTGGCTTTATGTTAAAAATGTATGCTTAAATTATTATATTGAATTTTCCCTGCAAATTTTCATCATGACTTAGTATATTCGACATTTTTCTGGGGACCGGCGAAATTTTCTCGTGGACCACTAGTGGTCCACGGACTAACACTTTGGTGACCTCTGTGTGCTTTACATATCAAAAAATAAATGAACAACATTTAATTTAAGCATACAGAAACGTTACAGCATACAGAAGATTATTTAGGTAAGTTGAAAAATTAAACAGTTTTCTGCACCTTGACGGTCCACCCTAGTTAATGTGCAGATTACCAAGATAATCTGCAGATCATGTATGCAATTGATTTACGCTCTTTAGCGGTAACATAGACATTTCGAGAAAGAGGTGTCCGCTCATTCGTCCTCATCACTTGACCAAGGCTCAAAATTATGAATTCTGACGCCAATAGCCCTCATACAACTTCAATCCACGATGGTAATAAAAAAAAAATGAATAAATACAGTTAAAATTTTTAAGTGATTAGAACATGATTATTTACTTGAAGCAAAAGTCAAAAACTCTTCTCTATTTCAAATTATTCAAGCAATCGCCGTTGCTAAGAAACAAAAGCTATAATCGAATCTTTTACTGAAACTCAAATCACTTGCAACTGAAGTCCGTCAGAGTTATCTTTTGAATAGCCACGTGCGAGCATTAGAGGTCGTTTAACGTTTGGTGAAGAATGGGGTATAGACACCTGCACATGCCTCCCCTGTACACCTTTCAGGTGTTTCGCAGGTGCGTTTGACAAACAACGCCTTTCACCGGGATTCTTGGCGTGTGGAATATCCGTGAGATTTTTATCGTCTGCCAAAGGGAAAGCCTTGCGTTGTAAGATTTTTAGAAGGGTATCTTTTAATTGTAGGTTTGGCAACAAGAGCTAGATCAGATATTTTCGTGAGAAGCTGTTTGTAGTGCGTTGTTATTAATTTTCAAAGCGTGAGAACCATTTATTCTATTGTTATCATTATTAATGGATTAAAATTTCTAAAAATTCACAGTGTATTAGGCAAAAAGAATGCATTTCTTTTTAAGCAACATCCATTGAAGAATGCTGAAAGAAAAGCTGTGTTTATTCTCATTTTGTTAAAGCCTTATTGATCTTTGGTTAAACAAAGCATACATTCTAAATTCATTTGAAGTTATGCCCATTAGCAGTTTTTTAAATTATTCATCGAACACATTTTGCAATTTTTCTATTCGATAACCGTGCACGACTTTAGAAGAGAAAATTTAACACCGTATGCTAAGCTTTTCGAGAAGCGATTTCGAATGGCAAGTTGCTCCTTCATTTTCAGGAAGCTGTCACGGCCTGATCTTTCAATTCATAATATAGAAAAATATAATGTTATTGCACAATGTGTTGGTCCACACATAGTCCATTATTGTCTTCTTTTTATACACATCCTTCATTTTGTTGCAAAATTCGTGGCAGAGCCGGCAATATCGCAAGAAAAGTTTTTTTTTTGCTTATCCGCGGTACTTTGATCGGTGTTTAACAAAGGCGTCTCAGAAATGATATTTATGAAATTTGCCTCGAAAATATCAAATATGGTTAGTATTACCTAAGACAAAAGAGTTTTTAAGTTCAATATGCATTTGGGGGAAATTGAATAATAACCTTACAATTTAGAAAAAGTATGGGAAAGAAGTGATTTTTGAGTCTATGTGCATTTTTATTAATGTTTTACTTTTTACTTTTATACAGGTAGATGCGTTTATAACGTCAACGTTAAGTATAAACCAAAATATGAAAAATTCTCCAGAAGGGCGGCACATTGGGTCTGCACGTGGTTTGCCAGCACCCTAGGATCAGTCCTGATTTTAAGGCAAAGGCCTATTAGGCTTGAGCCTAGGGTCTCGTCTCGTTTCCTATTAGATCATGATCCGAATCATTTTAATTATCAAACGTGATTTCCAGGCATATTCTCAAAAAATCTTTGAATTTCGGACTATATGCTAACTGGCGATAGAGTGGCAAGACTGCATTATTATATCATGTCCATTTTCCGTATCTAGGCTAAGGCCTACCTCATTTAGGCGAAAGACAGCAGTCAGTCCAGTGGGTTTCGTGCCTAGATCTGCGAGATTGAGAGTCCTGCCCATGTATTTGTTACGGGTTACTGTTTGTACAAGTATTTGACAACGTATGATCTATACTGCCTACTAAAAGAGATGCTGGTGGAACCTACTTTCGCACCAGGCCATCTAGAAGTCTTAAAATGTCGCTGCTGTTTTTGTTTCTTCGTTTTCTATGATTTTATTCTGCTCTATAGATTCCACTTCTTAAGAATTCACGTTCATATTCCAAACTTTATGCAAGTAGATTAGAATAAGAAATAAATGAATTCTCATGTAAGCTTTCTCGCTAAGCAATCCTGTAGAAAGATAAGACCAAGAACGTCTTAAGACTCCTTGAGGCCCTGGGCCCCTACACAATAGATCCCTAGTCCTTACGCAATAGGCTCTAGGTCCCTACACAAATATAGGTCCCACCTATGATATTAAAAGAAGACAGTATACATAGACTGTCAAAAGTACTCGTACAAACAATAACTAGAAACAAATAAATGTGCATGTCTTACGATCGCACAAACCGGCTCGATCGACTGCCGCCTTTTGACTGAATGAGTAATGTTGGTGTAGGGTGATAGGCCAAGGCCTATACATGGACGACGGTCATCACATGTAGCCAGTTGACATAGCGTCCGAAATTCCCAGTTTTTCAGAGAATACGACAGGAAATAACATTTGACCGTTGAAATTATTCGAATCGTGATCTTATTAAGGCCGAGTCGAGGGCCCCTATTGTGGCCAAGGCCTTTGGTCCAGCTGTCCCATGCCTTCAGACGCCCCTGAATAAGGCTATAGAAGAGATTAATATAATGGAGCCCATGAAAAGCTTTGGACTGTAGGAGTTTCATGACTGTAGTAGCTGGCATTGTCACTGAAACACCAAATCGTTAGGATGTTATATTCCACTGTCTAGTTAGTGTTTTTATAATTTGTTATGAGTCTAAAATATAATATTTGTGACTAATCTATTGTAGAAGAGAAGTTAAAAAAATCAAGATACTCTGGTGTAATATGAGCTTCCCTTTCGAATTTGAACTATTTACCTCAAAATTTAGGTGTAGTCAGACAGGAGTAAGAGAAAAATTCCATCAGAATATAAAAAACGAATAGAAAAGTTGTTTTAAGGACGATGGAATATATCAAGAAAGCATGATAGCCACCTAGTCTCTTCAAACTGTGTTCCACGGAACCCTGAGGTTCCACAAGGCACACCCATGGGTTCCACGAGTCACAATAAAAAAATCGAAAAGAAACTTATAAATATATTTGCAAAATTATTATTTCTATGAAGTTTGTGTAATTACAAGTTCCTAAAACTCATCCTACTCATAAAAACTGACAATTTTATTTATGTACACTGCTCAAAACAATTAGGGGAGCACATGATTTTAACAAAAGTAAGCAAAGATGTATACAAATAAGTAACATAAAATGAATCATCCATAATGTAAAGCCTACCAGGGAACGGAAGAAGAAAACTTTATATGCAAATCAAAGTTCATGACTTCAAAAACCAGAAAAAGGAGATAATGGCAGAAATTGGGATGTTGCAGAAACGTCTGTTTTATTGCCGTAACTGTGAAATTCGATTGCGCAGTATTTTTTTTTTTTGAGACAAGGTTACTTGAGAATGTCTCAACAACGTGATTTACCGGAATACATGGCATGGCGTGTTATAGGCAAACTGGAATCCGGGCAAACACAACGTAGTGTCGCGGACGTTGTTGGAGTCGCCAGAAGTGTTGTTGCAAGGCTGTAGAATCGATTCCAAGAAACAGGAAATGTTAGACGTTGACCAGAGGCACGTCGGCCATGCGCCACTACATCAACTGATGACCGGTATATACAGTTAACAGCCCACCGAAACAGAACAGAGAATGCTACGCAGCTGCAAAGACAGTTGCTCTTGGCAACAAGACGAAGGGTGTCCAACCAAACAGTACGTAATCGGCTTCATGAGGAAGGGCTCTATGCACTTATGCCAATGGTCTGCATTCCATTGACCCCACGCCACCGTGCGGCCCGAAGAAAATGGGCTGCTGAACATCGAGATTGGGAGCAACATGATTGGAGTCAAGTGCTGTTTACAGACGAGTCCCGATTCAGTCTAGAGTGTGACACCCGACATGTTCTTGTATGGAGGGACAGGGGCACTCGAAATAACCCCGCATTCGTTCGTGAAAGGTCACAATACAGAAGAGCTGGTTGGATGGTATGGGGTGGAATCAGCATAGGCGGACGTATGGACCTGCATATCATTCGGAATGCACTTTGACGGGTCGAAGGTATGCAGACGAGATACTTCGACCTCATGTCATCCCTTACGCTGGAGCCATTGGAGATTCCTTTGTTTTCCAGGATGATAATGCCCGACCGCATAGAGCTCGTCTGGTGGAGAACATGCTTGATGCTGAAACAATACAGCGTATGGAATGGTCAGCGTACTCTCCTGACCTGAATCCAATCGGGCATGTTTGGGACATGCTCGGAAGACGCATTGCTGCGTGACCAAGGCCGCCTGCTACTGTCCGAGACTTGGAGATTGTACTTCTTGAGGAGTGGAACAGTATTCCCCAAAGTCTGATCGATAACCTCATCGCATCCATGGCAAACAGGTGTGCAGCAGTCTTAGCTGTTCGAGGAGATCACACGCCCTATTAAAACTCATGCATCATGTCTAAAGAGTACCTTTTTTTGTCGTTTACATGTAACCAAATTGTTGCCCTCAATCATCTTTTCATGTTTTTTCCATATTTTCAAAGAATTAAAGCTTAATTCCAAAATTTTTTACGCTTTTTTTCTGTATTGCGCATTGATACGCGTGTACTATGCATTATATGTCAATACGTGACTGTCTCCCACGGTTTTCTTCACTTTTTTGCTTGCTCCCCTAATTGTTTTGAGCAGTGTATAATAAACTTTATTTTTCAACACTTTTTAAACTTTTGTTATAATACTATAGAAGAATATTAAAATGTGTGTGTTTTATCTTTACATATATGCTTCATACAAGGTTGTGAATATTCTATTGTTTACTATCTTGGGTTTCACCAGATAATCACATACTCGTTAATTAACAGTGTCTTGCATAACTAAATAATTTTCTAATGGAAAATACAACTGTATTTTGCAATTAAGAAAAAAAATTTATAATGAAGGAGAGGAAACAACTTATCAACAAATTCGATGTTAAAATCTAAATTTACGCAAGAACAGCTCCTAAATTTTATGTTGCAACTTCATGAAAAATACACGGGAATGGTTTCACAGTTTAAACATTTTAATGTCATTCAGAACATTGTGTTTAAGTGAAACATATTCTTCAACGTGAGTGGCTACAAAAACAAAGTATAAAAACAAATCAAACACAGAAAATCAAATGCGACTGCAGATAATTTCAATAGACATAAACTTCGACTATTTGTGTAAAAAATAAATCAGTAATCGAAGGCAAATGCATGATTAAACCAGGAATACTTTTTAGAACATTACACGCTGTCAAATTCTCGAGGAAAATATTTAGCACAAAAGTGATTTTTTATTGACTTTCTCCAATGATAAATGTTTTCTTTTATGAGAATGTAGCTTCAGGTGCAAATAAGTACACATTTCCGAGTAGTGATCATGCAAGTAGAACGCTTTTCTTTAGGAATTTCGCAGTCTCATTTCTCAATGGGTATATATTTTGACTTCTTATTTTAGAATAATTATCGTTATCTTATAATAATTGTTAGAGCCTATAATAATTTTAGAATAATTTTAGAGAATAATAATTTTTGGAATCTTATTTGATTTTTTTATCTTGGAATATTTAGAAAGGTTTCTAAGCACAATTGTATTCAGCAACAGATACTGATAAACATATTTACAATGCAGCAGGAACAGTATGGCCACACGATTCGTTGCGAACTGGTGGCTGACAGTGTGCTGTCGAGTCGCGAGTTCGAATCACTGGCGTAGCTAGTTTTGAGTGGGCCCTATATCAAAATTCCTTCGGGGCCCTTTTTTAGGTATGTGAACCCTGTTAGCTAGACTGTTGTTACACCTGTTAGGGCCCCCGTAGCTGGGGGCGCCGTATCATTGATACGGCTGATATGGCGGTAGCTACGCCCCTGGTTCGAATCCTAATGCCATTGAAGATCAGCCGTGTGGAGGTCTGATGCACGTTAAATCTATTATGGCTCAAAATCCTCCCGTTGGTGTAGTGCAGTGCTTTCCAAAGGGGTCTATATGGACCCCTAAGGGTCTATCATGACCTGCAAGGGGTCCACGTCAGTGAAAAAATAATTTGGGGGTCCATGAGGTGTAAATGGGGGTCTTCGATAGCCTAAACCAGATAGTGACTTTAATTTTAAAAGAAAATATAATCAAGTGTAAACCAGATTTATATCTATTTAACAGCTTTATTTACTAAATTTACTGGGGTTAATTTGCAGTTACAAGGCGACTGCATAAATTTTATTAAAAAAGGACTATCATTTCAGTGCTTCTTGTGTGTGTGCGCCAGAAACAAGTTAAAGGAATATAAAACTGGACGTCGCAAAGTTTAACAGTTTCTCAATTTGTCACAGACATTATGCCAGAAAAATGACGTTTTAATCTATGTTCAACCTTTAAATGCCTCTTGTTCAGGTCTTGAAACTAGGTTGGAGAATGCTTTGACTATGGTAATATCACAGTAGATAATGAATTCACGTTATCACATTTAAAAAAATGTGTGATTACAAAAGCAACTGATTTTCATAGCCCTAATGAAGACCTTAAAGGAAAGTTTAGAAATGAATGTCAGCAATTATGGCTTTAGAAAGATATACCCTGTTATTTATCCCGAATTATGAAACATCTCAAGAAAGTTTTTAATTGCTTTTTCCAGAGAGGAGGAGTTTCATTGCGCTTGCCAATCAATCGAAAGAAAGATTGGATACTACTAACCGCGCGAGGAGATTTAGGGTAAAAACTTAAAAGATTAAAGCCAAATGTGTTGAAAATTTGCTATGGAAACAAGAAACAGATTCTTCCCAAACAAATAAAAAAATTTGTTTGTTACTCAGTTATTTTATGTAACAATTATTTCATATATTAATTAAATTTTAATTTAATTAACACACATGTGTTTCTTAAGTTTTAAACACTCTACTAAACTACAGCGAGAAACATAAAACTTTTAAACTAATAAGTGCTAAACCAGCTGTAAAAAAACATTTAAGTTGATAAATTTGCAAAAATTTAATATAAGGAAAGTAGGGGTCAACACAAAAACGAAACACATGGCAAGGGGTCCATGAGGCAAAAAAGTTTGAGAACCTCTGGTGTAGTCCATAAGGAGGTTCCAGTTCAGGTGTTATCCTTGTCGCTCAACAGCAGGGAAGTGTTAAGGCATGAGCCCGGGCTCAGGGCCTCGACCAGAATGGGGGCTTCGTCTTGTCTTCCACTAGGCCTTAGTAAGATTATAATTCAAATATTTTCAACGGTCAAATACTTTTTTCTGTATTATTTTCCGAAAAACCGGGAATATCGGACAATATGTCAACTGGCTACATGTGATGACCGTCTTCCATGTATAGGCCTAGGCCTATCACCAAACTCCAGGGGTACTCAACCTTTTTTTCTGCTGGGCCACATACATATGTCAACTATTTCACGCGGGTCGCATACGTATGCTAGATATTTCACGTGGGCCACAACATGAGGATAAATAGGGAGGGGGGAGGAAAGTGCTTTAAGACCCAAATAAAATTGGAAATTTAAAATGTGGAAAATTGATCCAAATTTTTTAGTTGTTATTTTTTATATTTTTTGTCACTAACACTAAATTAGAAGCATTTAAGAAACACTCCTTCACAATTTCTGCATCAGTAAACGGTTTCATATGATTACTAATAATATAACAAACTTCACGGGATGTCTTTGTTACCGCTGTGATATTACCACTGACAAAACACTTTTTTGCTGTTGCAAAGATTATTCAAGAAAGCCTATTTATCATCTCTTGAAAGAGATCTTCAAGGAAAACTGTCACTGAATGATTCCTGTTTGTTGATATTTTTAAATACAGGACTTTCGTGACAAATCATGCATTTAATGATCCATGTTTGTTTTTCACTACAAAATAGTCAACCTCCCAATCGTCTCGACACGATTTATTATTTTTTCAAGTATTTTAAGATTGCAAGATACGAAAGATAGTTAAAAATTAGTTCCACCCATAAAACTGTCACTACTCTGTTATCACTAACCGTAACTGTTCCAAATAGAAATTGAATATAAATTCGTACCCGTATGACACAGGCAGCAAAAAGCAAAATTGATAGATTTGATTTCTTGACAAAGAATATTCCACCCAATTTTTAATACAATGTTCTTAAATAAATTTCTCAGAGAGCAATGGGCCATGATTGGGCCACTTTAAAAGGCTCGGTGGGCCGCAGGTTGCGTATGGCTGCCACCCTGACTCATTCAGTCAAAAGGCGGCATCAGTCGAGCCGGTTTGTGTAATAATAAATCATGCACATTTATTTGTTTCGGATTATTGTTTGTAACGTATTGACAACGTGCTTGACGTATGTTATGTACTGTCTACTTTTAAGGGTCATGGGGGGGGAATACATTTGTGGGAGGACCCAGGGCCTCAAGACGTCCCTCCTCAACTGTAGTTCAGAATTGTGAGGTCCATCACCAATACTCGGGTTACTTAAAAGAGCGACGTTAATATAAACTCTCCTTCTTTACTTCATTCTAAAATGCAAGCTTTTTAAGAATGATTTCTTGAGGATTAGGACACCTACTGGAAAAACTTTAATACTGGGAATGTATTGCTAAACTGTGATTATTTACAATTAATTTTAAATTTGAAGTCACCAACAAATGCCTATCATATTGCTCGACCTATCATTGGTCTCCTTCTTATCGAAATTAAATCGAAATAAACAGAAAAGTTCCCCTTACGGAACTTGTGGTGTTGTTGAAGATTCAATTTTTTTTTTATTAGAACTATTCTCTGGACTTCCATCTCTTTAGTTTTGTACTATTTGCTATATATCTATGCCTTTCTGAATGAGCTGTGTTGTTTTCATTATAAATTAAATTAAACACAAAAATGTGAATTTGTGTGTCATTGGTGAACAATATCTCGATTCTAAAATAATTTGACTATGGAAAATTTCAAGAATTAACAGGAACAAGTTAAGGTTCAATTTTATTGCTATAAACTAAACTTAAATCAGTGGCGCGACAGCCCATGAAAGCCGAGGACTACTGTGCCGAACTCAGTATACGCAACCTTGGGCCCTGAGGTGCATGAGCAGATGTTCCGGTCAAGGGGTCAGTCTGATGCAACACCACCAGTGTTAAGTTCCCAAACAAGCTTGGTACTCATTTATCGACCGACTGAAGGGATGCAAGGATGAGTCTACCTTGCCCATCCCGGGGTTCGAGCCTCGGACCTGTGGAGTGGAATCGCGATGCACTAACCCCTCAGACACTGGGTTTCATTGCTATAAATGCACTTAATTTTGTGTGGATATTGAATAAACAGATGTTGATAATTATTCCAATAGTTAGCAGCCCTTTATTAATAAAAAATCTTTTGGTTTCCAAGTTTGAAAAAAAATCGTTGAGTTATTATTTTCGTAGTATTGTTATTGATGGATGTTCCGCTTACATATATATATATATATATATATATATATATATATATATATATATATATATATATATATATATATATATATATATATATATATAAAATTAAAGTTTCTTCTATTCGTTTAATAATAATCTTTTAATTGGCAATTATAATATTAAAACTTGATAATTTATATATCACACAAAACCATTTAAATATGTTTGACTAAATAAAATTAAACGCATAAGGCAATCTGTATATATAAGAGGGGGAAGTGAATGTCGTTTCTGTGTTCAGTATATTTTGCTTAAAGAACTATTGTTATTTCTCTAAATTCTCTACGTTCCTTTTTAGTAGTGTAAGCTTTGGAAGATAATACGTACATTATGGCAAAGAGAAACATGCACCACGTTAGGTCTTTGATGAAAATGCCTAACATCTTCATCCATGATATTTTTTGAACATGAAAGAATTTTCTTCAAATTCGCTTCCTGAGTTATAAAAACACTTCTGAAATTACTTGCCAGTATTTTTTAGACCTCCTACTCAAAGTCTGGAAACGCGAAAATTAACGCATTTCACACCCCTTGAAGAGTCATGACAAAGGCTTGGCCGCCATTGGAGTGTTCTCATCATGAATTTTGCCCTGAGATCTTAATCGTGGAGCTGACAGCTGGTTTATACGCATCACGCTCATAGTTGTCATGACAACCGAACAACACGCTCGGCCGTTTGTGGACCGATGCCATCAGAAAGAGGAAGTAACACGATCAGACGATAAAAACTTATCAGTCAGAGCATTCGGTTATCATATAAAGGTGGGGCCACGATGATAGCGAAGAAGCAATCGATTACCGTAAAAAAAAGTAGTTTATTACATGCAGTTATCTTTTTATGAAATTTTTTACTGAGTGTATATCTCTTAAAATTGTGCTGAAAATAACTATATATACTGTATAAAATATTTTATAAGCAATTAAACGTTATTCCTGGTATATGTTAGATGCTGTAAAGCTTTTTGCTCTCGAAATATTATACATTTTCAAGACGAGTTAGTAGTTATTTTATTAAAATCTTTTTTATCTTATTGTTCGATCTTTAAAGTTTAAAAAAAAAACCTTTCATTTTACCTCTTGGGAGATAATTTTCTTTTTTTTTCACTGAGAGAGAGAGAACATTTCGAAATCTATCCTAGTTTTCATCATCTTTTTATTTTGCTGATAATTAATATAAAAAAATTTCATTGAGATACTTATTGCTCTTTTAATTTTCTTTTCACACACAGTTAAAAAAACCTCTTTCCTTATGAAAATTTCTTCGTTTTGGCTTAGAAAGGATAAGCAAATAATGTTGAACATTGCCGCAGTGCCTTGAAAATCCCTCTTATGTTGAAATTTAATTTTTTGAAATAGTTTAATTGATTTAATTGTTGCATAAAGGGCAGTGGTATGTTAAGCGGGCATACAGGATGGTCAGTGGCGTAACGAGGAATATTACGCCCCCTCCTGCAAAGTAAAGTTTTGCCTTTAATATTTTATAAATTGGTTTGTCAGTCAGGCTTTAGGCCCTCTGGAACAGTGCTCCCCAACCTTTTTATTACCGCAGACCGGTCAACATTTTACCGTGGCCCGGTAAGGGGGAGGACGTTGATTGTTTATATTTAATAATTTTAATTTAATAGTATTTAATCGTTACTTCAGAATAAAATATAGCTACAAAAAATGAATAAACAGTGATTTAACAAGGAATATAAAGTGATTTTCATAAAAAGTAGCCGAAACGCAAAAAAAATATACCACTGTAAATAAAAGGAAAAGAATTTAATGTTTCTAGGGTGCGGACCGGTACCGGTCCACAGACCAGGGGTTTGATACCACTGCTCTAGAATCCTGGGCGCGCCAAAGATGCGGGAAATACGTTACGCCACTGAGGGTCGTTATAACTAAACCCACCCTCTAAGGCAGGGGTAATCAAACTTTTTTTCTGCCGTGCCGCATACATATGTTAGCTATTTCACGCGGGCCGTAACTTGAGGATTAATGAAGGAGGGGGGAGAGAAATGTTTTGAGACCAAGATAATACATAAATTTTAAAATGTGGAAATTGATTAAAATATTAAAAGTTATATTTTGCTTTAATTTATTTTTTTTTTAATTTTTTATTTTTGTCACTGAATTTTTCTAAATAGGTAGCATTTAAGAATTACTCTTTCACAACTTCTGCATCAATAAACAGTTTCATATGATTACCAATGATAAAACAAATTTCATAGGATGCCTTTGTTATCGCTCTGACATTACCACTGACAAAACACTTTGTTGCTGTTGTAAAGATTATTCAAGAAACCCTATTTAACATCTCTTAAGAGATCTTTCAGGAAGAATGTCATTGAACGAGATTCCTGTTTATTGGTATTTTTTAAATACATTTTCGTGACATATAAAACAAATTCTGTTTTTCCTACAAAATAGTCAACTTCCCAATCGTCTTGAAACAATCTATTTTCTTTGAATATTTTTCGCTTGTAAGATATGAAAAACAGTTAAAAATTAGTTCCACTGATAAAATGGTCGCTATTCCAGCGTTGTCTTTTATCACTCTAATCAGAAAAAAATATCAATTCGCACGCATACGACATCGACAGCAAAATTGATGCATTTGATTTTTTAACAAAGAATTCTCCCCGTCAAATTTTGATAAATAAATGAATTTCTCAGAGTAATGGGCCCTGAACGGGCCACTTAAAAAGGCCCGATGGGCCGCAGGTAGAGTATCCTGCTGTTGATTCGGGGGAGCGGATTTTCTTGAAAAGTCTTTTCAAAAGTGTCCACCAGGGAGCACTTTTGCATGTCGAATTTAATAAGACTAACCCCCGAAAAAAAAAAAAAAAAAAGAGTTAAAATTCGCTTTTTGTGAACACCAAAAAGTAATACCATGTATAAAGCAAGTGGTTGTGGGGAATCCCATAGCATTTGGAATTAAAATATATATATATTTAATAATATATATAATTATATATATATATATATTTGAAACTTTTTTTAATGCGAACCCTTAATTTACATTACAATCGTATCAAAACAGCTCACATCGACGTTTAATTGCGTAAAAATATTATATTTTGCTTAAATGATACAATATTACAATGAATACTCAAATTAAAATATTAATAATTTCACTATCAATATTTGCAATTATGTAACTTGATGAATTATTAACAAATTTGTTTCGCGTATAATATTTATACATCTTATAATCTTAATTATTATCGTTATATTAATTATTAAAGCAAAGTGAAATTACATGCACTTCGAAATAATTTTCTAGTTGCTCGTTCATCAGTTTTGAATAATGAAATATACATGTTCGGATAAAATAAAACAAACAAAATCTGGCTGAATTTGAGTTACATTGATATTATTTCATTTTTAAACTGAAAAACCTATTATAAAAATTTTATATAAGCTTTCAATAACCGTGATGAGATTGGAAAGGGCTAAATTCATGCCAGTCGCATGGTAAATGCAATCACGTGTGTTAGCTCATGAACTGAAGCTGCTCTAACATATTTAATTATTTTTTATTTGTCACGAGTGTCTATTAATGTAAGGCAAGATAATGTAAGACATCTGGCAACCGATTTTTGTTTTGTTTTGATTATTTGCTGTATGTTCTTATTCGTTATGCAGGATTGGAATCATGGAATGGACTAAATTCTTGATGGTCACATGATAACGGCAATCACGTGTTTCCCATTGATTAAAAATTGACATACTAGTTGTTCAACGTAAAGTTTAGATAACATTTAAAATTTGATGACTGGGTAAGAGTTCACGAGTTAAAATTCTTTAAACAGCTTTCAAAAAAAAAAATACTTGCATTATACGAATACTTTTAAATTAAATGCATTTTGTTTGATTATATACATTATTATATCGTTGACAAATATGTACTTTCTAAGAAAAAGTTTCTGCAAAAAGCAAAAGTTGGCAACAGTGAAGCACATGCACTAATTGGATGGTAACGCGTGATTATATTTTTGATATAATTATGACGTCGTATTAATTTATGAACTGATTGGACGAAAACACGTGGCTCAATTATCATGTGACTATGGCGTCACATGAATTTAGTCCATTAAGTGAGGTATGTTGAAACTTTGTGCTTGTGAAATTCTTAATGTTAAAATTTCTCTCTCTTTCTTCTGTCGAAATTCTATTCTAAACTAGTCATTCCTGTTCTTAAATTCATTAGATTATTTTTTTTATCTCAATTCAAAACGTACAGTCCACTCATTCTATTTGAATTAGAATGTATATCCACAACGCGTTTTTCATTGAATTCAAAGCTGATGTAAATTTTCTTGAGTTCTACGTAAAATCAATATGCAGTTTTAAATTTGATAATTGAGTAAATGTGTCCAAATATTAAGATTCTTCAAAAGGTTTTTCTAAGTAAAAAAATTCTTATATTATTCAGGATTTTTTTTTAAACCAATGCATTTTGCTTACTTATGAGCGTCATTATTATTAACTAATACGTAACTTTCAAAAGAAAGTTTTTGCGAAATCCAATGTTGGCAGCAGTAAAACAACAAAACTAACTGGCTGGAAACACATGATTGCATTTATCATGTGACTATGACGTCAAGAGTTTTGCCCATTGTTTTCAATTTTCTAACACAGTTAAAAGATTCGCATAAACAAAAATCACGCACACACGATATTTATTGACTCTCCATGATTGCCAGCCTAAAGCCCATTTCAAAAGAAATATGATTTTAAGTGCAAGAAATGGGAAAGGCAGAGATACATAAACGTCAGTGTAGCAGACGATAAATTCTCGCGACCACCCTTTCAGCAAAGCCCGCGAATGATTTAACGCCTTCTTTTTTCGAATGCGACGCCCTCTCCCCCGCAATCTGATGTCATTCAACCAGTGATCCCAAGGTTGAAGAGTAAACATCCTTTGCAGGCACGTGGGGTTAAGGAGCAATGAAAAGGGGTGGGCATGTTTTTGGAGTTGTATTGTTCTTGCATTTGCATGATAAGGTAGATGTGCGTGTGGTGGAACAATTTCTCCTCGAAATTATTAAATAGAAATAAAAGCAACTGTGATAATATATTCATTTTTTTCCCTTCCATAAGTTTTAAAAAAGCTTTATTTCATATTTTTAAAAAATCATATGAAGGTATAACGAATAATATCCCTGAAACCAGTAGAAAGGGAGATTATATGTAGCAATTCATCACCAGTTTTTTGCTAGTTAT
This sequence comes from Trichonephila clavipes, assembly GCA_019973935.1. NCBI lineage: Eukaryota > Metazoa > Arthropoda > Arachnida > Araneae > Nephilidae > Trichonephila > Trichonephila clavipes. The sequence goes on from BMAU01001230.1 coordinate 264,085, forward strand.
TATTAATCTTGTTTTGAGTTAAGATTGTCTTTGATTAAGGTTAAAGAATAATGCTCATACGTAGCACACTTTTCAAAATATTCAAGTGCCCTAGAATTTGGAAAGGAACGTAGAAGTTCTTTTTCTATGTAAATATAGCAGTTCACAGGGACGTCTTAAGGTATGGGCCAACTGGGCCCTTGCCCAGGGCCTCGGCCAATTATGGGCCTCATCTTATTCTCGACTCAGCCTTAATAAGATCACGATTCGAATAATTTCAACGGTCAAATGTTATTTCAGATTGAATTCTCGGAAAAATTGGTGATTTCGGATGGTATGTCAACTGGCTACATGTGATGACCGTCGTCCATGTATAGGCCTTGGCCTATCACCATACACCAACATTACTCATTCAGTCAAAAGGCGGCAGTCGATCGAGCCGGTTTGTGCGATCGTAAGACATGCACATTTGTTTCGAGTTATTGTTTGTACGAGTACTTTTGACAGTCTATGTATACTGCCTTCTTTTAAGATCATAGGTGGGGCCTATATTTGTGTAGGGACCAGAGCCTATAGCGTAAGGGCTAGGGGCCTATTGTGTAGGGGCCCAGGGCCTCAAGAAGTCTTAAGACGTCCCTGTGTGAATCATGCACCTTTCTTACAGGTTTCAGTTAGTTCAAGCATTTGACAACGTGTGTTATATAATATTGTCTACTTAGAGGAGGGCCTACTTTTGTGTAGGGGCTCAAGGCCTCAAGAAGTCTTATTACGTCATTGGCATCTCACTTTATTTCGCGCGCCAATGTTTGATGAATGTATTCCCAAGAAGTCCGTGATCTTATCACCAAGCTCTCTTACTCGCATGTTTTCATTATTACTATGATTTTAATTTAAGTAAAATACAATCAAAATTAAATAGAATATTCAAAAATTTATTTAGTTAATGTTTTGGTTTAGCCCACAAATACTAATGTGGTTGCTGAGAGCAAACTCACATATAGTTAAAAAATAGCCCCTCCTCTCCCTCAAATTACAATGTTTAATCAATTTTAAAAAAGTTAGGCCAAATTATGCATAACTTTTTCATTTTTTATCCTAAGTTCATACAACATATATTTTTCTTCTTCAAAACATTACACATTTTTTTTACTTAACCCGAAATGGCCAAATGTCTCTATGTAGTGTGAACAGTGGCGCACACAAGGAGAGTGTCCTAGGAGTCCGGACCTTCCCCCAAAGCCCTTGATTTTTTTCCCGATTGGTTATAATTTTAAGAATATAATACGTAAAATTTAATTAAACATTTGTAATTAATGATTAATTTTATTAATTAATATGAATTATTTATTCAATAATTAGTTTTTCCTGTTTTTGTTCCCAAAATCAACAAAATCAAAAGGAGTATAATACAAGAATGATGGACTTTCGACCCTGGACCCCCCCTCCCCTTGGAAAATTCCTGTGTGCGCTACTGAGTGTGAACGATACAAATACAAAATCTGTTGCGAAGAATTGCTCTATAACTTTAAAGGTATATCAAATATGGTAAAAAAAATTATATAATCTGTTTCAAATTATTTCGTGAATCAATTATAACTACCTCTTCCCACGCTTCCAAAAAGAGTAAAACAAATAGAGGTCAGAGTTTTAAAATAAATAAAGACTGTTGTCAATTTGGTAAAGCAAAAATATTACAGCATAATCGTTTAGCGGCAGTACTATTTGATTTTCATTTTATTATTATAATTATTATTATTTTCAGTTAAGAATGTGATTTTAACAAGTATTTTCAAAGTGATATTCGCAATAATTAAATGAATAATAACCCCAGTTATTTTATTCATTATACCATAATGTTAAAATAAATGCAATAGTTAAATTTTTTATTAAAATTAAATAATAATTAAACTTTATTTCTTATAAGGCCTTCGGTATATAATTCATCCGTTTATTAAGAAAATAAGATGAAACAAGTAATATTATTTTTTTTAAAGTCAATTCCTTTTTAGGTAAACAAAGAAAAATTTTATTTTAGTTACTTTTTATTAAATAATTACAATTAATACAAATATGTATATACATATGACAGAATCACAATAATGAGGGGCAAAACAGAAAGCGATTTTCCTTTCTATATAGAATGTTGGACTATTATTTTTGTTTGTTACTATTTATTTATTCATTAAATTTAATTATTCCAATAAAATAGTATTGTAAAAAAAGAAATCAGATTCTCAGAAATTAGGCCATTCCAGGTGGGATTCGAATTGACGACCTTTGGATTAGAAGTCCAACGTGTGTGCTATGCATTGTACTACAGGGACACAACGAACAATTTTCCTGTCTATATATGCTATTGGACTATTATTTTTATTATTTATTCATTTTTTAATTTAATTAATGAATTAATATTTGAAATACGGTATTTACATCAAATGTCATCCACTACAAGTTTAAAAAATATATTTGAACTTGAGTGGATGAATCAAAAATATTTTATTAACGATTGAAAATTTGAACAAGATATATATACATACATATATATATATATATATATATATATATATATATATATATATATATATATATATATATATATCTTGTTCAAATTTTCAATCGTTAATAAAATATCAAGTTCAAATATACACTGGTGTGCAAAAATTAAGGACGAGACGGTTTTTTCAATATAACTTTGTACAAAAGCTTTCCAAATCAACACATTTAATACGGTAAGATCCCCAATACGTAAGGACATGTGTAATGTAAGCAACACTTACTAAAGAGAAATCAGAGGGATAAAAGAAGCTTTATTGAAAAAGTAGCGTGGAGCGCAATGCGACTGAAGGCCGAAACATCCCTGTGATGGGTGTCCAGCAAGAAACATCCGGTCTTTAGTAGGGGATATGATCTCCCCTGACTGCTAGGCAGGTTTCACAGCGTCTGCCCATGCTGAGAATGAGGGTGTCAATGAGTTGTTGAGGCATTGCTGCCCATTCGTCTTGCAGCGCCAATCGAAGCTCCCGAATCGTTACTGGTGGTAAGGTACGAGCTGCCAAGCGTCTGCCTAGAAAATCCCATACATGCTCGATGGGATTGAGATCCGGAGATCGTGCCGGCCAATCCATACGTTCAATATCCTCACTCTCTAAGAGTTGTTCGGCAGCCACTGTGCGATGACATGGTGCATTGTCATCCATGAAAAGGAACTGCAGACCCATAGCGCCTCTAAAAAGACGCACATATGGAAGAAGAATCTCGTTACAATAACGGGTCCCGTTGACTGAACCTGCGTCGAAGATGTGAAGGTCTGTACGACTACCAAGCATGATGCCTCCCCAAACGAGAACACCACAACCTCCATACCTGTCCCTTTCAATGATGTTCGAGGGATGATTGCGGCTTCCCCGCTCTCTCCAGATGAGTATGCGATGAGAATCGCTACTCAAACTGAATCTGCTCTCATCTGTAAAGAGTACTCGTCCCCATTCATTGTCTCTCCAATTCCGGTGTTCCCGGCACCACAGAGAACGCCTTCTCCGATGGGCAGGCGTTAAAGATACACACCGTACAGGGCATCGTGCAAACAGACCACCACCGTGCAGTCTTCTGGCCACGGTAAAACGCGATATCGGTCGTCCAGTCGCCTGTGTCGTGTGTCTAGCGATTTCTCCCGCTGTCTGCCGCCTGTTTCTTCTGGCCTGTAAGACAATGTACCGGTCATCTGCTGGTGTGGTTCCTCGTGGACGACCGCTACTGAACCCCCGGATAGCTGTTCCTGTAGTTTGAAATTGTCTCCAAAGTCGTGAAACGATGCTGTGAGCAATTCCGAACTCTGCAACCACACTTGTCACACTGCGGCCTTCCTCCAACTTCCCAATGATTCGACCTCGGGTAAAAGCATCCAGATGTCGTCTAACAGACTGATTATTCGTCATTCTCGCTGAGGCAGCAACTCGGTGTGATTTTAACTGCTATACGGCGTGCAATCTGTTTGCCAGAAATACTGATCTTACACCGACAACATGCTTTATACTACTCAGATACTCCCCCATTACGTCTACCTGCATATCTGCGCATGCGCTACCGTACATCGCCTTACTTAATCCCCTGATTGGTCTTTCTGTCCGCTCTGCCTCTTCGTTCAGCTGATATGCTGATTTTTCGACTTCGTCCTTAATTTTTGCACACCAGTGTATATTCAAGTATATATATATATATATATCTTGTTCAAATTTTCAATCGTTAATAAAATATTTTTGATTCATCCACTCAAGTTCAAATATATATTCAAGTATATATACATATATATATATATATATATATATATATATATATATATATATATATATATATACAGTGGCGCACACAGGAATTTTTCAAGGGGGTGGGATCCGGGTCGAAAGTTCACCATTCTTGTATCATGCTCCTTTTGATTTTGTCGATTTTCGGGAACAAAACGCAGTAAAAAACTAGTTTTTGAATAAATAATTAGCATTAATTAATAAAATTAATCATTAATAGCAAGTAATTAATTAAATTTTACGTACTATATACTTAGAATTATAATCAATCAGAAAAAAAATCAAGGGCTTTGGGGAGGGGGTCCGGACTCCCAGGACCCCCCCCTTTGTGTGCGCCACTGTATATATATATATATATATATGTATATATATATATATGTATATATATATGTATATATATATATATATATATATATGTATATATATATATATATATATATATATATATATATATATATATATATATATATATATATATATATATATATATATATATATATATATATATATATGGTGAGTGTGAACTAAAATATTAGCAATTGAAAAAGAAAGGAAAGGAGAAAGCAAAAAAAAAAAAAAATTAAACTTTTATACTTCTATCATACAAATTATAATGCGAGTTATATATTTTTGAAAATTAAATTCACACATCACTGGTGAAAGCAGAAACGGACATAATACATATTTATACATTCCGCATTTTTACTAAATAATTGAAAATAATATTTAGTTCTAATTTACTGATTCATATGCTAAAAAGCGCAAATTTTTATGTGAAGCGGTTTTTTTTTGTATTTTTTTTTAATATTACTAACTAGTTTCCGTCGTAATTTTACTTCATGTGGATATGAATATTACAACATTAAGCTGAAGAATGTGTTACAGTTAGAATTATTATTGATGTGTAACATCTTTCCTCTCGATTGCTGAATTTTGTCGGAGTGATTTCGTCAAAAGGGACGGAAGTTTGTAACAGGAAGTGACGTAAGCGCGCGCTATTTGATTTGACCAATGAGAGCACGTGGTCTCTACCCTCGCATCGGGGTCCAAGTCTAGTCGTTTTTTTTATATTGTTAAAGTTAGTATTTCAAAAGATTCGAATTCTTATTCAGGATACACCTACGATAAAGTCTCAGGACTCGTTGTGTAAAAAATCTGAGATTAATTTATCTGTGTAAACTATATTAATAATTATGTGCCAAGTTTCATACTTCTGGGTTGCTTAGTTTGGTCTGTAGAAGGGAAACACACACGCTTAAATTGTGTTTTATTAATATAGATTATATTTACTGTTAAGCGTGTCTGACAAAGTTCAACATCCTTAAGAAAATGCGAGTAAGTAATATGGAATTATTCGCGCGCGCGCGCGAATAAACATTTTATAGTGCGTATCTTTTTCATACTTTGAGGTTAGTTCCTGTCGCTGTCAATAAAATATTTTTAATTGTGATTAAAAAATGTTTTCTCTACTATTAAAACTCCTAAATAAAATTTTCATTAAAGATATAATTATTTGATAGAAAATTTATTTCCAATCGTGCTCGATTCAAGACAATTCAATTTCACACACTCAATTCAATCACATTCAAAATCATGGGAAACGAGTGATAGTTTGTTTTTAAAAGAGCAGAACCATCTTCGGTGTATAGTAAACATACAAAATGCAGAAAATCTTTAATTTGTTGAACCGTTTGATTCGGAGAAATGTAAATGGCCACCGAAATCCCTGTTTGTCCATTTTCAAGTCTATTGTATCCACTGTTCTCCAAATTGAACAAGTAAAAGTATTTTTGATTAAAAAAATTGCATTAATCCTTGTATTAAATAAATAAAATTCTCATTTAAAATATAACTATTCGATAGAAAAATATTTCCAATCATACTCGATTCATTTTTTTCAGATTTAAGTTACTATTGCGTATTTATCACGATAACATGTCAAATGTTACACATCATATGCGACTACTGTAAGGCTCGTTTCTTTTCTTTTTTTTGTGGGATATGGAGCGACAAAGGCTATTATCTCCTGAAGAAGGGGTCTGGGGAGGGAGAGGTTTTATTTGATTTTAAATTACGTCGCACTATGAAACAATACGAGGACTGATGAGGAAGGACCTCATAATTTCGAATCATGATCCAGAGACGAGGACGACATCTAGGTCAATGGGAAGAGAATGGGATGAATGGATGCCCCTAGCTTGCAAATGTATCATTGAAGCAAGGAAGGGGTTAAAAATCTGTGATTGATTGATTGATTGAATATTAACGTCACACTGTTCAGCTACACGAGGGCTTTTGGCGACGGACTACGTAATTTTGAACCATGGTCAAGTGACGTGGACGACACCTAAGATGGCACCCCCTTCTCCTAACTACCACACACACCAACGGGAGGACGTTTCAGCTCTCGACAGATTTAACGTGAATCGCTGCCCTACACGGCGGGTCTTTAGTGGTACTGGGCTCGAACTCGTGACAATGCAAGCCACAGTCCGATACCTATACCACTCGGCTACCGCGGCCACTTAAAAATCTGTGAGGGAACACAGAAAAAGCTTGTAGTTTTCTATATTTAAAAAAAATAATATATTTTACAATCACATCCTTACTAATTTTTAATGGAATCCAAATCTGAGTAGTATTTCGAGTTCTCGATAACAATTTAAATTGATACTTTATATCAGTGAGTGAATATTAACTTCGTATATTCAGTTACATGAGGGCTTTCGGTGACGGACCTCGTCAGTTTGAACCATGGTCAAGTGACGTAGACGACACCTGAGCTGGCACCCCCTCTCCTATCTTCCACACCAGCGGAAGGGCGTTTGAGCCTCGACATATTTAACGTGCATCGGTCCTCTCTGCGCGGCGGGTAATCAGCTGAGACTCGAACTCTTGACACGCTAGCCATGAGTCTGGGACCTTGAGCACTAGGCTACCGTGGCCACTATAGTTTATATAAAAGCGAACGTATTTAAAATATTTTATGCTCCCTAATCAGTTGTGAGTTGCTACGCAAGAGATTAAAAATGTTAGTGAATAATACCTTACTGTCTTTTAATAGTAACGATATCTATACAACAGATCGTTTCTTTAATAGAATTATTTTATTTATGCAATCAATTAATGTGTGTGCTCGAGAAGTATTTAAAAAAATTTATTTTAAAAATAAATTTGAGAAAAATATTCAATAGACTAAATTCGTATGATGTCATTAGTAACATGATAACGGCAACCACGTGTTTCTAGCCAATCAGTTCAAAAACTCATGTAACGCATAAGGCGTTAGCCAAGTTCTCCCCTATTACAGTGATTTCACTGTATTGAACTGAACTGAACTCATGTAACGTCATTGTCACGATAAATGAAATCATATATTTTCAGCTAATCTGATCATACACTTCGTTGTTGCCAAATAACGTTTTTCACTAAAACTTTTTTAAAAAAAAGCAATGTGTCCCTTTATTTAAAAATACATATATAAAACAAGATTTTTTTTAAAAACATGTTATCATGTTTGTTGAAGTTTCTTTTTATAGCAGTTGAACATATCTACCCAATTATGAAATTTGAAATTTTATTTTAGTTTTACGAATAGAATAAAAAGTACAAGTTAGTTTAATATCAGTTTTGAATTCAATGGAGAACACATGTTTGCCTTTATCATGTGACTGCCATGAATTTAGTCCATTGATTACAAATAAGGTAATTTCACGTTCGCCTAATTATTTCCTTTTCTAAATTTCTCAAAATTTAATTTAAGTATTTAGTTATCTTCAAACAAAAAAATTTAAATGGATGCTACATTGATTTAATGTGTTATATTGATCAGTACGATAAAAAAGTGCGCGAATTAGTTAAATTATAAATCTAAAATCTTGACAGCAAACATTTCGATGCAAAAACAACTTCCTACTATTATTTTATCGAATACACAGAGCAACCAGAAAACATGAAAGGTATTTTAGATCAATTAGAAGGAAATAACATGAAATCCTAAACAGGTCTCATTTATACTATTTGTTTAAACAAATTTCAACTATTTTTAAAAGACGCCAGCATTAATAAAAATTCGATGCAAGAAATCATTTTTTACACAGATAATGTATTGAAATCTGCTACTAAAAGTAACATTTTTCGGAAATGGGTTTTCGAGATAGAATTAAAAACATACTGAGATCCAAGATTTTTCTATCACTAATTACAACTTTACTAATATTAACATAAAACATCGATTTTCTATGCATCTAATTTGTATCGATTGCAAATAAATTTCATATTAGGAAACTAATATTATACACACACAACTGACTTCATTCTGTTCACCTACATAATATGATACCTTATGTAAATTGTCGTAACGAATTTATAACACGATATTTCTTCGTGTTTTTGTAGGTAAAAACAAATAAATGAACAAAAATGGCGCCATAAAACTTTTGACCTCATTCTCTGCATCGAAGTTATGTTTCGTAAAACTGTCAACAGTTATAGCATGGCTGGTGATATTTATTTCTTGCGAAACATGGCGTCGTGTGAGCCGTAAAAACATCAAGCAAATTGTATATTTAAGAATTTCTTTTAATAATATATTTGTAGACTTATTTTCCCCCTCTGTTTTTTCCTTGTTGAGTCATTCAGTTTAAATAAAAAATACAATAATAGATTTATATATATTTAAATTAAAACAACAACAATACAAGCCGTTTTTAAAAGACATTTTTTTACGATGTTCGATATTTGTCTAGGTGTATACGCAGTTCAACAATTAAATTCTTAAGATTTCCGATCAGAAACAAGTCACGAGGATTCGTGTTTGAACGAAAAGCGGAACTAGAACAAAAAATACTAAATAAAATTGAGAAAATGTAAAATGCTCAGAAACTATTTTTTATGTTTGATGTGTCTTTATTTTTTTTCCTTTTTATCGCATTTCGTATTTCTTTATGTTCATGGTTTCGATTTCTAATTCCAATCTAAACACCATGCTGAATATTAGAAGTAGCTGAGCCTGAAGCGGTACGGGAGGGTGTGTTTATTAATGTTGCACTTATAAAGAAGGCGACCAATCGTCCTCCTTTTATAGGTTCTGTCCTACCTCGAAAGGTGTCCTCCTACTTGTCTTCCTTTTCAATATTTTAAAACTGATCTGTTAACCTCTGTATTCAGATGTCAGCCCAAACTGTTACGCGTTATGTGGGGGTACAGCATGTGAACTATAAAGGAAATTAATGTATTTTGTACACGATCAGGTATTTATTTTCCACGAAGTGATTAAAAAGATTGCTGAAGAACATATTTCAGAAACAGAAGTTATTCTTATTTTAAACGATTTTGTCCTTCAATATAAATCACAATTTGAAGAAAAATTTATTCCTTTAATAATGATAAGAAAATTGTCAAACTTAGAAGAATCAAATCCGGCCATAACGGAAAAGTTTCCAAAAGTAGTGCAGAATTTTTATCAAAAATGTTTTCAGTATGTTCAAGAATGGTCTAAAACAGATATCACAGGAAATAACAGTTTTCAATGGTGTTCTTTGACTTAATCGCAAGTAAATTGGGCAGGTATAAAAAATTGTGTTGAGTTTTTATCGAAAGAAATGCCTGATATTAAAATCTATAACAATTGTCTGAAGAAATTACAAGACCGAAAATATATATTTAAATTCTTATAAATTAGAACAATGGGAAAATCAGCATGTTGATATTGAGATAAAAGATGGGTGAAAAAAATTTAATCATTTCAAAAATGAACACATTCCGTATGAAAAATTATTTATTCTTGTGGAATTTACTTTTTGTTGCCCTAGAACTACTGCAGCAGTTGAAAGTGTTCTTTCAATTGGTAATGATTTTAGAACAAATGAGAAATTAAGGTTGAATGTTGATACTTTACTTGTAGCACTTACCGTAAAGTTCAGTATGAATAATTTCTGGTTCCGAAATTTCAATACTTTAGAAAATGATATATAGACGAAAAAAAAATCATTCAATGGGAAAATACTCCTTTAAGTATATAATTAAAAGTGATGTGAGCGTAATTAGTGCATTTTTGTTTTAATTAAAAAAAAATGTTTTGTATATTTACGCTGTAATTTTTCTTAAATTTTTGTCCTCCTTTTCATTATAAAAAATTGGTCATCTTACTATAAAGTAACACGAGAGCTATTGGCGACGAACCTTGTGATTCTGAGCCAGAGTCAAGTGGCACCTGTGAGCTGTACCTCCATCTTCTAACTACTATACCACGCCAATGGGTGGGCTCTGTGAGCCTCGACAGATTTAACGCGCGCATCAGCCCCCTCTACTCACTAGGGCTCGAATTCATGACACGCCTACCACGAGAGTTCGTGACTATAACCACTAGGCTACAGCAACTGAAAAGTACAGGGAGGTTCTAGTATTTAGGTGCTATTCGCGTTTAGTGAATGTGGCTCAGAATTATGAGGGGCTACGGTAGCCCAGTGCTCAAGATATCGGATCATGGCAGGCATGTCATGAGTTCGAGCCCAGTACCACTAAAGACCCACCGTGTAGGGCAGCGATGCACGTTAAATCTGTCGAGAGCTGAAACGTCCTCCTGTTGGTGTGGTGTGGTAGTTAGGAGAGGGGGTGTCGCTCAGGTGTCGTCCACGTCACTTGACAATGGTTCAAAATGACGTGGTCCGTCGCCAAAAGCCTCGTGTAGCTGAACAGTGCGACGTTAATATTCACTCACTCAGAATTATGAGGACCCTAGTCACAAACCGTTGTGTTATTTTACTGCGATGTTAATTCAAAAATTTATTTATAATTTTTATTCCAAAATATTGTTTTAGTTAAGATTCCTAATCTGATGAAACGCGTTCCGTCATGGAATGTGTTAGATATAAAAATAATGATATTAAATGTTGAGTGATATATAAAATATTTAAATCCGATTAAATTGAAGTGTAACGTGGTGATTGGTGACTTTTGTGATAAGCTGCCTAGCTATCTAAGGTTACAAAAAAAAAAAAAAACTAGAATTGAAAGGGTTACCAAAAAAAAAGTTTGCTGTGATAAAACGGTTTTTGGAACCAAAAAAAGTAGTAGAATTTGGCATGCACCCTTTATTTCATTCTATTTTATAAATTCATGTTTGCTTGAGAATAAGTGTAGAGAGAGAATTTTATTTGTAATATCATAACTCTTTTCAAAACTAAGCTTAAATTGTCTTTTGGAACTTAAAGGAAATCCAGATTCATTTCAGAGCTTTGTGCTCATACATAAAGCGAAAGAAAGCAACTGAAAAATAATTAAATCAGCGTGTTTTTAATTAGTTTCCTACATTTGATGAGTGTAAATTTCAAAAACAGCGTCAGAAGAAAGAGTAAAAGAATTACCTTTCTATGCCATGTGAGAAAATTTAAGTTTGTAGTGAAATAAAATAATTTATTTTATTTACTATAAATAAAACTGAGGAAATAATAGAAATAAAAGAAGTACTTTTTCATGCACTATTAGAATTCAAGTTTAAAAGCAAAATATACTGTGCTTGTTTTTATATTTTAATCGAAAAATGGTTGAAAGAATTTTTTATATTATAAGTTGGCATTCACATACATTGGAGGAAATTAAAAAAACAAACAAAAAAAAAAAAAAAAAAAACCCCTCAAAAGTATAAGAATTTCAATCTTACTTTTTCTTTTTTTTTGCAATTTTAACGCAAGAAAATTCTTGGAACCTGAATTCCTGTGAATATGTACGAGTACACGTTTTTTTTTTCTTTTCAAATAATTTCAGAATTTAACAATAGGAAAATGTAAAAAATATGCTTGAGAAAATATTTTGTTAAATAAATCTTTTATCTAACAGTGTTTTTAATAACAATAAATCTTTTATTATTTTATTGTAATAATATTCTCACCTCACCTTATTTTACAGAAGCTCCTAGGCAACCTATGGCACACGTGCCCTATGTGGCACGCGGAACACTTCTCAGTGGCACTCTACATCACTCTTCAAAGTTATCAGGTAAAGTTAAATCGCGCTCTGTATCTCTTCTCTATGCCTCACGCATTTTTATTAAACGTTATTTCTTACTTTCAATTCTGTTGATGTTGTTACTAATGCCACCTGATCGACAAAGGCCAGATCAAGGCCCACGAAATTTATCATGGCAAAGGGCTAAGTAACGTACTGTCGTTAGCCGTAGCTTAGAGCACCATACAGGTGACAGAACGATTTAGCTAGGTTTTACCCCAATTTTGATGGAGAACACCCTGAGGGTGGCTAGGGGCCTCCCACCTCTCTTCCCCTTCTACCAAACTCACGAGAGGACTTGCGGCTTGACCGCTATTTAAAGTACCCTCATGCCGCGAAGACACTATACATTTACAAACATCCCTGTCTTCTCCGGGATTCCAACCCAGGCTCTAAGGTACAGCAGTCAGCGTCGCTAATCACTGTGCCGCATGTGTGTGTGTGTGTATGTGGGCGACACTTTCAATTCTTTGTCATAAAACGATTCTGATGAAACTTTCTGAGTATAGTTTGTGTGATTTACGAGGAAAAACAACCTTCTCTGTTTAAGTGTGACTCTATCAGTGGCATAATGTACACACCCCGCATCGCGAGGGGGCCCAAAGCCTGACTTTGCAGGGGTTCCTAATATTCTTCGTCACGCCACTGGACTCTTTCTCTCTATATATATCTACATGTGCGCATGAACAAAAATTTTTTCAAATATTTCCTATCACGTGATACTTTGAATGATATTGGTAAATTGGTTTCTCATACCACAGCTAAAAAGTTGCCGCGCGAACTCTGTTCGAAATCTAATGTTAGGAAAATTAAGAGGCAACAATTTTCATCGTTAGTGGGAAAATGTAAAACATGTTAGCCATGTTCTGAGATGTTTGTAGTTTTATAATTCTTTAAGAGATGGGTTTTTTATTCATAGCTTTTCTTTCGAACCTTGTTTTGGTGTAAGGACTTTTAACAAGTTGACATAGTACTCAATTTTCTAAATATATAAAATCAAAATACTTATGGTAAAGCAAGGAATTGTTTGGAAGATAAGCATTTAGTTTTATCTTTAGATATTTTTCTGAGTGAAAATTCCTTAAATGTTTTCACACGTTACAAAAATCATATTCAGAAAACCCTTCTCATTAGAAAGCATGAATGACATGTGGTTCTAACTATAAAATTGCTTATATTACCCTGTAAATGTAAATAAAAGTAAGGGACAAAAAACAAGATTAACTAGCACTCACTGATTGAATTTTGTACGTGAACTTTCAAAACGAATAAACTAATAATGCTTATAAATTTTATTATTGTACAAATGTAAGTAAAATAGAACAATAAGAAAATTAAAAAAGTTTGGATGCAGTTATTCAAATAGTTTTAGCTATCAAAAGAGGATGTGTATAATAAGAATAGAAATAAATCTTCACTTTAAAAATCCATAAAATAAAATAAAATGTTAATAAAACGCATGCAATGTACTCTTTTGTACGTCAAGCGACCGAATTTTTTTTCTGTGTGATTATGCGTAGAAACCTAATAATTCTTTCGGTTATAAAATTACGATCTTGGCGACCTCGGTAAATAATTTTCTCCCAGTTCCCTCGCTGTCTTACGCACAAAATTGGAGCAGAAAATTCACGCAACCAAAAAATATGCCAAAAAGGAAGCCAAAGAACGAAATAAATAAAATAAATAACAGTTCTCTTGATAAGTATGGCACCCTTATAACTGTTGTAAAATTCTGAATGATTTGATTATTGTTTAATTCTTTCTAGAATTCCTGATTACTTATAAATAAATTATCATAATAAATCAATCAATACATTTAAAGCATATATTTCATGACACTTTTATAAGAATCTTCTACAAAAAGAAGTGAAATGCTTTACAATCACAAAAAAAAAAACAATACTGAATTATTAATAACAATGAAAAACTAATTCTTTTAAGATTATTTCAAGTAATGCAAAACACATCTCCAGTAAAACAGTCTTTAAACTAAAAACTTACATTTAATAATCAAAGTAATTTTAAAAGGAAAAAAATGAGGACAAAAGTAAGTTCTTCACAGAGCATTAAAAGTGTACACATAAATATCATATACAGTTTTAGTTAAAAAAAATTGTATTTATATGAATGTAATAACTTTTTGTCAAACTTCTGGTCGACGTCAAAAGTTACCATAACATAATTTTTATAAAAGCTTCTGGTGAATATGAATCATATTACTGCAGAAAACAAAATGTAACTATAGAAACGCTTTTATTTTAACGTTTTTTTTCCTTTGGAATAATTAGAAATATTTTTTTCTGTCTTCAAAGTAATAAACATTGTGTGTTTATGGAAATTTCCAATTACTACGCTTCCAGTATTTTTTATTTTATTCCTCATCATATTTTCATTCAAAATGAAACAAAGTTAAAAAAGAAATACATTTTTTGCTGTTTAATTTTCATTATAGTCAATAAATAGTCGAATTCTTTTTTATGCGGTATTGGTTCCTGAATAATTTTAAGTCAATATTTTATAAGCTTAAATTCTTATTTTCTAAAAAATATATATCTAGGATGTATGTCACAGATAATATTATAAATTTTTGTGAGTAATTTTATTTATTAAAATTTCAAGTATAATTTTCAAAGAATATTCGAATGTGTTCATAATTATACTTCATATAGCGTGTTTTGGTTTAATCGGAATAAATGTAACACGTTAATGAGATTTTATTTAGAATATTTAATTAAAGTTACGCAAATAAAGAAAAACTCTTCTTTAACTTTTAAATTCTGCTTCAAATTTTTATTTTATATTTAAAACAAAAATGTATTCAAGATAATATTCTAAATTATTTAAAATGAGTTAGTTCTTTGTTAAAGGTAGTATGAAATATAGCCTTCAGATACATACACAAAATTTCGAATAAACCTAATTTGTCAGTATATAACCACTGTATTATAATATTACATATCTTAATAAACATTGCGTTAATGGTAATCCGGCTTCAACAGAAAAATTTAAATATAAGGTTAGAGGAATTTAAAATTGCTTATATGTGTGTGTGTGCTTTTTATGTAAGAGCATTTATTTGAGCAACAAAGAAGTAATTAAAAAAAAAACTTTTCTGTTTCGAGCTTATTTTTAAGCAGAACTACATTTTAAAATAATTTTATCTCAAATTTTGACTTTTTAAACCGGAAAGTTAAAAAAAAAAAAAATCTTTATAAGACGACACCACTTTTCATTTGTTCTCGTTTCGTACAGTGTCCAGTAAGGGTCAACCACTCACCTGTATCCACCCTGGGAGTCCACCTTCACGGTTTTCGTCTCACGTTTCAGAACGATCCTGCTCCTTTTGCTGACAGTCGTTTCAAAGCGCTGACGATAGCCCTCGTTCAGTAGTCATCACACCTCAAAATGAGATCGTTTGGTCCCGCTCCGCACCTCGGATCATTTCTCCCCCTCCTCCCCAATCCCTCTTACCCGAGCGGGGTTTATTGAATCTGGGATCGTTTTAACAAAGATGAATTCTTCTGCCCCTTCTCATGCCCAATACGTCCTTTCGTCAAATATTCGAACACAAAGATTCGAATGAAGGCAGGGAGGGGGAAGGACTCTGTCGCCGTACACCCCCTTCCCTTTTTCTAGGAAAGGCACCCCATACGAATTATATTTGCACTTTTGGGTAAATTTGCGAACGTAGTTTTGGATATCATAGGTACTGGTGCGGAGAATTTGCTGTCATTGTGTAGGGTCATTCCACCTGTGTGTAAGATGTCACGTGGGTTATGTACAATTCTAGAATTTTTAATCCGGTGGCATTGGAGGATTTAAAATTTTTCGAGCGCTGAAAAACATTTATTTTTCGCAGCTGGTTACTCGAAATTCAGTAACAAAATAGAAAGCTATGCTAGGAAAAAAAATATCTCTTCCAGTTATTTATTGATACATTTATTTGTATCAACAAAACTAAAATAGAAAATATTTTCCCTTTTGTTTAAACTGTTTTAAAATGGATGCCTGACAAAAGTTTTTTTAAAAAAATCTTTTTATAATGATTTAAATGAAACCATTTTTCGAAGAAAATATAAAGATTGGTTTTGTTAGAACAAACGTCAGTGCAGAATAGTAATTTTTTACCACAAAACTTATTAAAAATCACAAACAGAACTATTTTTACTTTAAAGTATCCGACTACGCTTGGAATCGTGATTTTACAAAAACATATAAATGGATAATATTTGTGATATTTAGTGTCACTTAGATTAGTTATTTTGACAAATAATGAGCGAAGAACGATATATTTTCAGAACATTATTTTTTTATGAAAAATCTTTATATAATAATAATACTTTGCCAGTATTTAGCTCAGACCTCTATACAGAGCCTGAACGAGGATTTTTGAAATATATAACTTAGGAGGGGATTTATCCATAATTTAGTAAAACAAAGGGGAGAAACTTTAAGAAAAAAACGCCGATAATTATTTCCATTGGTAGTAACTCTGAAAATGTGAATTTTTCAAAAATCCTAATTCAGGCCATCTGGGAAAGTCTTTACTTTACATAAGCAATTTTTTTTTTGTAAAAGCATTTCTTATAAAAGGAGAACGTTTTGTGAAAATATGTTATTCTAAGTTAATTTTTTGTCAAAATATTGCATTTAAATAAAAATTTTTTGTTATAATGTCCTTAAAACAATTTTATACACGTATTCTAATCTAAGTGACACTAAATATCATGAAAATTATCCATTTATACGCTTTTTTAAAATCATGGTTCCGAAAGTACTCGGAGCATCCTCAAAGTTAAAGTGTTCATTCTGAAATAGTAGAAGATAATAATTAAAATATTCAACAACGAAGAGAAAAACAGATTAATGCATTTAATTCTTCAAAAGCGAATGTGAAAGTGATACACAAAAGAGTAATAGAAATAATTTTTTCTGTACTTGTTGCTTTTAGAAGAAACAAATACAAGTAGATTTGAATATCGTTACCTACGAAGCTCAGTTGATAGTTTTTTTTTTATTTCCACATAAATGCGTCGTTATAAAATTAAAAAAAATTTTACAAGATGAATTTAAATAAAAAAAAAAATACTGGTTCGTGTTACCGTTTCAGTTTTACCTAAAAATAACACCTCTTGCTTTGTTACGGAGTATATTGATGGTAATAAAAATAATGAAGCCAATTCCAAATTTCTATCAACACAAGATATAATTTTTCATAAATCTTGTAACAAATGAATGACTTTAACTCCAAAAGTAAATTTTTTTATATCCTACCTAATTGTAGGAAAACTAGTTTTTTGAAAGTGTTATGCACGTGGCCATTCAGGAATGTAAACGATTCGAAGATGCGTCAGCATCTATATTAAAGAATGACCAAACATTTTCTTCTCTAAAAAAACTCTTTTAAAAGATTTCAGGAGAATTCACAAGGAAATTCACCGAATAAAGGAAGTAAATTCAGCAATTCTCCTATATTGTAACAATTAAACGTCAATTAGAATTCTAGCAACAACAGGTAATATAAAAAAAGTAAGTCAATTCCTACTTATTGGCCAACAAAGAAAATTTTTATTTTAGTTACGTTTTATTAAAGAGTTACATTTAATATATAATAAATATGTGTATACATAGGACAGAATCACAACGTTAAGTGACAAAGTAGAAAGTTATTTTCCTTACATTTTTCCATTTTCATTTCTATGTAGGCTATTTTTTTTGGTTTGTACTATTTATTCATTAATTACATTTAATTATTCTAAGAAAATAGTAAAGTAAAAAGAAATCATATTCTCAGAAATTAGAACATCCAGCTGGGATTCGAACCCACGACTTTTGGATTAGAAGTCCATTGCACTACAAGGACAAGGACACAACGAGCGATTTTCCTTTTTATTTATGCTGTTGGACTTTATTTTTTTTTTGATTTTCTTTTTTTCATTAATGAAATAGAATTAATGAATTAATATTTGAAAAAAAAACTGTACTAACATCAAGTGTCATCCACTAAAAGTTTTAAAAAATTTATTTGAACTTGAGTGGATGAATAAAAAGTATTTTATTAAGGATTGAAAATTTGAACAAGATATCTGTCTGTCTGTTTAAAGATTAAAAATTAAATTCCCTATCTAGCACTTAACTCATATTTTCCATTTGATCTTCAAACATCAAACTAATCACCAATTTATTTCTTCCGAACATATGGCCTAGCCAATAAACATGTCTAATTCCAGATCGTTAGATTTAATAGCCCTATATGTCAGCATTAACTTTCAAGTACAATCATAAAATCCGTGATACGTACCTCATCGGTGTTTAAAGCGCTAACCTACTTAGTTTTCACGGTTGCGTTCTTTTTTCTCTCTCCTCTCAGCGTCAGAACTTGTACAGACTTTATCAAATAAAGATCCTTTTTAAAACTAAGTCTGATTCTGGCTCAAAAAACATGTCATATATATATCCCAATGTAATAAAGGGACACGCGGGGAAGGGGTTCTGAATTAAGTCCACTAGTTAATTAAACACGTTTATTAGACAAAACAAACATTTACATACATAACTAAAGAACTAACAGTTACAATAGAATTGAAAGGGATCGGGGAGCGCATGCTCGTACGTCCTTACAGTTCCGAAGGTTGGCCATTACTGAAGATTGTTCTAGCCGCTAGAGGGCGCGATAGTCTTTCTACTGTTCATATGAGAAGAGTTTAAACTATACGGGGGTTACAATCTCCCCCTATGGATCCGACGACGTCCCGGCGAGGAGACATAATTAGCTGTTGTAGTAGTAGCTCTTGTTGAGGGATGGATGGTTCTGTTGGAAACTGCTGTTGTAGCAGTCGACGGGCTTGGAACATGTTTATTTTGTGATGTGGATGTAACTTTTCGTGGTCGGCCTCTTTTCCGAAGTGGAGCTACCGGAGAAGTGTTTATGTCTTTAACAGGTGTTAAAGCAGAAGTATGGTAAGTAGCAACCTGTTCAAATGGATTGGCAAGACTTGCGATAACATAAGAAGTCGGTGACTTTTGGGTGAGAATTACATATGGACCGTCACGCTTTGGCATGAACTTGGAAGTTTTCTTGTTCTTTGCACTACTGATGGGATGTAAAGTAACCCAAACTTTATCTCCAGGAGAATAATAGACTGGACGGCGATTTTTATCATATTGCTTTTTTCGTTGATCTTGCTTTGTTTCTATTCTTTCTCGTATGTCTTCAGTAATAGTTCCAAATCGTTTTAAATAAGGTGTTATTTCGGCAACAAAATTGTCATTGTGAACGACGCTTTTGAAATATCTTGCACCACATCGTCTACAGTTCGTAGCTCTCTCCCGAATAGTAGGTAAGCAGGAGTGTGACCTGTAGTATCCAGACAGTTGTATTCATGGCAAAACGTATGACTGGGAGTTTGGAATACCAACTAGAATGATCGTTTCCAACAAGTATTGCAAGTCGGGGTTTAAGGTCTCTGTTTTTTCGCTCTACTGGATTAGATTGTGGTGAATAAACTGGTATGAAGTTTTGACTTATATTTAAAGTAAAGCAAATCTGTTGTAGAACAGCACTGACAAACTGCGTTCCATTGTCACTGATAATTCGTCTTGGTATGCCATGACGCATGAAAACTTCTTCTATCAGAGTTGTTGCACATTGACGAGCACTGGCTTGAGAAAGGGCAAATAACTCAACCCACTTCGTGGCACAATCCTCGACAATGAATATCCATTGTTTACCTGTGTCAGTTTGAGGCAATGGCCCAAATAAATCAATAGCAATGACTTCAAATCTCTGTGAGTAGACTGGAGTTCTAAGCAAACCGGCAGGTTTTTGGTTTGTAGCCTTAAAACGAGCACATTCTGGACATTTCTTAATATAATCGGATGTGTACTTTCTCATGCCTGTCCAATAATATCGTCTGGCGATTTTTTGGAATGTTCCCTCTTCTCCATAATGTCCAGCCATCGGATCATTATGATGTCTTTCCATTATCAATTCACGTTCAGCAGTTGGAATGACTAACTGAGCTTCCGCAGAATCAGCATCAGGAACATAACGATACAAAACACCTTGATTCATCAAAATCCACGTTCAATCCAGTTTGCATATTCTTCAGTTTTTAGAGGGGATTCAAAACTGTCGATGATTTTCTTTAAATTATCATCTTTAAGCTGCGCCTCACGCATGTCCTTACAACTTCGTGTAGGCATATCAGCTATCGTGATATTATTTTCCTCTCAAAGGATTCTTCTTGAGTAACTGGGCGAGATAATATGTTTGCAACGACATTTGCTTTACCAGGAATATAGTGTACTTTCAAGTTGAAAGACTGGATTTCAAGTGCTCATCTTGCAAGTCGTCCGGTTGGAGATTTGAGGTTTAGAAGCCATTTCAGAGGTTGGTGGTCGGATGCCACGGTTATTTCTGTTCCTTCAATATAACCACGAAATTTCTTCAAAGCCCATACCACAACAAGGGCCTCCCTCTCTGTGGTGGAATAATTGCGTTCTGCTGGGGTTAGCAGTCGACTAGCGTATTCTATAGGATGTTCATCAGATCCTTCTCCTTGAAGTAAAACTGCTCCAAGGGCATAATTGCTAGCATCTGTTCGAATAATATATGGCTTAGTACCATCTGCTTGCTTTAACACAGGAGGTGTTGTAAGACTGTTTTTAAGGGTTTGAAATGCATTTTGTTGGTCAAATCCCCACTGCCACTGGACTTTCTTCTTTGTAAGATAACTTAGTGGTCGTGAAATCTTCGCAAAATCTTGAATATATCTTCGAAACCACGAACAAGTTTGCAGAAAAGATTGTAGTTCTTTGACGTTTTTAGGGGTGGAATATCCAGTATAGACGCAACTTTTCTGGATCAACTTCTATTCCTTTTGTGTAATCCAAAATATTTAACTCGAGAAGAGGCAAAATGGCATTTTTCTCTATTTGCTTTAAGTTTGAAATGTAAGAGTCTTTCAAAAATAGTTTTAAGATCAAACATGTGTTTTTCAAAAGTTTCTGACAAAACAATTATATCATCTAGATAAGGTAGTGCTAGAATGTCTTCCAGACCATTACAAAAACGGTTCATCAGTCTTTGAAACGTAGCAGGTGCGTTGCGCAAACCATATGGCATTCGTAAGAAACGGTAAGTGCCAAAAGGACATACAAATGCTGTCTTGTCTTGATCTTCAACATGCACTTTAACTTGATGGTATCCTGCTCGCAGATCAAGTGTAGACATGAAAGGAGTGAGTTTTGCTTGATGTAACAAGTCATCCATTCTAGGAAGAGGATAGATATCTGCGACTGTAATTTCATTCAATTTCCTGTAATCAATACAGAGGCGAAATGTTCCATTTGGTTTTGGTATAAGTACCACTGGGGAAGCATACGGGGATTCACATTCTTCAATTATGCCTTCTGAGAGAAGTCTATCGATTTCTTGTTTTAATATTTCCTTCTTGGAAGGATTAATCCTATAAGGTGGCACTGCAACTGGGAAGATGGTTTCTTGTATTTATACGATGTTCAATAAATGGTGTAGGCTCTCCCCCTGGTTGAAAGCATTTCTTCATACTTTTCCAATAGGGAATTTATTTCTTCCCGTTGTGGAAGTGAAAGGTGAGTACCTTCATTTTTCCGAAGTTGACAAAGATGTGGTTCAGGGTCAACAGTGAGCAGAGCATTGATATTAGGAGGCGCTTTTCACAAAATTATATTTTCTGTGAGACGTTTCAGTGAAGTACCATTGTTTTCTTTGGAGATCTAAGACGATCCCTGCAGCTGTTAAAAAGTCTATGCCTAGAAGGGTTCTGTTACCTCTAGCATTTTTCAAAATTAATAGTTCCGTGGGAATGACTTTTCCTTGAATACTAATGTTTACAGAAGTTGTCAGTATTTCTGTGGTTTGAGTACGACCGCCAGCAAGAGTCATCTGCATGGTTTTCTCTTCAAAATTCAATCCTTTTGTTTAAGTAAATGGTATAATTTTTCACCAGCCACTGAATATGTAGCACCAGTATCAGCACAAACTGCTGCTTCTGTATTACAAATGGAAATTTGGATTATACTAATGGGATTACTTTCACTGGAAAAGCTATAAAAGTTTGATTGATTCAGACTTGATGACAAGGCATCATCTTTTTGTCGAACTGGGTTGCTAGTGTGGCATCTTGATCGAATGATTCCAGGAGCACCACATCCATAGCAAGATACAGGAGTTCTGTCTTCTTTTGTATCAATGATTTTCTTTTCAGGTATTCTGTCTTTGGAAATGGGATTCCGCCTACTGTTACTGGGAATCCCGGTTTCCCGCCTACTTTGACTGGGGAAACCAGACAGAGAATGTTCATACGACAACTTAGGATTTTGTGTGTAGTTACTTCTCAAGGGACTGGAATTCATTTCTTTTTGTTTCCAGCTAAAGTTTTTGTTAATTTTATTTCTCATGTTTTTAACTTCTTCATACGAATCCAGCTTATCCACAAGTTGTAGAGGATTATTCCAATTACACCATTGGTCCAAAAAGTTATCTTTGTAATCTTGAGGAGCTTTCTTTTTAATTTGGTCTGCCACAATCAAATTTTTCAATTCTTCAAGAGTGGTAACTTTTGATTCTTTGAGCCACCCATCAAAATATGTTTGCAAATCAAAATAGAAGTCACGCCAGGTTTTTACGCGATCTTTGGCGTGCCGGGAAAACGTCTGCCGAAATTTCTCTGCACTTAATTGAAAGCGTTTTAGTAAAATTTGTTTGACTTTATAATAGTCTTGAGCATCAACAACAGATTCTTTTGAGGTTAAATTTGAAACGTCAGTCGGTAAAAGACCAACAAGGTACACCACCCACTGAGGATCTGGTACTTTTAAAAATGTTAACTGCCTTTCGAAGAGGTCTAGAAAAATTGTTACATCAGTTGTCTTTGGATCAAAAATCGGTAATGGCTTATGGAGTTCTAACTTTGGCATATTGGAGTCTGCAGAAGAAGACACCAGCGCAGAGTCTGCAGTTGTAGAAGTATCAGTTGTAATTTGAAGTTTTTGCAGTTCAAATTTTCGTTGGTTTTCCTTATCTCTTTCAGCTCGCAATTCGAGCTCTTTTCTATCACTAATAATACGATTTAAACATTCTTTAGTAAAATCTACATCATACCCTTCACTTTTTAAGATTGCGTCTTTTATGTCAAGAACTTTTGAAATTGTCTGGTATTGATATGTCTAGCGTTTCCGCCAATTCAAGGAGATCCTGCCTGCGACCTTTTGCTAAAGAGGCCATCGTGAAATGTCACTTCAAACTAATTACAAATTTATATTCTTTAAACTTTAAATTAAATTTAACAAAATGTTATTAATGAAATAATGATACAGTATTATACCACATAAAAGTAATATCTCAATTTCTTACAATATGCAATTTGAAAAAAAAAAAATTTCATGAATCACAAAAATGAAAAAAAAAAAAAATAAAACTATTTTCGTTGTTTTCAAGTTCAATACACAATCAAAGTAAAATTACTATGAAACTTATAGTTAAAAAAATCATCAAAATTATCTGAAAACACATTTCAAATACATCATACCACAAGTAAAAAGATTCATATACGTTCTCATAAATAAAAGTTCTACTTAGCCGATTCAAAATTTCCTATTAGTATTCAAAAAGAAAAGTTATTAGAACTCAGAGTTATAAATAACCTTGAACTGTCTATTTCTCCCTGTTTAAATTTATTCTCGCTTACGCAGCATAAAATATCTCATCAGTTTCATAAATGAATCATAGCTTAAAAATTAATACTAGCAAGAAGAAAAACGGAGATATATATATTCTTTTTTCTTTTAAACCACTAAATATATTATTTAACTGAGACAAATCTTTCAACATATAATGCACATTTTACATTTACAATTATACACATAAATGAATTTTTTTTTTTTTTTGAAAATAGCATATAACAATACAAAATTTTCCAGCTTAAATGCTTTCGAACAAGAATTGTAATCATTCAGAGAAAATAATATACATAAATACATATATATTTGGTTTTGTGTTCTCACTTAAGCTTTTTAGTAAACAACGTTATACTTATTAGTTTAAACAATACAGGAAGTATATTTTTAAAACACATTGAATATAATTTAACTGTATATTATGCTGTTTAGCAAATTACACAATTACATTTCTTGAAATAAGAAAAAAAAAAAAGATTTCTTAATTTAATTCGAACAGGACGTTCTAAATTTAAATCAGTAAAGAATGTTCTCTATGTCAGAACAATGAAGTCAATTTTTAAGAAATTAAAACTTACACAATTCTTTAGGATATTAAATCCAATTTGCATTTGGGCATGCAATGGTTAATTTAGTATTATAAGGTATAATACTTAAAAGAAAATTCAAAGTAAAAACTTTACTTGTTCTTCAGGTGAAGATAAATCCAACGATTTTGTTAAACTTGCTCATTCTACAGGTGAGAACGGAACAATAGCGGTTAACCTGAAAATTAATAGCGAGCAACAGCCAAGCCTCTTTAACTATAAAACACGTTGGGCGTCAAATTATAAGGGGTGTGACCCAATGTAATAAAGGGACACGTGGGGAAGGGGTTCTGAATTAAGTCCACTAGTTAATTAAACACGTTTATTAGACAAAACAAACATTTACATACATAACTAGAGAACTAACAGTTACAATAGAATTGAAAGGGATCCGAGCGCATGCTCTTACGTCCTTACAGTTCCGAAGCTTGGCCATTACTGAAGATTGTTCTAGCTGCTAGAGGGCGCGATAGTCTTTCTACTGTTCATATGAGAAGAGTTTAAACTACGGGGGGTTACAATAGTAGGAATTGTGAAAAATAGCTGATCTGAAGTCATAAGCGAATACTATAGTAGATATTATTATTGCTACGGTAACAACTTTTTTTAAAAGAGCAGAAAACTACAATATTTTTTTAATATAATTAGATCTGGCGTACGTATGAAATACACACACATGTTAGTATTATTATTTTAAAATATTTTTTAGAAAGGGAACAGCTGTGAAATACAAGTAATTTATAATTTTTGAAGTTAACTTCTTATGGCACGGTAGGGAGAAATTTCCGTTACGCGTGACGTTACGCGTTACCAGTTATGGTTAGCGATGAACGTAAGGTAGAAATGAATGAAGTTCGAATTTTCCCCCGTTTTAAAAAACGCCATCTAATTCATACTATTTATCTCAGACAAAAAATATTTACAGAATCGGAAAGATCATTTTTTTCGCCGCGATATGGTATATTTTTTTCAACAAAATAATGATATTTTCTATTTTTTACGATTTTTTTAAAATGAGTCAAAATTGATACGTTTTGATAAAAATGGTTTCTAAATGATTCCCTTTAAGTTTCCTTTCGAGTTAATGAATTGATATTTTATTCTAATCAAGTTCATGCTTTTCTCTTTTAGAATCTGTCATAAAAAAATGACGGAATCTTTTTTTTTTTTTTTTTTTTTGCGATTTTTCAAAAAATACTCAAAATTTTAATTAAATATTTAATAACTTCATTATTTATAAAAATAATCTAACGAAACTTTTTTTTCCATATGTAAAATAGTATTATCCGTAATCTGTTCTAAGATTGAAAAAATAGATTAAAAATTACGGCTTTTGAAATTTCTTTTGTGTTTTTCATCTGTTAGCCCTGAACTAGCACCCACCCCCTCTCCTCATTCAACAGCAGCTTTAACAAGCCTTTCCTCTTTTAGCTTTGTGATACATACTTTGTTTTTACGTTACCTAGAAGTCAAATTATAATCAATTTTATGAATTAAAAAAAATCGGAAGTGAATGTTTAATCTACCCGAAGTAGGTATTTAAATGATTCAAAATCTGTCAAAAATTAGTTTAAGGAGAGTTTGTTGGATATACAGTTTTAAAATTCTTTTAAGGAAATACAAACAATCTATTGTCTTAAAATTTAGTGGCAACACAACATTTCTTCCAATAGTTTGGCAATAAAAGATTGTGTTCGCTAAATATTCAATCGAATGGAATTTCTAAATCCAGTTTAAGAAGTGAGTTTTTAAATCATATATATGTTTTAGTATAATTAATTTGATTGTTGTGAAAGTGTTATATAGTGCTTCATATTAATTTGTATATTACCATACACATCAAGAGGTTCTGCTTTAATTAATAAAAACTATGATAAAATACCTATGATTTTAAGTGGAGATTTTAACGTCAATTTTGCTTTAGACAAATCTCTACAATTGATTGAATTTTTAAAAGACAATTTCACCTTATCTCTACAAAACAACAGAATAATATCAACGACAAAATTGAATACGACGATTGATGCAGTCTTTTCGAGATACTTAAGCGATATTGAGAGCAAAAAACCTACATTTCTTACTTTAGTTACCACAAACCTTTGATAACAAAAGTATGTACTGAAGCACCCATAAGCATAATGGAAATAGACTAATAATGATGATACTTTTTTCAAAATACATACAATAAAATTTTTTTTAGTATTATGTATTGAAAATGAAAATTTTGTCTATACTTATACCTTTTCCATCCTAATTCTTTTTTTTAAATACAGTTTGAAATAATAATGATAATAATAAATATGTTAATTATATATAAGATTACTTCAAAATAAAACTTTATTATACAATTCAATACATGTAAGCCAAAGAAGTTAACTTCTAACGCGTGTTCACACTGATACACGCTTTCTTTTTTTTTTATTTCCTAGTCTTTAAAATTAATACGCTTACTTTACCCGTGCAACTCTGAGCACAATCACAAAGCAGTAATACCTCAACATACGCTTACTCCGACTTACGCGAATTCGGAGTTACGCGTTTTTCAAATCTCATCGATTCGTCATTTTTTATTTTTTTCTTTCTTCATCATTGATTTAAGCGGATTCAGTGCAAAAGCCTGTTGAAATTGGTAATGTGATAGAAGAAGTTGTCGATCTTGCCAGACAAATAAATTTAAAAGTGAATAGTGATGATGTTCATGAACTGCTAAATTCCCACAATCAAGAGCTGACAATTGATGAGCTAGCTCATAGAAATGCATGGGCAAGGGCAAGACATTGAAGAGAACTTGAGTCTGTAGATCCAGTTCAATCAGAAGATCGAACGACGGTTGGGAATTGTACAGATGGCCTCAGTTTAATTGAAAAAGGGTTACACATATTTTAGAAAATACGTACTCCAACGAGCAGCGTGTTTCCCCCCCATAAAAACAAGGAATTAGAACATTATTAGTATACTACGGGAAAAGTTGCAGGTGAAAAAAAGTTAATGGTCCGGGGTGGCGAGGAGCAAACTCGTTTGTTATTTATTGTCTTTCCTTAGTTACGTCGTGAACTACAATTGTTTATGATGCAAAGTTTGTCTATGCATAGCACAGTCAATTTCACTGACACAACTGTATTTGAAAGCTTATTTGTGTTGTATTTACGATTTTTAACTGTTATTAAACATGATTAGTTCAACAAAAGAACAAAAAGTGTGCAAGATAGTAAGTGTAACAGAGAATTTCAAATTTGGTGAATCTAGAAATATGGCATTATAAGTAAAGGCGACAAAAAAAAAAGCGGTGTGTTTTTTATGTTCTGGAATATGGTTTGCAGAACATCGTCTGTAAAACGGTATTTTGAAATAAATCACATATACTCTTGCCAAAAAAGTAAACCACAGTAAAAATAACTAATTGCTTTGAAATCGTTTAGCAGATGATTCCAATTCAGCATGCATTCCACTAAAAGAGAGTAACATCTTACAATCCTACTATAAATTATTTGTCACCTAATCTGTTACGCAGAAGTCACACTGATGTTACTTTAATTTGAATGACACGTATAACTAAAACGCTTACAATTATACAGTGCAAAAGGTATTTGTAGTAAATAAAGAGTTTTATGTTGTTAGTATTTAGTTTTATTATTTCCCCAATCATCACAAGTTAAAGTTATTTGAGGGCACCTCATGAAATACTTCTTTAGAACGAATGGCACGTCGATCCGTAAAGGTTCGACACCCCTGTTCTATATCAAAATAGCTTTGGTTTGCGATTTTGTATTTGTGTTATCTAGGATTTTTTAAAACTATTTTTGTTTTAAATTATATTTTCTCTTTCGTGTCTAGTCCCAACTGAAAACAGTTAATATGTATTTATTTCCGAAATTACACCTCGACACTTACGCGAATTCGACTTACGTGGTCATCCCTCAGTCCCACCTATCACGTAAAGTTCGGGGTATTACTGTGCTTACTTTTTTAAGTGACAAGATTTGATAAATATATTTTTTTTCCAATATAGTACAGAAAATCAGAAAACTTATCCTTAAAGAAAATCTTCTACAATGAAGAAATTAAAATATTTATAGAATCTTATCTAGTGGTAAATGTTATTGCTTGAGCTTAAGGTGATTAGCAGAGGGAACGTTCAGACACCTATCTATCTACCTGTCTGTTTGTCTCAAATCTGGCGTTCTTTTGTTGGATGACAGTGTGAGACAACTCACGGTGACAGCAACTATATTGCAAGTCTTGGTAGGGAGCGCCTACACCATCCGCCATGCAGCCCTGATCTCGCACCAAGTGACTTTCATCTGTTTTCGGCTTTGACGAAGAATCTCGCCGGAAGGCGCTTTGGAAGCAATGCTGAAGTCCAATAAGCAGTTAAATGCTTCTTCCGTATGCAAAGCCCTGAGTTTTTTCTGGAGGACTTTTTGTAACTTATCAAACGGTATGACAAATGTCTTAATGTACTTAGTACTTATGTGGAAAAATAAAGTTATGTCTTATCTTTAATGTCTCATTTTATGTTTTGACTTTCATACAGAACTCTGACCACAATCGACAGGGGAAACTTATTTTCCGACTCACCCTCGTATATATAAGAGAAAAGTAACTCATTCACTCATTCATTAAGAGATCTCCGCAACTTTAAAGCATACAGACTTGAAATGTTTATTTCTCTCTCTCTCGTTGAGTAGAGATCCGCTAAGAAAGGCTATGCGTACTCCCAAGGAAGGAGGAAAGAGGATTGTGGGAGCGTTATAGTTAAAAATATTTTCCTTTTTTTAACTATTAGACCGACAGACTTGAAACTTGACAAGTATGTTTCTTTTACTGATTATAGGTAATCTAAACACAGATTCTACAGAAATCGACTCTTAAGGGGTTGCGGGGGCATATCATCTACCAAAATTTCTGTTTTTGAGCTTTAGATTTGCAGACTTGAATTTAAACAAGCATGTTTCTTTTATTGAGTAGAGATTTGCTAAGAACGGATTTGCAAAATTATTATTTTTATATATACTAATGGTGGATCAAACCCATTGTACGTTATACTACTGTTCATACTCATTGCTCAAATTGTAAAATTAAAGTTCGCATGTATTATGTAGTTCTATTTTTCACACGTTCTTTAGCACTTCCTTTTCTTTTCTAACTCTTCAGGATTTAAGTTTCCAATACCCCGTACGGTTTGAAGTTTTTCTAACTATTCGGGATGTAAATTTTCAACTAATCTCTTCCTTAAAAATTACTTTTTTTTTTGCACACCTTGTTCATTTCTTCTTTTTCTCGCAAAATTCGTTCTTGGCGCTTCTCATCAGTTAAATTCAACTTTTTGCGATCCATTTTTACTAACTATACCTTATGTATAAATAAATTAATTATAGTATCACGAAAACCTTTTTTTTTATATAGAGAGCATATTTTATGTTACTAATGTTTCATCTTTGTGTAATAATTATTTCATCATAAAATAGTGTAAATAATTTGTATCTAAATTGTTTAATAAGTTTATATTACTTTCTGTATTTATTTTATGATAAAAAGTGTAATATTTGCAAGCAACGCTGTTCCTTACATTATAAAGGTGTTGCAATGGAAACTTGGCGAAATACTGGCAATACGGCAAAGTTGGCATCATTGTTAGCGACCAAATTTGGTGACTTGGCAACCATGTGGATGCTTCTAGAAATTACTCGAGAAATCTATAACATCACGATATATATGCGGATTTTTCGAGAAAGTGCTGGAAGCTTGCGTGGGGGGGAGATCCTTAGGCAAATCTTTTTTAGTGTTCTTCAATTACACTCAAATTTTTAAGGAACATTTTTACTAACAATACGTAATATATAAATAAATTTATTACAGTATCACGCATAACTTTTTTTATATAGAGAGAGATATAATTATTTTCGGTGTTTTTTTGTCAAAAATGTGTCAAATTGAATCTTGACACATTTTTGTACCAGTGAATACCTTGTATTAACGTTGCTAATACGTTGGTTGATACTAGTTACTAATTGGTTGGTTTTATGTATATTAGAGCAAAGACTATATTTGCCAAGCTCCACCCTACGATTATTGATTATGAAGAAAACCTTTGTTCATGTGCTGGATAAAACTTGTAAATGATAGAAAAAAAGTAAAAGAAAAATTGTAAGACAGGGATGAAAAGACAAGGAGTAGAGACGAAAAGAGAGAAAGATCGTTTGGGCATCTTGGGGGCGTGTCAACCATGTCATACAGCAAACTCCATTATATAGAAAGAGGAAAGATCGATAGTTAAAGGTTGTAAACTGTTATTTATCTAACTGATAGTTGAAATAGTTATCTAATTGATATTTGAGGGTTGTAAACTGTTATTTATCTAAATAAAGAAAAAAACTCCATCAAAAGAAGTCATTATTGAAAGGAATTATTTAGACAGTTTGAGAAACAAATATATTTGCGAAGCGTTTTTGTGTTCTGTGTTAAGTACAATTACGTATTTCTTATTCTATTTTAAACAAATGACTTTTTAAGTGGGCAACAGAAAAAAAATATTAGGAAATTCGAAAAAAAAAGGAAAACTTGTTATTTGAATTCAATGTTTAGATGTGCTTTTATGGATTGTTTTCCTGCATATGACACGGAAAAATATATTAACTAAAAAAACAACTGAAAAACACGCTTTTATAATGAATCGAAATAAAAAGTAAAAAAAAAATAATTCGTAATATAAGAATAAAATGATTAACGAGAAAATTATAATGTCATTGTGATAAAAGCGTGGGGTGCTTTGTATAACATTTTTACACTAACTCAGAATTTCGGAATAGAACTAGTAAGAAATTATAACAATTAATATAGAGCACCCCACGCTTTTACCTCAATGACATTAATTTTCTCGTTAATCATTTTATTCTCATATTAAGAATTATTTTTTTACTTTTTAGTTTGATTCACACCCACACACAGTATAAAAGCGTGCCTTTTAGTTTTTTTAAAAAATATAATTTAATTAACATTTTTTAGTTCGAACTACAATAAAAGCCTGTTCTTTTAGTTTTTAAAACTATCATTTATTATTTGTTGAATTTATCCTTGAGTTTGATATTTGGAACTGGAATTATGCGGCTCTGGAATTAGTCTTGGTCTTCAATGGATATTAATTAATGGGTCTGAAGGGTACTTATTCTTTCCGTTTATGGGGCCTCGGATGAGTCCCATATCGTTGCATTTTAAATATTCCCTCTCTATAGATACAGGTCTAATTAATAAAAGTGTTAAGAAGAAATATTAAATTTCAATCTTATTATCACTTTTTAAACGTATTGCTAAAATGTTAATTCGTATCAACACTTCTAAACGTATTGCTTTATCAATATAAAAATATTTAGCAGTTAGAACATAAATTTTTTTTTCACATATGCACGAGTCCTTTTTTTCGTTTTTCTTTCCATTTTCAGAAAAACTAGACTTATTTTGTGATAAATTGCTAACTCACCCACGCTGTCCTTTCTCACATAAAGAACACTTTTTTGTTTGTTTTATTTGTATTAATAGCAAGAGTTTTCATTTTTAGAGATGCACCTTTTTAAGGGGTAGGGCCTTTTAGTCACCGAATCTGGAAGCGATATATTGAATTAGTCGCTAAATCTTGAAATCCTTATTTTTGAGGATCCTGATCTGGACAATGGAACAAAATTATGAAATTATTGTATTGTCATCGGTTCTTGACAAGCGTTCAAAATTTCGAATTTATCTGACCTTTCAAAGTGGTTTAAAATCAAGTTCAAAGATTCCATTACATACAAGTGAAACTTATAAAAGCGTGTTAATAAAAGAACTTGTTTAATCTGTTCCTGAGACGTTCCAATCTGGATTCGATTTTGTAAATTCCAATCTTTAATCTCATATAAATGGAATCAGTCATACTGTGCGTAGATGGATTGTTCTTTAACCAACTAAAAAAAGAACAAAAGGAATTTCGTTGAAAAAATTATTTTATTTCCCTGCCTGTTTCTCACGAATATGAGGTTGAAATGCAAATTTTATCCCCTTCTTTTGATTGGACTGGTGATTTCTTTCAATGGGGTGGAGCTTTGTGTCTGTGGGAAATAAACATCTCTTTCAGTGGAGACATCAAAATGATGTATGTGCCTCTAAAGGGTAAGACCTTATGATGCAGTAATTTCGCATTCCTCTTGATATTTGATTTTTTTGGTATCATTGTTTGATAAGGTAAACATCAGGATTGAGTGATTTCGATCTGTTTTACATAAAGGTCGAGATAAAAATATTTAAACAGACAGCAGACATCTCTAAAACTTCATTTTTTTTTTATCGTGGGTTGAACAAAGATTTCGAATGACAGTAATTCTCGGTTTTTCTTCTTTCCCATTTTATTTTTATAAGCTCGTTTGAAACTGCAAAGATTTTTAATCTAAAAAGAATGATGGAGGAAAATGATTGAAAATGGGATTACTCAGGATA
This sequence comes from Trichonephila clavipes, assembly GCA_019973935.1. Taxonomy (NCBI): domain Eukaryota; kingdom Metazoa; phylum Arthropoda; class Arachnida; order Araneae; family Nephilidae; genus Trichonephila; species Trichonephila clavipes. The sequence continues at coordinate 297,146 of BMAU01001230.1, forward strand.
TTTCTCAATTCTGGGCTTGGTTGTTTTCGAAAATTAGTGTATTTGAGCACAAAATCTTTTAGAATATGAGATGATATCTTTGTTTTATTCGCAAGATAATCATCTATGCATGTAACGTTACATGATTGAAATGAGTAATAACAATAAAATAAAATAAAATAATCTCTGGCGTAGCTAGCTCTTAGGGGGCCCTGTATCAAAATTCCTTCGAGGCCTTGTTTTTAGATTTGGGAGCCCTGTTAGCGGGACTGAAGTTCCACATGTTGGAGCCTCTGTAGCTTGGGGGCCCCGTATCATTGATACGGCGGTAGCTACGCCCCTGAAAATAATACATAAATAACCTCTGTGTGTGATATTTTTAAAGTTTCTAACAAGGCGATGCGGTTCGTGCGGAGGCGCGAATCAGCGTTACTCAAAACAAAATATCATATTTACTCGAATCTAAACCGCACTATTTTTCCAGTATTAATGCTAATGAAAATTGAGTGCGGTTTAGAATCGAAGAAAAAAAAATCGTTGGATGGGGAAATTGAGTTTCCACTCCTTTCAGAAGGAAAAATGCAGCCACCATTCTGGCCACTTGCAACGATGACTTTCCCATTCCGAAGTTTTTTTCAGTATTTAGTCTATCCTAAACATCGTTGTTTGCTAGTATTTAAGAATTTTTTTTTGTATACGCTTTCTTTTAATTACCTAAACATCAATGAAATCGGCAACAACATCAGGACGAGTTCACTATGATGCAAGTACGAAAAAGGAGGCAATTTAATAAGTAGGGAAAAAAAATGGAAACAAAGCAGTCACAGAAAATTTGACACGGATAAAATAAATATGCGTCGATGGCACAAGCAAAATCGCATAATTTTTACTTTTAAATGTTCAGCAGTTTTAAATATTTCTTTTACTTTCTTGTATTGGAAGGCGCGGAAGACGACACCGTGTGGACGACGCCGGCACCAATTTCGAAGTTTGTTGAGACAATGGAAGTTCGAATCATTTTGGAAATATTATTCTAACGTTTAGAGTAATTATAGGTTTATGTATGTATTTAAAAGTTTTCGAAACTGGTAAAATAAATTAATTATTAACTTTTAATTATTTCTCGTTAAAGAAAAAACTTTTTTTTAAAATTTTTTTTCTAAAGTATTGGATATTGTGATATACCTTTTACACAATTTTATTATTTTTTTAAATCAAAAACGTGTTGAGAATCGGGGATGTGGCTTAGAATCGATGGCGGCTTAGATTTGAGTAAATACGGTAATAGTGAAAAAAAAATGGTTCAAAAAATTAAAAAATCTTGCTGTTATTAAATTAAAACTAGGGGAAATATATTTATATCAAAACAATTTTCATCAAAGATATTGCATAATTATGTGTAATATATGATGTTTTATTTCGGCATCAACATTAATCGAGAATATTTTTTTTATGACAAGTTATGTTATATTATTTAAATTTTCTTCAAAACTGTCTTGAACTCTCCTCTGCTATACACACGGAATTCTGTTTGCCGGAGTAATTCAAATGCAGCGAAAAGAGTTTAACTCGAATCTGAAGGGACTGAATTATTTTTTCGTGTTAAAAGAATTTCATGTTAAAGAAAAAAAACATATATTCGACAAAATTAAGTTTATTAGAGTACATTTTATTAACAAAAATATGAATATAAGTATCAATGAAACAAAATCATTCTTAAAGAGCTTGTGAAATTTGATACAAAATTTTCAAGTTTTTGAAAAACAAAACATTTATTGAGTTTTTGGAAACGAATCTGATATTTTTCTTTGCATTGTCTTTCTGAGTATCAAATTGTCAACAAACTGTTCGATGTCGTCCATTTTGTTATTCATTTTACCATTGAAATGTTCGTCTAAATAACCGCGCATTCTTTTCATGATGTTCCTCATTTCGGATGATGTGAGAACAGGAGCGTAATCATTCATTTCATTTAGTGGTGGAGAGTTTGTAGAGTTGGAAGGTGTACAAGTATAGCTTAGATAAGCTAACTGGCTCGCGTCACAGGCTATTCTGAGGGTATTTCAAAGCCAAGTCAGCCTTCGAAACATCTGAAACCACCACTCTTTCAGTTCACACCCCTCTTAAATCTCGCCTTCGTGGTAGGAGTTTTCCGTATTTTGTTCATTGCCAGAATAAAACTCTTTTTGTGTTAAGCGAAAAAATGCATAAAAACGCATAGTAGTTTGTAGGGACCTTTGTATTATTTCGTGTTAACCGATATTTTGTCTCAAGCATTTTCATGTTAAACGTATTTCACTGCGTGAATTGTATTTTAGTAAAATTCAACAATAAAAGTTTTGTTAAAGGCTTCGCCACAATATAAATATCTCTGTGATCGCTTCGTAAAGGCAACGAAATGAAGCGAGAGTCAGAGTTCGCTCTGAATTTTAACCGTGTGTGAGTACAGCTTCACGAGGGCTCGCAATGAAGAGAAAAAGCACATGCACAGTCCATTTCTTTTTCTAGTTGTGATTATTTATAATTAATTTATTTGTGATACATTGGGCTATTGATGGGCCAGAGCAGGTTTATTTACACAACTTGTGCCCCCATGCGTAATGTGGTACATAAATACAGTAGAACGTCGTTTATCCGGAGCGTCAAATATCCGGATCAGTTTCTTTTTTTTGTCAACTACATGTACTGTATATGAATACGTTTTCGAACAGATTTAGAAGACGAAAAAGACTTCAATGACGACCACAGGGCGGAGATTATCGATGTTGTCCAATCGATCCCAGGATTTCAAGAATACGATGGAGATGGCATGCGATGCAGAAGACTGTGAATTTCAAATGCTAAATGATGACGAAATTGTGACTTTCGTGCAAGAAGAATCTGACCCTGTCGACGATGAAACGGATGAAGACGTGGATTCAACAACAACGAAAGTAGCAAGGGTCCATCAAATGCTGACGTGTTTTCTGCGTTAGAGACAGTTATGGAGTGGTGCGAACAACAATCAGAGTGCTGTCCTACTCAACTACTGCTGCTCAAGAGAATCGGAGACCTTGCAGCGACAAAGCGAAGGTGTACAATGGTACAGCGAAAAATAAGTGATTATTTTCCACAATAAAGGTAAAATTGCGACAATTTGCACCTATTTAGCTTTTTCTTCAAGCACATTTCCCGCATGGGATGATTTTCAATATTCGTATAGTGTCCGGTTTCATATACTGCATAGATCGTCTTCGGTTTTTCGGTTATCCGAACGGTGTCCAGTCCCAATTGATTCTGATAAACGACGTACTACTGTAACATCAAATATTTTTAAAGACCGACAAAAATTATCATAGTATTTTGTCCATGGTTCAAATTTGATTCCCCCCCCCCAAGGGTTAAAACCAAGGTCATGACTTGAGCGGGAAGAAACAAGAATAGATCAGCCTACGCCGAGCACTAATTTTGACAAAGTTAAATGTACCACTACTACTACATTTTGTTAAAACTCTGAATCGATTTCCCATTTAAAATTTTGCTTCTGCTATCATACTTCAATTGGGATTATAAGAGCATCAGAAAATAAAGCGTGTTATAATAATATGAAAAATAAAAATGTATCATTAAAAGTGTAATTAGTACGAAGATCTTCATTAAAAATACAGTCGGACCTCTATATAACTGTGGAATCGGTTGTGGAGTCGTCATCCAATTGAATCTCTCAACGAAACAAAGCACGCAGTCTTCGCGCGCAGGCGCAGCTGATCCAAAGTTTTTTGAGAAAAAAACGGAGAAAGAGACTGAGGTGCGCGAGCAGGCGTTACCGTCGTCACTTCATGGAAATCTAATTGTAGAATAGCTACTTTTTTTTAATTAATTTTTGTTAAGTTTAAATAAATCTGAAGAAAGACAAATGTCTTGGACCCCTTGTTGTCTCCCACAAATTATGGAAGCTCGGCCGGGATTTTGATCAAAGTTTGGAACGCGTGAACAAAAGAAGCGTCTGTGGAGGAGACGCGCCGCCATTTTTTGGAAACTTCGCTCAACCTGTGTAGAGGTTGAATTTTTCATTCGAACCCAGTGTGAATATTCCGCCTGTGTAGAGGCCGGAACTATTGATTTATCACCTACGAAGAGGTGTAATTTCAAGAATTATTTTTCGTCTAACGATATAACCTGCGAAGAGGTTGTGAGATCTGTGTTCATCTGCGTAGAGGTGAATCAGTGTTTTTCCTCAATTATTGGATACATCGTTCGTGCGAGCAACAAGGGAGCTAGAAAAAAAAAGGTAGGATCTTTCCATATTTTTTCTAAAATGTATAAAAACGCTCTTAAAGAGGATCTCATAAGAGTTGTTGAGGATCTAGACGGTACTGTGAAGAGTACGGACACCATAGCTAAACTAAAGACTAAAATTGAGAAGAGTAGTACATTTGAGAGTGATGCAGATTTCGTTAAAACTTTAATTAAAAACTGTATAGATGAGAGGGTATCGCGAAACGAAAGAGAGGCAACTTTAGAAAAACAGAAAATTGAGCTCGCAAAACTACAGTTAGAAAAAGAAGTCGAACTTCAAACGGCTAAAAATAAAGCATTAAGTTTAAATCCTGCAGGTAAAGTCGAAGAGAAACAGTTCGAAACAAACATAGAAAATATGATCAAAAGCATTAAAATTTTATCTCTTCCTGTTCCCACCAGATCTGAAAATTTTAATCTGTTCTTCCAATCATTAGAACGCGCATTTTTAACCAAGAAAATAAATGACGAATATAAATCTGAAATTTTAATAAATCTTCTGGGCGAAAGAGCTCATAATGTCTTATTGTATATTAAAAAGGAGGAATTAAATGACTATGAAAAACTAAAATCTATAGTACTCAGAAAATTCCAAGTAACCCCTCGCGAGTGTTTAAACTCATTTAAAAATGCTGTAAAATCATCAGGCGAGACATACATCCAATTTTCTGCAAGATTGACGGCAAACTTCCAATATTATTGTTCGTTAAGAAAAGTTAATTCCTTTGAATCTCTATGTGATCTTTTAGTTTCTGATAAATTATTTGAAACTTTAAATAAGGAAACCGCAACTCATATTGGCATTCGAGAAGCGGAAGATTGGTTTAGGCCTATTGATTTAGCTAAAGAGTGTGATATTTATATTTAATCTAGAAGCGGATCACGTAAGGAAACTCCTATTGCTTGTGGATATACCGAAGACCCCTTTAAAAATAGACCACGAAACTATAAACCAAAGATTAAAGATAGCTATCCCCAAAATCTTAAAAGACAAAATAAAAATTGCTACATATGCGGTGATTCATCTCATTACGCAAGAGATTGTGAGAAGCGTTTTAAGCCTAAAGAATCTAACGGCCACATCCATAATAGAAAAAACGCGAATAGTTTGAAAGTCAAGAGCGAAAAACAAAAAAGCGATGAGTTCGCACAACAGCTCCAATACGTAAACATTTTTGTAGAAAATCAGCCCGTAACAGCCTTGATTGATTCAGGTTACCAGATCCCAGTTCTAAATTCCTCACTAATTAGAGTGAACAAACCTTCCGAAGGAATAATAACATTAAGCTCATGTTTTAACGAGAAGCGTATGGTAAAAGTTACACCAATAAATATTTCTCTTACTCAGCACTCTCCCAGTTTAAGTGTTCGAACGGCAATATCACCGACCTTGACCGAAGAATTTATTATACATCCCAGTGTATATACTGAAATAAAGAAAATAAGCCACGCAAAGAGCGATGTTTTATTGAATGAAAGTGAATCCTCTTTAGGTGCTTTTTCTATTTTTTCTGTTGCAAATGTGATAGAAAACTCTAGTTATGATTTGTCACATGTTAAAAACTTTAATGTTAGAAATGATTTGAGTTCTCTAATTAAGAATTATAAACCTAATAAAATTAAGAGTACTAAGTTAAAAATGAGTATTATATTGAAAGATGATATTCCTGTATGTCAGAGAGCCAGACGTTTATCTTGTTCTGAGAAATTACAGGTAAACGATCAAATTGATGATTGGTTACAACAGGGTATTATAAGAGAAAGTTGTTCTGATTATTGTTCACCTATAGTATTGTGTAAGAAAGTCAATGGTGCCATGAAAACGAGTTCCGTGGGCTCCAACTCCCGGTCGCCCACCCCTTCACCTATGGAGGGTAAACATAGTCGGTTCGCGATGCTCGGGAGGCTCTTCAAGCCCTGGAAGTGGAAACGGAAGAAAAAGAGCGATCGTTTTGAACAGACGTCCAGAACTCTAGAGAGGAAAATATCGATGCGTTGAACCAAAGAAGAGCTTATTAAAAAGGGCGTTCTTATGCCTGATGGAACTGATAAAGACCAAGATAGCAAAATAAATGATTCCGTTCATCAGAACCACATTCCGCAAATCAACGGGTTTGGGCCCGAGAGTGGTATGTCAGAAACTGAGAAGCAGCGTAACTCTCCGTCGGTAACGTACACGTCGTCCTCTGTTTTAGAAACCTACAACACCGTTGTGGTTACCAACTCTGGCTTTCCTACCGTACTACCATCATCTCAGAATCATGCCATGCCTGTGATACACAATGTTTCCCTGTTGAACCTTCCGGATGTCGAAGAGGTGCCTTCATATGATGGGGAAATTGTTCTCTCTGTTCTTCCAGAACCTCCAATATCGTTGAATGATATTGGGCCAATACTACATCCACAGCAAGCAGACCACATGAAGATGTGGGGAGAAACTGTCTAGTTTAGCAAAATTATGCTATGTTAAATCTTTGTGTATTTGTTGTATAGTCCTTGTCTGTTCCGTCTTTTTTGTATGTTTCAGATTCTCCTCTGGTCTCCATGGAAAAAAAAGGAAATAAGTACCGCTGCGGACAACGTACGGTCAGGTTGGCCGTTGTGGAGTCGTCATCCAATTGATCGTCATCCAATCCCAAACGCAGTCTTCGCGCGCAGGCGCAGCTGATCCAAAGTGAAACAAAAACTTTGACCATTGAGAAAAAAACGGAGAAAGAGACTGAGGTGCGCGAGCAGGCGTTACCGTCGTCACATCATGGAAATCTAATTGTAGAATAGCTACTTTTTTTTAATTAATTTTTGTTAAGTTTAAATAAATCTGAAGAAAGACAAATGTCTTGGACCCCTTGTTGTCTCCCACATAACGCAGTCGCTAAATCCCGAAAAAAAGTTCGTTATATGGAAAATTCGTTATATAGAGGTTCATCTTTCAATATTCTTTATAAACCACATAAAACCAGTTTTAAATTCATAAATACCATATGTCAAAAAAGTTATTATTCACACCCTTTTGTAAATTACTATATATTTATTTTATATATCTTACCCATCAAAAAAAAGAAAGAAAGAAAAACTGCATGAAAAGGTTTTTGACGCCTTTATCCACTTCCTGAAGAATTAAATTTTTTTCCTCTGATGCTCAAGCACTACGTTTTGACATTTTTGAGCTACAAAAAATGAAGTTACCAGTACGATTTATCAACACTACAAATGAACGGAGACTAGTTCAAGGACAAGAGATTCCACTAAGTGTGAAAAGGGATATCGAAGTCGTTTCCTGTGAATTGGACAATGGGATTAAAGGTTGCATTTCTTGGATGAAATGCCCAGAATTCTCTTGCTCTCGGATAGTTAGGCACCTAATAAAACCAATTCAAGATTTATGATTATTGTAAAATGTGTTAAAAGAGAGAATAACTTGAAATGTCCAGAAATATTTTGGAAATAGGGAGAAAAAAGATTGAATCCCAAGAGAAAAAGTTCGTTCTATAGAAAATGCACTTCGCTATTGGGAGGTTATTTTACGAAGAAAATCGTGAAATAATCTTGGTTCCAGGAAAAAGTTCGCTATATACAGAAAAGTTTGCAATATAGAGGTTCGTTATATGAAAAGTTATTTTATGAAAAGTTGTAAAATTTCTATTTATAAAAAAAATGTATCATGCCACCTAAAATTTTTATTCCTACACAGTTTCCGACACATAATATCAAAAATTTGGTGCGTGGATGTTATTGCTTGACGATTTTAAAAAAATCAATGAATTTTGGATATATTTGTCGGATGTGAGGGAATAGGATATCGTGATACGAACAACATTTTATAGTTTCGAACAAATTATCAATGATTTACAGATACTTTTTGTCTTTTAAAATGTGCAGAGTTTTCTTCTTTTTACTGTAAAGAATACAATGAAGCCAATTTTTTTAAAATACACACTTAATCAAAAAAAAAAGAAGAAAAGTGGAAAAAGTAAAGTAAAAGAAAATAATAATAAGTAAACAAAAAGAAATATGCTTTCTGTTCTATGTAAAAAGTAATGAATAGAAAACATGGCCTCCTATTTCTGGGAAAATCAAGTGATACAAATATCCTCATTTTACTAACACATATTTTGTTCTTTTTCATGCTTATTAGCGTTGCCACCAAGTGTAGAAAATAATAAAAAAATTGTATCACTAATGGAATCTCATTATATTCTTCACCTTTATTAGTTTTTAAAAATCAAATAAATGGAGCACCATGTTATTGTAATATGATTTAGTAAAGATTTCAGTTGATCTTTGTTGCTTTATAATGATGTGTTAAAATCAAAATAAACTGAAACTGGCTTGATTTTTAACCAGAATTTCCTAATACAAAATGTAGTATTGCAACCACTTTTGTTCTCCTTAAATAGGAGTGTTTTTTTTAGTACTCCTAATAAAAGATCCTTTAAAAAGAATCTGCTTTTTTAAAGGAGTATTTTCTTGTTAATGTATATTTTATCTATGCGATAGAACAATGTCAAAATTATGAGAGTAATTTCCAATTTAAACAGGTTTGCTTTTTAACTTGGAATTCGTTTTCTTAAAGTAGGTGAGTCAATTATACATTCGTTATACACTGGGGTTATTTGAAAACTTTTTACTTATACTCGTAACATTTTCTTCGCTAAAAAACAATTTTTCTCGCAAATGGTGATGAAAATGAAAACAAAATTTCTTAACACTTTTTTTGAAGTTATCAATTTTGATTATGTCCGTTGCGAAATTCGCGTGAGAAAAGGAAGAAGCAATATTCAAAAAAAAAAAAAAAAAAAGCTTTCGCATAAAATATTAAAAAAATTATTTGTTTTATTTTAATGAACTTGAAATTTGCTTTTTATGATGTGCTTTCAAATAATCAGTCATTCTAAAATTGAATTTTTGTAAAAATATTTCACATTTTTGAAATTTTTAATTCTTTTATAAATCTTAATATTTTTTTAATAACTTTTTCCTAGTTTCTCTTTCAAATATTTTTCTTAATTTAAAGTTTAGAGTATGGATTTGTGTGTGTGTGTGAATGTTCTATTGCTATGTATTTTTTACCGACTATTTTTTTTTATCTCGTCTACTATGAAAATCAAAAAAAAAAAACATGGTTTTCCTTGATTGTGAATTTTTAAAAAGATAGTAAAATTTTTATCCCATGCCTACATTAAAACACGCCATGTATGTTGTTTTCTCTGTAGCAACGCTCTCCTTGTAGGAAAATTGAATTTCACAGGCAAAGTTCGCTTCACAGCATCAACTTGGATAAGATTTTAGCAGCTATAGAAGATGTGACCAGAGCTAGGAGATTTCTTAAAAAAATGGTTAAGTAAAAATTTATGTTTAGAAGAATTAAATAAAATTATAAAGTTAAAATTCTAATTTTCATATGTAATTATACGCTGCAGTAATAATTCTGAAGAAAGTTGGGGGAATTGTTGATATATACATCGAAGTTCTTATTAAATAAATGGCAAAACATAAGCCCAGAATTATGAGTTTTTATTTTTAATTTAAATGAAATGAGGAAAACGATCCTTAATTTAATTTTTTTTTGTATTTGGAACACAAAAATATATTAAAAAAATTCGAAATAATTAATGTATCAAAAAAAATATTGAATATTTTTTTCAATCGTCTTGGAAAACAATTCTTCGTTTTGAGATTAATTTTTTTTAAAAAAAAAATCCCATTTTTATCACTTTTCCCTTAAAGAAGTACTACAAAAGAAAGTTATTTAGAATCGCATAGTTACTTACTCGCATAGAATTTTTTAAAAAATCTTATTACATTCTTTTTTTATTGAAGATAATCAAGAAGTCGCTTTTAATGGTATGACGTCATGTCCCTTCGAATCGTCTGCTGCATTGTTTCAAACTCATCGATACTTCCGCAACTAACCAGATTGTGCAAATATTGTACTGGAATTCATTGCTACTATTGAGCAACTTAATGTTAAACTGGCGTCGAATAAGAATTTCAGTGTTCCATTTACGTTCGAAAATCCTTAGAATCAAAGCCTATTTATCATGTTTAAATATTCATAAAACTGAGCAGTAAATTTTTCGGCTTAAGATTGTGACATATAATTACCTTTCAAGAACCATGCAAGTCATGATTGACCTTCAAGAAATAGAGTAAATGTATCTCGTTTAACGGTTTTTTGATAATAAATTGCTTAATGATACATGGCACAGAAGTTACGGCTCCAAAATATTTTATGAGATGATCTCAATGTACAAGTTTTTCTTCTGCTTAAGCATCAAATAAATATGTAGAAAAACTAATCGTTTCTTTTAAAATATCTCTGCCATACTAAAAATAATTAATTAAAGGTAAATTAAATTCATTTTTCAATTCCTACTATTAGTTCGCTCTCTCTCTATATATATATATATATATCTTGCTCAAATTTTCAATCGTTCAAATGTTTGTTCAAGTTCAAGTACACTTTTTTAAATTTGTAGTGGATGACACTTGATGTTAATAGTTTTTTCAAAAATTCATTCATTCATTAAATTAAAAAATGAATAAATAGTAACAAACAAAGATAATAGTCCTACAGTATATATAAAAAGAAAAATAGTTCGCTGTATCCCTGCAACGCAATGGATATCGTGTTGGACTTCTCATCCAAAGGTCGTGGGTTCCAATCCTTCCCCCTGGGATGGCCTAATTTCTGAGAATGTGATTTCTTTTTTCTATACTATTTTATTAGAATAATAAAATTTAATTAAAATCGTACTGTCACCTGTGAATGGTGCTCAAAGCTACGGATAACGACAAGCGTCACTTAGCCTTTTGCCTTGATGAATTTCGTGGGCCTCGATCTAACCTTTGTCGACCAGGTGGCATCAGTAACAACAGCAACAAATTTTATTAAAGAATAAATAGTAACAAACAAAAAAGAATAGTCCAATATCCTATAAAGAAAGAAAAATGGAAAATTGCAAGGAAAATCGCTTTCTATTTTGTCACTTAATACCTTGATTCTGGCATATGTATATACATATTTATATTAATTGTAACTATTTAATAAAAAGTAATTAAAATCAAATTTTCCGTTGTTGACCTTTATTAGGAATTGGCTTTAAATTTTTTTTATATTACTTGTTCATTAATTGGTGCATCAAATATAACGTATAATTTAAATATTTGGTAATAAATGTGTAATTTAGTTTGAACACATCTCGCATTATTTAAAATTTTCATCGGATTATGAATTATTAAATATTTGCTCATGTTAAAATAACTCTTTTCAATTTATTTAAGGTCTTTTTTTTTCATTTATAATATGATTTTTCAAATTTTTCGTTGTATAAAGATATTTTTGATAAATTAAAAACATCAAAAATTCGCTTTTAACTTAGTTGTGTTTCTGCTTAAATTTATTTCTGATTCCTAAATTTAAAAAATTAATAAATAAATTAGTTTTAAATTATATTTAAAATAGTATGCTTCATTATATTAAGAGTCAAATCAAAATATTACTTCATGTTTTTTTTATGTTTTTAATTTTTTCTCATGATATTTTCAACTACTGGGATAAACATAGTTTCTCACCATAGTTTTAAAAATGCCAAACAATAAAAGATTTTTCTATCTCTATATAAAAAAAAGTTTTTCGGGATGATGTAATAAATTTATTTATTTATCTCAAACAGGAGAACAATAATAAAAAGGCAGTAAGCCTTGCTCAATATTATTTTACAAATTAATACAGGTAAATTGCAGTTTTACAATTTGAGCAATGAGTATGACCATTTTTATAATTTATAAAATGGGGGTTGGTTTGCCTAACACGGTGCACAGGAGATATCCCCCTCCTAGTTTCTTAACAAAAAGTAAATTTTTTTTTGCTTTTTTTAAAAAAGAGATTCTTTTTAATAACATTTTTAATTAAAATGCTTATGGTCATTATTTAATGCGGTGACGGGTCTATCCGCTTTCTTTCAAATACTAATTCTCTTGGGGAATTTTGGCTCTTTAAAAATTATTCTATTATAAACCTTCCACCGAAGAAGATGTGAGTATGTAAATTAAGACGTATATAAAGATTAAACTTTCACGTTAGAAGGAGAGAGAGGTTAGACTGCTGAAGGATAGCAGTGATTGATTAAACTTGAAGTGAGGCTTGAATACTTCGTAGTTGATTAGTGTAATAGTAAAGATGGACGATTTATCAACTATTAATAAAATTGGATTAGGTCGCTTGGACTTACAATAAGTGGCGTAACGGAGAATATTAGGGTCTCCCTGCAAACCCAAATACGTACTTAGTATCTGTCAAGCTTTGGCGCAATGCGGGGATGTACGTTACGCCACTGCTTACAAAATATATTGCCCGGACGTAAGTGATCCGATTTATTAAGATTTCTCGTGTCTCGTCTACCTCACTATTTATTGCTTTCCATATTTGGTATTTGGGGGCATCTTTTAACTTGGTTAATGGAATTTGTGTTCATAATAGTAAATAAATAGATGTGGTTTTGAGTATGGCTAATCTTCCTTCCGACTAATGGACATCGCGGGGCGATCATTACAATACGAATTAAAAAATTAAGTTATCAATAATAGATAACAATGCAATCTTTTTTAGAAGAACGGTCAAATTCGGTGAATCCTAATATAGAATTCAATGTTTTTACAGCGCGAGTTGTGCCACATTTAAACGAATTAACAATTATGGGAATATCCCCTAATTTCATATTTTTAGAGAACATCTTAATATACAAAATTAATCCCTTTGAAAATTTATAGGCGGTGCAAGGTTGTAATCAAAATTTCCCTATCACACTCTAAATTGAAACCACTAAATACAGTGATTTGAAAGCCAAAATAAACAAACAAGAAAGTTAAATTCAGTTTTGCCTATCTGGGGTTGGAGAGCAGTCCGTAAATTGAATCCAATGAATTTTTTTGTTACTCATATCTTGAATAGTAGTATAAGTCACTATATGAATCCAAAAATGTCCTACAGCAAGTCGTTACACTTTTAACACAATCGCGTCCATTGAAGCAAAATATGAAAACGTCCTATTTTTTTCTCTTGTCAAGAGGAGATTGTCCTTAATATGCAAGAAAAAAGTCGAGCCCCCAAAATATGGGTTGATTGATTTGATTTATTATTAACGTCGCACTGTTTAGCTACACGAGGGCTTTTGGCGACGGACGACGTAATTTTGAACCATGGTCAAGTGACGTGGACGACACCTGAGCTGGCATCCCCCTCTCCTAACTACCACACCACACCAACAGGAGGACGTTTCAGCTCTCGACAGATTTAACGTGCATCGCTGCCCTACACGGTGGGTCTTTAGTGGTTCTGGGCTCGAACTCATGACATGCCTGCCATGATCCGATATCTTGAGCACTGGGCTACCGCGGCCACCCCCAAAATATGGGAAAATGACTACAACCTTAATATATGAATGATTTATCAACAAAATGAATGATAAAGACATGTTAAACACCAAAGGTTGATGAGGTGTGACGTCAGTGTGGATTGCCCCATTCGAAGTAACAGGGGAAGAGGGATGTGACAATGCACACACACACATATCCAACTTATTTACTTTATTACTTAACTCTGTGGCACGACAGCCCATGAAGACCAAGGCCTAATGTGCCCAAATCAGTATACGCGACCTTGTGCCCTGAGGTGCATGAGCAGATGTTCCGGTCAGGTGGTCAGTCTGACGCGAAACTCCCAGAGACTAAGTAAGTTAGAACCTCATTTATCGACCCACTAGAGGGATGAAAGGCTGAGTTAACCCTGCCCAGCTCGGATTTGAACCTCGGATCTGTGGTGTGGAAGCGCGGTGCACTCAGCCACTGGGCTTCCATTTACTTCATACATTAATACTAATATCTTATTCAGTAATTCATCTTCTAGTATTTTTTGTTACTGACAATCGATACAATCAAAAGAATATCGACGTTCTGGTGTAGGATACGAGACTTTCGACCCTTGACCCACTGCTCCCACCCGAAAATGTGACTCTTGGTACGTTTTGTACTTCTCTCTCACATCCTCTAGTGGGCATTTCGTCGATCTAGATCGACCGCCAAGACACTTTGGGGTGACCGCCTGATGATTAGCCGTCAGAAATTGTATACCGAAATATGCAAGATTAATTAACAGTATGCAGACGAAGTCTACTGACTATAGCAACAAAAACTAACTTTAGATAAAAATATTTTATTTTTTAATGTGTATTTTGAATTATTTGATAATAAATGCATCATTTGATATTTGATTTTGTGGCTGTTATTATTACGTTTACATCTTGCGTTTTGCTTTAAAAGTGGTTTTAAAAAGGGTTAGTTTTTTTATTTTAGTTCTGTAGGTAAGTACACAAACTCCGTATTTATTATGTAGCTATAATAAATATTGAGTTTTTTTAATTTTAGTTCTGTAGGTAAGTACACTTATTCCGTATTTATTATGTAGCTATAATAAATATTGAGTTTTATTTTAGTTCTGTAGGTAAGTACACATATTCCGTATTTATTATGTAGCTATAATAAATATTGAGTTTTTTTAATTTTAGTTCTGTAGGTAAGTACACATATTCCGTATTTATTATGTAGCTATAATAAATATTGAGTTTTATTTTAGTTCTGTAGGTAAGTACACATATTCCGTATTTATTATTTAGCTATAATAAATATTGAGTTTTATTTTAGTTCTGTAGGTAAGTACACATATTCCGTATTTATTATTTAGCTATAATAAATATTGAGTTTTATTTTAGTTCTGTAGGTAAGTACACATATTCCGTATTTATTATGTAGCTATAATAAATATTGAGTTTTTTTTTTATTTTAGTTCTGTAGGTAAGTACACATATTCCGTATTTATTATGTAGCTATAATAAATATTGAGTTTTTTTATTTTAGTTCTGTAGGTAAGTACACATATTCTGTATTTATTATGTAGCTATAATAAATATCGAGTTTTTTTAATTTTAGTTCTGTAGGTAAGTACACATATTCCGTATTTATTATTTAGCTATAATAAATATTATAGACCTTTCCCTTACTTCACCACACCTTCGACTCTGGGCAGTGGTGCACACAAGAATTTTTCAAGAGGGTGGGACGAGATCGAAAGTCTACAGTCCTCGTACCATATCCCAATACACAGCCAATATATATATATATAATTTTGCAAATTGTTGGGAACATAAAATGAATAAAAAATAAATTACTAAATAAATAATTAGCATTAATTAATAAAAAATATTCATAAATACTTAAGCTATCCGACTACGTTCGGAACCGTGATTTTGCAAGAGCGTATAAAAGGATAATATTTATGATATTTAGTGTCACTTAGATTAAAAAATGTACATAAAACAGATTTAAGAATATTATTACAATAAAAAATTATTCAAGTACAATATTTTGATAAAAAGTGAACATAGAATGACCCATTGTCAAAACATTCTCCTTTAATGAAAAATGCTTCCATTATAATAATATTTTGCCTCTATATAGCTCAAACCTCTGTACAGAGGCTCAACTAGAATTTTTGAAATATATCTTTTAAGTGGGTTTATCCATGTTTTACGACAATAGAGGGGAGAAATTTTAAGAAAAAAACGCCAAAAATGATTTCAATGGTTTGTAACTCTGAAAATAATATGAATTTTTTAAAAAAAAAATAGTTCAGACTCTCTGGAGAAGTCTTTACTTTATATAAGCAAATTATTATTATTATATATAGAAGCATTATTTATAAAAGGAAAACATTTTGAAAAAAAGGTTATTCTAAGTTAATGTTTTGCCAAAATATTGTATTAAAATAATTTTTTTTGTCAAAATGAATCCTTAAAATAATTTTATGCATGTATTCTAATCTAAGTGACACTAAATATCATGAGAATTATCCATGTATGCGCTTTTTTAAAATCACGGTTTCGAACGTAGTCGGATACCTTAAGGCAGTGCTCCGCAACCTTTTTATGGTTGCGGACCGGTCAACGTTTGATAATTTTACCGCGGCCCGTTAAGGGTGGGACACGCTGATCGTTTATATTTTAGATTGTTTTGATTTAACAATTTTAATTTAGTTACATTTAAATATGCCTTCAGAATAAAATAGAGTTACACCAAAAATGAATAAAAATGATTTAACATGGAATATAAAGTGATTTCCGTGGAAAGTTGCGCCAATCCGAGAGAAATACAACACTTTAAATAAAATGGCAATAGTTTAATGTTCCTTAGGTGACCCGGAACGATTTGATTCGCGGACCGGGGATTGCGGATCATTGCCTTAAGGTATCCGACTAGGTTCGGAGATAAATTTTTCAAAAATTGATTTTCTGAATAATTTTATTGTTTTAAGGAGCATAAATAGGTTTAAAAAGTCATAACTATTAAGCAACCTATATGTATCGCCTTTTTTTCAGAAAAAAAAATTATTTTTAGGAAAATAGCAAAATTTTTTAAGTTAAGAAAAACGTGATAAATAAAAATAAATTGCACATTATGCAATTTTAACGTCATTGATATACCTCTTGATCCCTCTGAAGTGTCACAAACCACAGGAAAAAATATTTTAAGAAATAAATATTTCATTACCATTTTTTAAAATTTGATGGTCATAATTTTTCGTCAAAATTACTGCATGTTCTAAGGTAAAAATGGCTGTAAAATGTGATTAAATGCAGCTGTCTTAAAACCTGCGGTTTGTTACACTCTGAAGGGCCCATAGCATAGATGTTATAAGTTTCATTGCATTTGATTGGATTATTTAAAAGATATCCCGTTTTTCGAGCGCAAATTATCATGAAAAAAGTTCATTCTTCAAAAAACGAATTAAAAAAATATTTTTAATAGTTAGATAAAGTAAATGCTATAAAAAGAACTTAAAAAACTCTCTAGTTTATGTATTAGTCCTTCTTCCTCAATAATTAATTTCTTTTTTTCCTAATGACCCAAACAACACCAAACATCAAACACCTAAAAAGCACTTTTCAACCTTGTCTGATACCTTAATTAAATTTTACGCACTGTATACATGGACTTACAATCAATCGGGAAAAAAAATCAAGGGCTATGGAGGAGGGTGTGGATTCGTAGACCCTCCCCCCTCTTGTGTTCGCCACTGACCCGGGGTATCATCTCTTCATCTACGCGACCTAGATTTGTAGGAGGAAAGGATTGATCACAAAAAATTCTCCATAATAAATATAATTTATTACTATTCAATATATTGATCCAAATAACACAAGTCTTATTATAGGAATGCAATCAGGAGTGATATAACATATTCCTAAATTCTAAGTAAATAGGCGCCTGGAATCCTAACCACTTATCTTTATGAGAAGTTAAGAATCTCTTATCTGCCTTAGATTCCTTAACACACTAAAGCTCGTTCTATATTTAATGACTTACCGTCAGCTCAAGGCGATCAGCATCTCAACTTTCTTTCTCCTTCCATTCTGTTCTACCACGCGAATACTAAAGCTCCATTATATATCTATTAACTAATCTGCATATCGCAGTTTCTTCTTGAGAGGATTGGATATGAAATAACGCCATTCTGGCACCAAAGATTCCCCAAGAGGATTAATAGGAAGAACGCGATAAAGCCCCGTCACACCCTGAGAAATATTCCGATTACTTTTTTACAGATCCTATAAGTTCTTTGATAGATTAAATGCATCCTCATTGAAGGCTTGCATTCGAACACGTCATTTCACCCCAAGTGGCTAAATTCACACGTGCCCGGAGTGTACTCCACTCCACCGCAAGAACCAATTAACGATTTCCAGAAGCATTTTGCCAACCACACGGGCCCCCCTCAATCGTAAAGGGCACTTCCCATACAACAAAGCACCTTTTACACGGAAGCTTTTCCGCCGAGATGGATGGGTAAAGTGATTCCTCAGACCACTGCACACGATTCGGAGAGTGGGGAAGCACCCTCCAATCACGCCTCCTCATCTCCATCCTCTTACCTGGTGAGAAAAGCGACATCTGGATGGAGCGTGAATCACTCCCTTCCCTTGGACTCTCATCCAGGAGGAGTTTCTCCTGATGATGAAATATATTCCGTCAAAAGAGTGATGACAGAAACACGCAATACCGTAAAGTTTGCTGCTTTTGGAAAATAGACTGTTACAAGCGTTTAGGGCTTCTACGCATTTAATTGATGGAGAATTAAAACCAAACTATAAATACATTCTCAGGTATTCAAAAATGTGACTTGGAGAGAAAGAACCCTTTTATCTTACTATATGTCCTTAAAATACACTCACATACTTTTTAAAAATATGTAGCCTGTTTTTTCAATTCCTACTATTAGTTCACACTTTCCTTATGTTTATTAATTTATATACATATTTTGTTCAAGTTTTCAATCGCAAATAAAATACTTTTTATTTATCTACTCAAGTTCAAATACATTTTTTTAAACTTGTAGTGGATGACACTTGATGTTAATATAGTTTTTTCAAATATTAATTAATTCATTAAATTAAAAAAAGGAATAAATAATAACAGACAAAAATAAGTCCAAAAACATACATAAAAAGGAAAATCGCTCGTTGTGTCCCTGTAGCGCAATGGATACCTCGTTGGACTTCGAGTCCCACCTGGGACGGCCTAATTTCTGGGAACGTGATAACTTTTTTGCTGTACTATTTTAATCGAATAATTAATTTTAATTAATGAATTAATAGTAACAAACACAAATAATAGTCCAACATCCTATTTAGAAAGGAAAATGGAAAGTTACAAAGAAAATTGCTTCCTATTTTGCCACTTAATATTGTGATTCCGTCATATGAATATACATATTTATATTAATTGTAATTATTTAATAGAAAGTAACTAAAATAAAAAACAATTTTTATTGACCAAAGTAAGAATTAAATTAAATTTTTTTTTTAAATATTACTTGTTTACATGAAAGCTGGTTTCGTCAAACGTAGAGCAAACTCGGAACACATTATTAGACAAATACCGTAAAATCCGGCGTATAACACGCACTTTTAACGCCAAAAATACGATCGAAATTTACGGGTGCGTGCGATACGCCGGGTATTAAAATGATAGCTTCAAAGATGTAAAAAGAAAGGAGCATAAAAGAAGTTAGACATCTACATAAATCGACAAACGATTAAAACAATTGTAAAATTAAAAGAAACGACATACCTAATGAACTTAAAAGATTGTAGTGCTAAAAGTATATTATTTTTGCAAAGGTTTAGGAAAATACCCCGAATAAATCATTTCAAAACATAACAGCATTGCATACGTACATTTCAGATTTCTTCGTAAAAAAGGGGGTGTGAGTTATACGGCGAATACACCTAAAAATTAAAAATTGCAGCTTGAAAGTATGGGTGCGCATTATACTCCGGACTTTACGGTAATAGTAATAATAATAATAATAAATTAGTAAAAATGTCCTAATTTTCATGAAAGTCCTCAAAGATATAGTTCGTACATCTATTTATAATGCGTTTTTAAAGTTTAAAAACGTTCTATAAATGTATAAGCATTTATTTCCTTTAACATGTAGAAAGAATGTTTATCATAACGATAGTTCGGAACTACGAAACACATTTCATACCAGAAAATGGATAAACTCAAATAAAAATGATACAATGGCTTCATATATAATGAAATATATGTATATGTGGAACTTTTAAAGAGGATGGCGAGGTCAGAGTGTAATAAAAAATTCTGACACGTATCTCTTTGATTTCGTTCCTCGGATCTTTACTCGAAGACAGTATTAAAAGAACAGAACCAGATCCCAAAATTTTATGATTAGAAAAATGTCTCAAAAATCAAAATATTCATTCGATTTGAAAATAATCGATTATCAGATTGTCTCCTTAAATTTTAGAATTGTTTTATAAATAGATAATGTTTCAAATTTAACATGGGCATTTAATAATATGTGTGACATAAATAATATATTGAACAGTTTAGAGACGAAGCGTTGGACTTATTTTATACAGACTGATTGATTCAACCAGAAAAGAGTAGATTAGTTTAATTCCCATTTGTTAAAGTAGTCAAAATGTGAAATATTTTTTTTCTTTTTACATCAGTGTTTCTCAAACTGAGGGGTGCCCCCCCGTAGGGGGCCGCGATAACTCTACACTGGGGTGCGATAGTATTGAAAATTCGAAAACAAAAGATTAATTAGAAAATTTATTAATTTATTGAGGGTAAACAAACAAAATACATTCTGACATAATAAAAAATAAAATACGTATTTACAACTGATATAATACACTTATAAATGCATCAGTACTGCACCATGTATTTTATGATTAACTTAACAATACTAAGTTAAGAACAAGTTTAATAATTACCAGTGACCCCCCATGGGCTTGCCAAAATTATACACAAAAATTAACAGTTATCAGCCGATTAAAAGTAAAGATTTGCTCCCCAGCGCCACTATTTTCCACGTAGGTACGCGTATGGGATACATTGGAGGGGGGTGGGGGAGGTAGAAAAGGAATAAATAAACAAATCCTCTGAGATAAGTAAATCCTTCGCAAGCACTGTCAAGGTCCTTTTATTGCATTCCAAAGCCTTCGAAATAATTTTATGGATAGCAGTGCACAGAAAAGATCGTACTTCGGAAAGACGTCTGTATACGTTCGGGGCAATTAACGCTTTGCTGAGTGAGACGTTTATATACGCCGGAATAGTAGCTTTGCGTCA
Organism: Trichonephila clavipes; assembly: GCA_019973935.1. Taxonomy (NCBI): domain Eukaryota; kingdom Metazoa; phylum Arthropoda; class Arachnida; order Araneae; family Nephilidae; genus Trichonephila; species Trichonephila clavipes. The sequence continues at coordinate 318,119 of BMAU01001230.1, forward strand.
TAGTATTATTGAATTCAATATATTGTTATTGTGTGGAGGCGGGCACAATGAAAATTATGATTGAATATTAGGTCCCAAATATACGAGTAGAAAGTTTGAGAAGCACTGTTTTATAGATAATAAGCACCAAATACAATAAAGAGAGAATAAAACTGATATAATATATAAATATTCTAGCCATTACCCACACGCTTCAATGGGTATTTCATGATGTTGTATGATTATGTATTTTTGTTGTTTCAAATCCCCTTGGAGCAGGAAAATCTACAACAAATCCATTTCACCTTTCCGCATAAGAATGTCACAAACCAGGTCTTGATCTCCAAACAACTGTTCCTTGGAAATGCCTCAGCAGTCCAGAAGATGAGCAGGAGGAGCAGGGATAGGTAAAGAAAGACTTTACCCCCTGCACAAAGGTCATACCACGCAGGTGACCGCTTCTAAAGCGCGCACAGGCCGTCTGAAGAACCCTTAACTCCTGTACTGAAGAGATAGGCCAAGGCTCTTAGCTGCGTACCAATGGTGAGCAGGACGGTTTCGTCAAGTCAGATTCATTTTAACTCTATGGAGGGAATGAATTTCAGAAGGGCTCAAAACAGAGGAACTGGGGTTAGGGAGATCACAAACCCTAATTGCATTGTTTTGTTATTGAGAGTGAGTGAATATTAATATCGCACTGTTCAGCTACACGAGGGATTTTGGCGACGGACCACGTAATTTTGAACCATGCTCAAGTGACGTTGACAACACCTGAGCTGGCACCTCCCCCCTCTCCTAACTACCACACCAACAGAAGGACGTTTGAGTTTTCGACAGATTTAACGTGCATCGCTTCCCTTCACGGCGGGTCTTTAGTGGTACTGGGCTCGAACTCGTGACAAGGCTAGCCACGATCCAATACCTTGACTACTTGGCTATCGCTGCCTTTTTAAGTTATTGAGAGAGAGAGAGAGATCTAAATCTAGCCTTAAAATGCATTTTATAGCCCTCCCCTCTTGATAAAAAAAGCAGGGCTTGAATTTTTAAACCGGCAGCATGTTGATCTTTTACCTCCCCTGTAATTCCCCCTTAGAAATCAATTTATGAATTAGCGTATGTTAACAAAAAAAGACATGCCTGCCTAATTTCAATAATGCATGCCTAATAAGTGCTATAGTTCCGGAGATCTAGTGATAAGTGAGTCGCTTTTCTTCTATGTATTTATACAGATATCAGATTCTACGCAGTCTACCTTAATCTTTAGAGAGGATTATTATGGATAGTCGATCCATCATTAAAATCTCTGGCAAAATCTATTGTAAAATAACAGATTACACCAGTACTTCTCAAACTTTCAATATTGGCGACCTAATATCCAATCAGAATTTTCATCGCGACCCCCTTCCATACAGCAACAATGTATTGAATTCAATATAATACTATACTTTTACGCTAAGGTTATAATACGACTTTAACCTCTTAAGTGCCACTGGCGTATATAAACGTCTCGCTTAGCCAGTGTTAATTGCCCCAGACGTATACACACGCCTATCCAAAGAATGATATTTTATGTGTACTGCCATCCATAAAATTATTCCGAAGGTTTTGAAATGCATTAAAAATACCTTGGCAGTGTTTGCAAAGGACTTACTTATTTCAGAGGATTTACTTATTTATTCCTCTTTTCTCCTCTCTTTCCCTTTCCCCTACACCAGTGGTCGGCAAACTTATTAGCCAAAGAGCCAAATATGAACATTACAACAATTTTAAAACAAATTGGGAGCCAAATCTGCTTGTTTAGTAAATTTTTATTACACTAAATAAGTAGTACACTAAATAAAACAAAATTTCATACCTAATAAATATTTATTAATGCGAACAATGTGCTTGCTTCTCCTTGGAAAGTTTGAGTAAGTCAGGTTTGTATGTGGTTGTTTTTAATTTTAGGCATGATTCCAAGTTCTCATCAATAAGACGACTTCTCAGTTTACTCTTGATAATGTTCATGCTTGAAAAAGATTGTTCGCATACATATGTAGAACTGACAAGAGAAAGAACAGCAAACGCGCGAGCTTTTTCAGCTGATCGTAAGAGTCAGGAATACTATTCCAAGCGTTGAAAATGATCATGTCTCCTTCTCCAGGTCATTCAAAGCAGACCACTTGTGTTGTGACTAAAAAAGATCCTATTTTTTCTTCTCCAATATTTCCAGTTCAACACAAAGACGTTCGATTTTAGAGAGCCCCATCTCCTTGTTTTTTAAATCCAGCAATTGTATTTCAAAGCTACCAATGTAAATTTTTTAAAAGAGAAAATTTCAACTCGGTTATCTTAGCATTAAGAGGATTTTTGACAAATACTAAAGTTGCTCGTTTGTTTTTAAATCCCTGAAACCTGCTGAGAAATGCTTCCCTCATATTTAAAACTATTGTTTTAAAATGGTGTTTATTGATAGAGGAATTATTTTTTTGGCGATGCTTCAGCAGGCTCGGAAAGTGAGAAACAATGTTTCCCTTTCAAAATCCTGAGCAAAAATGGATAATTTGTTTTCTAATGTTATTACTTCTTCTAATATCGAAAAATTAAGTTTTCTTTCTCTTATAATTTACGATTAAACTGATTTAGATGAGACGTAACGTCTACCATGAAATAAATGTTTTGGATCCACTGATCGTCTGTTAGTTCTGGATAGTGAACGCCTTTCTCAAGAAGAAATGCTTTAATTTCCGGAAAAAGGGACGCGAAACGATTTAAAACGTTTCTTCTTGATAACCAACGCATTTTGTTATGAAGCAGAAGATCAGAGTTCTCACTCTCCATTTCAAATAAAAACTCTTTTCATTGGCGATGATTAAGAGCTTTAGTTTAAATGGAGTTGATAATGGTAATCACTAATTCCATAACTTTACAAATTTCATCCGGAAATGTTTGCGCACAAAGCGCTTCTTGGGGAATGATACAATGGTAAACAAGTATCTCGTGATTTATTTTTTCTTTCAAAATAATAACAAACCCTTTTCTTACGCCGGTCATACTTTTGACCCCATCTGTTAAAATCGACACAATTTTATCGAGGGGAATATGTTGTTTATCCATACACTCAATTACAGTATTTGCGATATCTTCTCCACGCGTCTGACCTTTGAGTGGCAATAATCCTAAGAGTTCTTTAGGGCCTGAATGAGACATAAATTTTACAAAAGTTAAACTTGCGCTGTATCATTTATGTCTCAAGACTCGTCAACTGCTATTGACAAAGCCGATACCAATGTCAGATCTTCGATATGCTGGGTGGTTATATTCGAACACATTTTAATTGTTCTATCTTTAATGGTTTGGGCAGACAATGGTAACTCTCTAATTCTTTTCAGAATATCTGCTTTGTTCTTAAAATCCTGAAATAGCTCTTCGGATGCATTTATAAAACAATTTTTTATGTATTGGCCGTCTGCGTACGGTTTCTCTCTCTTAGTAATCTCTTGGCTAAAAACAAAACTTACCATATTAATATTGCTGGAAGATTGCATCCAGTTATTAAACACAGAAGTTGACGCCGCTTGACTCTTCTGAATTTCATTAACTGTTTTCTTCCTTGCATCACCGGTAGGATATTTAGTGCTAAATGACGCGTGCTTTCTAGTAAAGTGTCTCTCTAAATTTGACTTCTTGTTATGCGCGAATTTCTCCTTTCAAATAAGACATGTCGGAAGTCCATTCAAGTTTTGAATAAACGCCAAATTCTCGGTCCACTCAACTTTAAATTCACGGGTTTCATCTTCCGTTTTTCTTTGCTTTTTATTGGTAGCCATGTTAATTGGGGTGCCTATAAAAATATTCCAAATATATTTTTTTCTAAAGCCACCAGTACAAAATTATTATCATTGTTAAATTGATGAAAATAAAAATTAAAAAAAATCTTTTTAAAAAATACAATTTCACATTAACATATGTAACTGCACTAAAAAGAAAAAAATCATTTTTTCCATCATCAGAATAACAAAACTTTTAATATTACCAAAAATGGAAGAAAACTTCTAACATTTAGACAAATAGACCATTGTACCGGAATCACAAACATATATAGCAGGTGTAATAAAATCGTATAAAAATACCTGTAAGACGTGCAGCTAGATTGAAAAATGCAGCAACTTTTTAATAAGACCGGGCAACGGCAGACACGGTAGATAAGATAAAACTGTTCATACTGCAACAGCTGGTTTGTGATGCCAATTTGTACCCCCACTAGAGAAGTATACGCGTGCATGCTTGTGGTACCTTTGTATCACACTGGAGTACGCAGAAAACATACGAACAATTTCAGCCGGTAGCTTGTACATGGTTTGTGTTTACGCGTTTACGAAAACCAATAATATTTAACTCGATGTTCGTTACGTATTTTTACAACAATATGAAATTTTAATTACCTCTCTCTATCTATCTTTTATCTAAAACAAAAAATTATTCATGTTCTCGATTTATAAAAGAATTTTAATGTATCAAAATAAGATGTAATTTTTTTCTTACCAAGTTTTTGTTTAAATGAAAATATTATTGCGCCTTCCGTGGTATTTGTGCCAGAGCCGTACTTAAGGAGCCAAAGAGCCACTTGCGGCTCTGGAGCCGCACTCTGCCGACCCCTGCCCTACACCAATACATCTCATACGCGTGCCTATGTGGAAAACGCGGACATTGGGAAGCAAATCGCGTCACTTTTAATAGGCAGTTAGGGATTAATGTTAAACTATAGAAATTATCAAGATGAGTGTTAATTTTTGTGTACAGTTTTCTGTATGACAAGCCTATGGGGTCACTAGTAATTATTAAGCATTTTCTTAACTTACTATTGTTAAATTAATTATGAAATACAGTGTGCAGTATAGATGCATTTATAAGTGTATTATATCAGTGTAAATATGTACTTTATTTTTTATTGCGTGAGAATGTATTTTGTTTAACTTAGGTAAATTAATATATTTTTAAAGTAATCTTCTGTTTTCGACAGGCTCGCGCCCCTCTCGTAAAGTTATCCCGCCCCCCCCAGGGGTGCACCCCACAGTTTGAGAAACGCTGGATTACACACACACATAAAAAGGAACCAACGGGTGAACTGTTCCATTTTCATTCGATTTCCTAAGTCTCAAAGATACTACGGTGCTCACGTGATCATTCCCAAAGAAAGATGCTCCAAGAAGGTATATGAGATTGTATTATGAGAGTATTGTGTGGGAGTATAGTTGAACCTTTGTTTACAGAAAAAAACGTTCCAATTTTGGTTCGCATTCTTTTTAGGAGAGAATGAAAACCGTTTTTTAATACCATTCTTCATGAATCGAGCATATACATTCCTTCTGCGATATAATTCCGGGGAACTCATTTCATTTAGTGATAGTTTTCCCTTTGGGCGCAGCTGATGGCGCTAAAAATAAAAAGCCAACGCAACGTTTCGTCGCCATCGATGGACAGATAAGAAAGATGGCTGAGCCAGATTTTTTTTACTTCTCGCTACCTGACGCAGAATCGAATCCCTGTGGTTTTGCGGTTTCTTTGAAGGGAAAAAAGCCGCCAAGCAAAGGGACAGACCATTAACCGAGGAAACGGGATACGACAAGCGGGGCGATTCCGCCTTTGCTTTGTTCGCTGCGAAAAGAGGTGGGTTCGGAACATGGATATGGGAACTCTTCATTATTGTTACATGATGTAATAATTTCTGTAATCAGTGGTAAGGGAGTTTACAGAAGTATAGTTATCGATCCGTAATTATTTGAATTATACGGTGAAAAATAAAATGAGAGGGAAGCGAAACATTCTCAATCCAATTCTATGAAAATAAATATGACTTTTTTTTTTTGCCATAATAAAGTAATGGATAGAAAAATGCAAGTTTGTGTTAATTCGATTTTTATTTATACATATATTTTATTCCCAACTGCATATTGTGTTTAATAATGGATTATGAAGTCTGAAATGAAAGCAGGTTCTCGAATAATGTTCTATTTAGTTTTTTATTCCTCGAATCATTTCCATTCTCTAATTTCTATGATGATCTTAGCTAAGATAAAATTAATGTTTCTACCATATATGTACAGAATATGAACAATTTAATTTTATGAGATCGTATGGCACATTATAACATGTCAACTCCAACCGTGGTCACACAATCTTGAGCGCCTGTTAGTAATCGATGGTTACAATTGTCATCGGGGAACCGCGCCAATAAAGACAAGCTAACCCCGTTTGCGATTCTATGAATATTTTGTGAGGAGTAGAATATTCTATTCAGAATTATTTAATAACAAAACATCTTTTAATTACATTTTAATGAAAGGATTTCAAAGAGAGACGTCCCCCCGCCCCGTTAGGACAAATTTTTACCATAAAGATTACTTTCTAGCGCTTTCGATGACGTGTTTCTTAGAATGTAATCCCCCCCTCCCTCCGGTGTACGCCACTAGCTTCAAACCAAAATAATGGTAAAAGATAAAGTTTTTGCAATTACTTTAACCAGCAACCTCAAAATAATATTTGAAATATGGGAATTAATCATAAAATTCTTATGACAATAACTGCTTTAATTCTTAAGAAATGTTTGTTTTGATTGAGCCTGCCTTCTTTGATTAACTTAAGTATGCTTCGAGCACATTTTCAGTTATAATTAGTATCCTAATTGTAAGGATTTGACGCCGTTTCTGGCGACAGTTGGAGCTGGTATCCCACATCTGGCAAAGGTTGAAAATGGACATGGAAACAAAATAATAATTACATAACACAAAAACAAAAATAAATCTCTTTGTATATTAAGCAAGTAATTCACGTGATGAATTTACAATTTGATAATTCAATTCGTGCAAATCAACGAAGTCAATCACCCACAACAAAATCTAGTTTGAATATTTATGAGTATTTTTAATTTTTTTTAAAAAACCCCAACACAATATTTATATGATGGCTTGAGTATTATGACTAATTTATTTCTCGGAAAAAGTATTCTTAGTTCGAGTCTTGTTCTTGATCCATTGGTTCAAGAAGAATAAGCAGGATTAATTATCAAGAATTAATGGGCAATACTTTTACTGACCTAAAAAAATAAGAATTAAAATTTTTTTTTTTAAAGCATACTTTGCTTTAGATAAATATGCGAAGCGATGCTAAAATTAATCTAATCGCCCTGATTAAGTATCATACAAAATCGTTTGCGTAAACCAATGTTTTTGGTGTTGAAAAGTGTGCGTTTGATATATATTTCACTCATAACGAAAATTTTACACGTTTATAAATGCTACATTCGTAAAACGTTTCATTTTGAATTTCAGAAGCGTAATGAAGTGCCAATTTAGAAACATACCATCTATTGCAAAATCAACCGAAATCCTTTGAAGGTTAACATCATTTCAAAAGCTCTAGTAAAGTTAGAATTTTAATGGTTTTTTCAAAGAGTATTTTTTAAGAAAAAATTCATAATATTAAATTTTATTTAAGAAATTAAGATGGAACGAAGCCAAAAAACCAGAATAAGATTAAATGCTCTTTCCCTCATAAAAAATTATGCATAAGTCTGAAAAATTGCAGTTTTTCTGAATTTTTTTCTTTTATCTTTTTACTAGCCGTTACCCACCCGCTTCACTGGGTATTTCACGATGTTGCATATATGTATACTGTTTACATATACATTAATTATTGATATCTAGCATTAAGAATTCGATTGTATTGGAAAATATATTTATAGCTGTTACACTCTCACCCCTTGATATAAAAAGAACATGAATTATAATATCTAATTTCTATTTATGTCTAAAATCGAAGTAGAAGGATTTTTTTCGCTCACTTAACCTAATAATCAAGTGGATTTCCACCAAAATAACTTTCAGTGGATCCCTACTCCATAAAATAAACATGCATGCTGACTTTCAAGTCTAAATCTAACAGAGCAAAAACGGAATTTTTATCATCAATACCTCGTTGACAGCATTCTTAGCGGATTCCAATTCAACAAAAGAGACATGCAAACCAAATTTTATTATTATAGTCTTAGCAGTTCAAAAACGGGAATTTTGTCTATCAATACGCCCCAATAACTTCCCCCGCTTCCCCCTGAAGTTGATTTCCGTAAAATCCATTCTTAGTGGAACTCTATTCAACTAAAGAAAAGTGCTCAACAAATTTTAAGTGAGTTAAATTCAAAAACAGGAATTTTTCTATAACATGCCTTAATCCCTCGCAAACTCACTCCTTTGGGGGTCCGTTTTCGCAAAAATCTTTGTAAAAGGAACTTTATTCCATGAACGGAACATACCTTCTAATTTTCAAGCAGGTGATTCTATTAGTTGAAACGCGGAAATATTTATCTATTACGCCTCTTAATCACCCTCAGTGATCCTTGGGGATCAATTTTCCCCAAAACTATTTTGTAGCGGATCTGTACACCATGAAAGGAATTAGCTTACCAAATTTTAAGATTGTATGTCTAATAGTTTAAAAATGGAAATAATTATCTATAACGCCCCTTAAGTCCCCGCAACGCCACTTAGGAAACGATTTACACAAAACCCATCTTATGAGAGAGCACTACTCAGTGAAGGGAATCTGCTAACTCAATTTCAAGACTTTACGTCTAATAGTTTAAAAAAGGAGTTAATTGCCTATAACGCCCCTTAATTCTCCACAACGCTACTTGGGAGTCGATTTTCACAAAACCCATTCTGTAGGGGATCTGTACTCTATGAAAGGAATCCGCTTACCAAATTTCAAGACTGTACGTCTAATAGTTTAAAAATGGAAATAATTATGTATAACGCCTCTTAAGCCCCCGCAACGCCACTTAGGAAACGATTTTCCCAAAACCCATCTTATAGCGGATCTCTACTTAATTAATGGAATCAGCTTACTAAATTTCGAGATTTTACGTCTAATAGTTTAAAAAAGGAGTTAATTGCCTATAACGCCCCTTAATTCTGTACAACGCCACTTGGGAGTCGATTTTCACAAAACCCATTCTGTAGGGGATCTGTATTCTATGAAAGGAATCCGCTTACCAAATTTCAAGACTTTACGTCTAATAGTTTAAAAATGGAAATAATTATGTATAACGCCCCTTAAGCGCCCTCAACGCCTCTTGGAAGTCGATTTTTGTAAAAATCATTATGTATGGAATCTCTACTTTATGAAAGAAATCTGTGTACCAAGTTTCACGACTTTACATCTAATAGTTTAGTAAAGGAAATAATTATCTATAATGCCCCTTAAACCCTCGTAACGCCCCTTGGAGTTCGAACTTTGCAAAATCCGTTCTTAGCTGACGTCTACACCATGAAGGGAACCTACATACCAAATTTCAAGTTTGTAGGTTTAATAGTTCCGGAGATATCGTGATTAGTCAGTCAGTGAGTCGCTTTTCTCCTTTATATATATAGATTGAAAATAAAGACAAGAAAAAAGAAGATTTAAATGTTTAATGAGACAAATTATATTTTTCGGTTAAGTTTCTGATTTTAAAAAATTCTAATCATTTAGAAAAACTGTCTCTTTTCTCATAGTTTCTTAGAAATCCCCCAAATACTTAGCAATTAATTTATTTGTTTTCAGAAAAGATAAAATATTTTTGAATTTACTTGTGGTCATCTAAAAGATTTAAAAATACTGTGTATGTGCGTGTATGCAAATCTTCAAATCAACACACACACACAATAACAAAAATATAAATTTCCCCTTATTACCGTATGTTATGTATATGGTTAGAATACTATATTGAGGGGTTTTTTCCAGAAAGAAAAGATATATAGTAATAATAACAATAATAATAATAAAGAAATATAAAAATTAAAAATGAATGCATTTCTCGAATATGAATTCTCGAATAACTGAGCATCATATTTTTAGCAAAACGGCACCACCGAAAGATGACATGTGGACTACATCAGAAAGAAGTTATAGATCTCCTTCTTATGCCCTTAATTATCTCCTTCTTATATCGAATCCTTTTAGAAAAATATAAAATGCATGCGATGTGAAGTCCAGATTTATTTGAATGGTTTTTGTATGTTGAAGCAAAATTTTAAGATAGTGTGTGTGGATTATCCCACATAAAATATACAATTCCTTCTAGTAATAGCAGATGTAGAAATTATTTCGTCTTTGTTTCGGGATTTCTGTGTAATGCAATAAATTGATTTTAAACAAATTGCGTCAGCAGCATTTTTTTTTTTTTTTGTCAAGCGATTTCTGATAAATTTCTTCTTCTGTTGTAAACAACGAATCACTGCCTCTGCTCTCGATAGAATAATTGATAACTGATCATTAGAAAATCCCTAGAAATTTTAAATTAAAAAAGATCCTGTGTACACACACACACAAGAATTTTAACAGCACAAGTTTTTTTATTTTTATGTTATTCTTATATTATTATTCTTTATTCTTTTTAATTAAAAGAGACAAATAATTAAACTTAAAAGGAAAGGGAAAAAAGCAAGCAGGTAAATAAACAGTGAATAAATATCTTTTGAATTAAAAAAGAAAAATGGAGAAATGTTTAAATAAATAATTAAAAAAAATATCACATGTAAGAAAGTGGTGTATGGAAATACATCAGTTAAATGCTTGTAATTTTTTAAGAAATGACATTTAACAATGTGCCATAACAGACAACATTTTTTACTTTAAGGAAACAGGGCATTATTTTTCTTTGAAACGATTTCTACCAATTTTTGTAACCAAGTTAGAAAATCCAACAAGAACTAAAATTCTTTTTCATTGATTTTTTTTCTCGTATTCAAAACATGCAATAAAAGAAAAAATTTACTGTAAAGGAAATAGTTAATTAATTTTTGTTACATATTTTACTGAGAAAGCAACAAACATTTTTAAAATACAGTTAATATTATCATGTGGTTGTTTAACAAGTTTTATTCCCTGGATTTATCCAAATATGTAAAACAAACAAAAAATATCTGAAACTATTTGTAATGGTTTTAAAACTATGTAAAAAAATGACTTAGTTCTTTTAAATATCTGTTTGATCATATCTTATTTTCGGTCTGTTTCTTTCACATGTAAACTGAGGTCAACGATTGTTTTTAAAATCTGTAACTTCTTAAATCTAAGTTATACTTTGATCGATCAAATGTTGTAAAAGGAATTTTACTTTAAAGCAGATTTAATAAACAAAGATGTGTGTAACATTACAACAGATTATAAGAAAACTACTTGGCCATCTCGAGAACCTATTCTTTATTAAAAGGTAGTAAATATAATACTACATCGTATTTTCTATCAATTTATTCCTTTAACTGGAATAGCATAAATTAGACTTCATTTAAAAAAACATTGTATAAAATTAATGTATTAATATAACCGAAGAGTGTTATATAAATACAGGCAGGTTTTTTTCTTGGTTTTTGTTTGCAATTATGTATTTTGTACTATATTCGAAAGTTTGGCTTTTATACATAAATACCAGTTTCATTGTGAAAGCTATTAAAAAAGAATCGCAACAAAACAATTGTGCATCTTGACGAATTGCAGATCTGCATAGAAGAATTCCATCCAAACGAATCCAAGAGTACGTATTTTAAAGTATGGAAGCAATATATACAGAAATAGATATAATGTTCTGTAGTGTTTTTGTTTGTCAAGAAAAGAAAAATAAGAGTAAAATTCTCTTGTTTCTTGGAAAATTTGCATAGACAACACCAGATAATAGTCAAAAAATTAACATTTATTTGAATCCCAATGTACACCTCATTGAAAAAAAAGCAATTTTAAATATTTTAAAACTACTTTTGTATACAATTTAGAAATAAAAGTTGAGGGAAAAAATTCGAGGAATTTTTGCAATGAAGTTATCAGATTTTTATTATTATTAAGCACTACAATCTTTCATTTCCAAAACAAAAAGAAGAAAAAATTATTTAAAAAACTTACGTAATAATTAGTTAAATTACACGTAATAATTATTACGTGTAATTTACTAAAAAATAAAACGCTTAGTTCGATTTACTTCCAGTTATGCATCATCCATAATAATTGCTTTTAAGCTATTTTTAAAATGCTTTAAAGAATTCAAAAATGGCTTAAAAGGATATCGTAAGTAACTTTATATATTAGTTATATCATCCCTACATTAAATACAGAGAGAGAATCCACTGTGTCGTGGTAAATCAAAGTACTTACTCACAGAAACCCAATTGAACGCACCCAATTGAATAAGAAAAAAAGCATTATTTCAGTTTATATATATATATATATAACTAACGTTTTCATGAAATAAATAAATGTAAAATTAAAAAAAATACTAAAAATAGTAAAAAAATTTCAATAAAAAAATTGCCTAATTTTTTTAAAAAAATGGCCAAAACAAAAAATAATGTACAATAATGAAAAACAATTCAATAAATACGTAAGTCCTTAACCTAGGGTTATGCTAAATTAATATACAAATTAATAATGTTCACAATGTAGAAGTTCATTTGAAAAACCGTCTGTTAAAAAAATATATAAAAATGTGAATTATATATAATCCTTTCTGTTTGCATAACTTTTAAAATTTTCTTATGCGTATAGATTGCGGTTAAAATGACAGTTGGTTTCAAGGAAAGCGAGTGGAATAACAAAAGGGCACACAAATTACGGCATCCCAAGCAGATGGCTGTAACAGAAGCTCGGAAACGCGTGTCGCAGCATTCTTAAATTCTTAATGGCAATATTCGGTTCGATCGAACACAATAAGCGCGCCCGGCAATCGGGACGATTTTCTGCGAATGGGGAATTCGCCCCAACAAAACGTGCGCTCACATTTCATTAGAACAAACATACGAACATAAAAAAAGGAAACCATGAGTCATGCAGAAGTTCGTTGGCTTCCCCTTCCTCTGAATATCGAGTTAGTTAACGCAGTAGAACTAGAATTCGTAATGTCTAAAATCAATAACATTATATTTTTAATAAAAATCGTTTGAGGAAGTCTTGTATGTGGATAAATAATAAAAAAATTAATTTTTCTGCCATGCAAATGATTTTTTTAAACAAAACAAAATATTATTTTTGACAAGTTTCAAAAATGTGTTCGAATTAAAAGTTATAACTGATTTAAACATTTCATTCATTAAAGTATCCGACTACGTTCAGAACAGTGATTTTGCAAAAGCGTATAAATGTATAATATTTATGGTATTTAGTGCCACTTACATTTATCAGAAAATGTATATAAAATTGTTTTAAGAATAGTATTACAATAAAAATTATTTAAGTAAAATATTTTGACAAAAAATGAACATAGAATGACCCCTTTTCAAAATAGTCTCCTTTTGCGAAAAATGCTTTTATTATAATAATATTTTACCTGTATATAGCTCAGACCTCTCTAGAGACGTTCAACTAGAATTTTTGAAATGTATAACTTAGAAGTGGGTTTATCCATGTTTTACGACAACAGAGGGGAAAAATTTAAAGAAAAACGCCGATAATTATTTTAATGGGTTGTAACTCTGAAAATAATGCAAATTTTTCAAACAAAATAGTTCAGATTCTCTGAAAAAGTCTTTACTTTTTATATAAGCAAAATATTATTACTTTAGAATCATTTTTTATAAAAGGAGAACATTTTGAAAAAAGGTTATTCTAAGTTAATTTTTTGCCAAAATATTGCATTTAAATAGATTTTTTTTGCAAGATGCCCTTAAAACAATTGTATACATGTATTCTAATCTAAGTGAACTAAATATCATCAAAATTATCCGTTTATGCGCTTTTTTTAAATCACGGTTCCGAATGTAGTCGGATACCTCAATTCTAGCTACTTCTTGTGTTCTGACACCAATTAAGATTTTTTGGAATCTGCAAGAAAGTTAGTATTTAAAATAATTAATATTAAATTTTTAAGAGAGCACATAAAGATTATTATTATTCTTTTTCTATAACTACTAACCAACGTACTTAATAATGTTTTAAAATTAACAATACAATATTATTTCCATTTTAGTTCAGCTCTATTTTTTGCAATTTTCTTGTTACACAGAAGATATACAATAAATATTCCCAATGTAGCTAACTGGTCATGGTCCAGAATTCATGGCCGAATTTATTTCTTTAGAATTATGAGGTTTGTGCGTACATAAGAGGGTTTTAAGGGTTCAAACCCCTATATACCAACCCATTTTTCCTCTGCGATTTCGTCTACGTGTTTTTGAGAATGTAACCCCCATAAGAGAGGTCTGTGTACGCCACTGGGTGAGAGTCCCGGTGCCAGTAATAACCCACTAAGTAGAGGGGCTGATGCCAGTGGCGTAAGGGAGAATATTAGGGCCCCCGTGCAAAATTAGGTTTGGGGCCCCAAACCCAAATACGTACTAGGCGTCAGTCAGGGTTTGGGCCCCTTGCAAAGAGGGGGAGGGGTGTACGTTACGCCACTGGTTAATGCACGTTCAGCTCAAAATTTTAACGTTGGCGTGGTACGAAATTTTAGAGCAGGGTGCCAGCTCTGGTGTCGATCGGAAAATTACATTTTTATACCTTTCTATCTATTGAAAAATAGCAAAAATAAAAATCTAAGAATTGTCAAATACAATATATTCAATGTAGAAAAAAAACATTGATGCATAAATCGTATAACATTTCGTAAATATAAACATAAAAAATTAATTACATAAATTAAATAATTATGAATTATATCTAATAGCTCATTGGCAGACAATTATTATACTTTCTGAATCGAATTCTTTCTTAAATTTTCGCGGTAAATCTATACTTATTCCAAATATATTTGTTTTGCTGTATGTGAAGTGAAGCGAAGACAAAAATATGTGTAAATGTATAAAAGGTGAAACCTATAATATATTTCGCGTGTTGTCAAGTGGTATTTTTTTTTTTTTACGTAACCAGAATTTGAGTTGCATTGCTGTAAACATTTTCAATTTGCAAAAAAACCTTCTACGCTTCCTCTCTTTTACATACTATTACTCCTTTCTTTAGTAGGAAATTGTGGTCGTCAAAACAGTGGCGCCGTTTAGGCGTATCTAATCTGGACTAGTTCACGGTTGCTACTAATCTCATTAAATGTTAGAGCGAGAAGACACATTCTTTTTTGCACTAGAACGAGTCATTCTTAGCAGAACGAGTCCGATGTTTCAAAAACAATATGTTACTTTGGCAACGGATCTTAATTCAATTGTATCAATTTAAGGTTGATTAAATCATGCATTTGTGAATATAGAACTGTTTTTCTCCAGTTGAACGGTGAATGCACTCTTCTGTGCAATACTTTACTCGAATTTTTTTAAGGTCATTTTGTATTATGTGGTTTAATTTCCCATTATGAATTCAATGTAAAAGGAGCTTTAATTCGGTAACTATTGCATTATAAGGTCGGAGCCATTTTTATTAGGGTAAATAACATTAATCATTGACGTACTGTATGAACCAAAAAGAAAAAAGAGCTTTTATTTTAAAACAGAATTTAAACGCATGAATACATTATGTTTAACAAAGAAAAAAAAAGGAATATTTGCAGTCAAACCTCCATGTTACGAACCTCTATATGGCGAATTTTTCTATAAAGCGAACTTTTTCCTGGAACCAAGAACATTTCACAATTTTCTTTGTAAAATAACCTCCCAATAGCGAAGTGTATTTTCTAAATAACGAATTTCTGTTGTGATTCAATTTTTTCTTCCTATTTTGAAAGTATTTCTCGACATTTCAAATTATTTTCTCTTTTAACACATTTTATGATGATTATAAATCTTGAACTAGTTTTATTAAGTGCCTAACTCTCCTAGAGCAATAAAATTCTGGGTTTTTCATCCAAGAAGTGCAACCTTTAACCCCATTGTCCTATTCACAGGAAACGTCTTCGATATCCCTTTTCACCCTCAGTGGAGTTATCTCGTGTCCCCGTGTCCTCTAACTAGTCTCCGTTCATTTGCAGCTTTGATCAGCCGTACTGGTAACTTCGTTTTTGGTAGCTCGAAAATGTCAAAACGTAAGTGCTTGAGCATCAAAGAAAAAAATTTAATTCTTCATGAAATGGATAAAGACGTTAAGAAACTTTGCTTGCAGTTTTCTTTCTTTCTTTTTTTTTTTTTGATCGATGAGATATACTAACTGGTATACCCGTTCTTCGCACAGGTGAATTGAAAAATTAAACAATGCAGATTGAAGGATGAAGAAGTTTTTAATGAGTTAATTTTACGTTAATTGCAAATTAAACACAAAAAAAGCTTTTTGCATACCTCAACTGAACAAAAAACATATTTGTTAAATTTTAAGTCTGTAGACCTAATAGCTAATAAAAGAGATTTTTGTTTTCTATTTATAACACCCCGTAACTCTCTTGTGGGTCGATTTTTGAAAACTCTTTCCTAAGCAGATCTCTGCTCAGCAAAAGTAACTTATTGTTAAAAATTTTGTGTAATAAACGCTTAAAAGAGCGTAAGTAATTTATATCTGGACGTGTAATACGTTAATATTATTTTCTGTTGTATTTATTTTATGTTAAAATTGTAATATTCGTAAGCAACACCGTTCCTTACATAATAATGGCGATTCAATGAAAACATAGTGAAACGTTGGTGATAGAGCCAAGTTAGTATCATTTTTGGCGACTCTGTTGGCAACTTGGCGATTGATTGAATGGTGCAGAAGTTGATATGCTGTAGCGCTACCTGGTGGGGAGCTGCAATAAAGAGAATAACACAAAAACCTTCTCCATAAAAAAATACATATACATGCCAATTTTCCTAGTGATCGGTTGAACGGGGTTGGAGTGATGAGATTTAATATATACAAACATCCATTTATACAACATAGATAACTTCAAGTGACTATAATAAATACATGCAGATCCGTGTATCAAAACATGTTCGTTAACTTGAGCAATATTCTATTAAAGAGGTGGAGAACCCGTGGCCTCCGTGAGTTTCTTGCGAGGCCTTCTTGAAAGCCAACACTTATGATAATTACTATTTGATTGTATAGATTACAACAATTTATAACAGCATTTAATTATATAGATTAGACAATAATCATTACAATTAAGTTAAGAATGACATGAATGGGTATATATTTCAATGACTAATTGTGGGAATAGCCATATTATATAGTACATTTTGAAACATAGTACAATAGTTCATTTTAAATGTTTGAAAGCCACACGCGGAGTGTCACACGCGTTCTGTGTCACACGCGACAACACTTAGTGCTGATTTAAGCTCATTTGGGCCCTGGGTACAGAAGATCTACAGGCCTCCTTAGCACTGGAGGATCAAAATTTATAACCAGAGTGTGGTTAAATCCAGCTTATCTGGGCCCTTCTGGCCACGGGCCCCTGAGTGCCCACCCCAAACGCCCAATGGATAAACCGGCACTGTCAACGCTACGAGACATGTTGCATGTACTCGAGTCAGGTGAGATTGCTACTGAAGGTATAATATTAGAATTATTGTGATTTGAGACTTATTAGGAGGAAACTTAGAAGTATAACGATTGTTAACTAAGACTGAATTGATATTAGATTAAATCGGATGATAGGGGAGATCCTTTATTAAGGTAAGGATCAAGTTTGAAAGTCTCCTAATCGTTCGCGTTTTATCGTCGTTGTTCCACTTTCATGGTTAGCATTGAGACATTCTCTTTCTTTTTTAGTTGACATTGTGCCTATGTTCTTTGTGTGGCAAAAAAAAAAACTAGATTAGTTGGATCATGTCGAGTGTTTCTTCCTTACCTCCCACACATCTAGGTGCCCGAGAGAGAGGTGCAAGCCTCTCACACATTGATATAATACACTTGTAAATGTTTTAGTAGTGTAAAATTTTATAATTTAACAATACTAAGTTAAGAAAAAGTTTAATAAAGGGAGTGTGAACCAATGATCCCATGGGCTTGTCATATACAAAATTATAAACAAAAATTAACACTTTATCTTGATAATTTGTACGACTTATAACGAATCCCTTCATTGCCGATTAAAATTACGTGATTCGCTCTCCAGTGCCCCGTTTAGCTCGTAAGTAAGCGCATGGGATGCATTGAGGGCGGGTGGGGGAAGAAAAGAAATAAATAAATCCCCTGAGATAAGTAAATCCTTCGCAAATACTGTCAAGGTCCTTTCATTGCATTCCAAAGCCTTCAGAAAAATTTTATGGAAAAAATTGCATAGAAAAATCGTAATTCGAAAAGACGTATATATACCTTCGGGCCAATTAACGTGTTGGCTGAGCGAGACGTATATATACACCGGTGGCACTTAAGAGGTTAAAGTCGTATTGTAGCTTTAGTGTCAAAGTATAGTATAATTGAATTCAATGCATTGTTATGGTATGGAGAGGGAGGGGGGGCATGAAAATTATGATTGAATATTGGGTCGTAAATACTGAAAGTTTGAGAAGTACTGATGTAAAGTTAAAATTCTATTCAATATTATAAAATAAGAGACGGTATTTGACTCATATTTTTTCGAAGGCCTTAGAAAGATTCTTAGGAGCTTTTTAAAATTAGTTTCAACAGACAGAAAACAAAATGTAATGAAGAGTGATGCCCTTTTTCAATTCCTACTATTAGCTCACACTCTCTATATATTTATTTATTTATCTTGGTGGAATTTTCGATCGTTAATAAAATATATTTTAAAGCTCTCAATTGAGCTGAAATTTTATATGCATGATTATTTTGGATGACAATACAGTAATTTAATTATAATTAATAAAAATTAATCTCGCTTAAAACTAATTATTTAAAGAATTACAAATACAGCCACGTTGGCGACTTGTGTCCAAACTTGAAAAAGTTTTTTTCTCACGTTTTAAAGCATTCAGTTGAAAGGAAATTTTACATACGCGATTGTTTTGGATGACAATACGATACTCTAATAACTAATAAAAACTAATTACCACTTGATGCTGTGATTCTGTCCTATGTATATGCATATTTATACTAATAGTAACTATTTAATAAAAAGTAGCTAAAATAAAATTTTTCTTTGTTGATCTAAGTAGGAATTGACTTAAACTTTTTTTTTTTTTTTATATTACTTGTTTGTACTAACAAGGGCATTAATATTAAGGTATCAGTGTTCTTGAAAGAATTGTTGCTGATTTGGGTCCCATGTCTTTAGCATTAGGTGAAGACGGCCTTCAAGTGTTTTTCGCGTTAATAGTTTAACGTGATCCAATGGTTCCCAAGACACCATCTTTAGCCAATGTAACCATGAGTGATACGTGAGTCATGGAATGGGGTCTTTTAGAACAAACACAATTGAAGCTGTCGTCCCTGATTGGAACCCTCGCTCAACAGAAACTTCCTTTTCAAGTGTGCAGGAAAGCACCCATTGACTCAATTGAACCCAACAGGATGCCCGAGATCCCAGAGATTCTTTTTTTTTTTGAAAACCAAACACTCGACCACGTGTCCCATGGAGATAATCATCTGATTGTTGTGATCCGGTTGAATGAAATCACTGGAATTTTTTTTTATTCTTTACTTTTGGGAACTGGGAATGGAGGTCTTTTTTTAAGCAGGAAAATCCAGTAAAGAAATTAGTAATATAATAAGTCTTCTGTATCTATTATAAGTAACAGGCTTCATTCAAGAAACTTTATCACTAAATCTGATCATATCTCTTTGTTTTTCCTTCAGTTGTGATCTGATTTTTCCTATATATATGCCTACTATTAGTTCACAATCTCCCTATATATATCTTGTTCAAATTTTCAATCGTTAATAAAATACATATTAAGCGCTCAATTGAGCCTCAATTATACACAATTATTTTGGATGACAATACGGTAATTCAATTATAATTAATAAAAATTAATGGATAAAACTAATTATTCAAAGAATTACACATGCAGCCACGTTGGTATCATTTTTAGCGACTATTTTGGTGACTTGTGTCAAAACTAAAAAAAGTTTTTTTCTCACATTTTAAAGCTCTCATTTGAGCTGAAATTTTCCATACACAATTGTTTGGGGAACAATATGATAATTTAATTATAATTAGTTAAACTTAATTGACTGAAACAGAATTATAGATACAGTCACGTTGGCTTCATTTTTAGCCACTTGGGTCAAAACTTAAAACATTTTTTTTTTCTTCTCACTTTTTAAAGCATTCATTTGAGCTTAAATTTTATTTACGCGACTGTTTTGGACGACACTATGATACTTTAATGATAATTAATTAAAATTTTAATATTGTGATTCTGTCATATGTATACACATTTATATTAATCGTAATTATTTGATAAAAAGTAAATAAAATAATTTTTTTTGTTGTTGACCTAAGTAGGAATTAGTTAAAAAATTTTTTTTACATTACTTGTTATAATTCTTAGGGCCCGGTGGTCGAGTGGTAGCGTTTCGCGCTTCCACACCACAGGTCCGGGCTCTATTCCCGGGCTGGGCAAGGTCGACTCAACCTTTCATCCCTACTGCAGTGGGTCGATAAATGAGTACCAAGCTTTCTTGGGGACTTAAACACTGGGGTTCTCGCTTCAGGCTGACCATCAGATCGGGACATCTACTCATGCACTTAAGCGCCCAATGGTCACGTTTACTGGGATGGGCACAGTAGGCCCTGAACCTCATGGGCTGTTGCGCCACTGAGTTTGAGTTTGTTATAATTCTTATAAGCGTGGTTTAGATATTATTTAATGGAAGACTTTTGTTTATTCATTATAGGTTTCTCTCTCCTACATTTTTTACTTGTAACCATGGTAGCCAAGTGGTTGTGGTCACGAACTTGGGGCCGAGGTGTCGCCGGTTCGAGTCCTGGTTTAACTGAAGACACACCATGTAGAAGAGGTAGATGCACATTAAATCTGATGAGGCTCAGTCTCTTCCCTTTGGTGTGGTAGTTTGGTGAGTGATTTTCCAGCTCAGGTGTCGTCCTCGTCACTTGTTTGAAGCTGAAAATTACGAGATCCGTCGCCAATAGCACTCATTTTGCTTTAAAGTGTGACGTTAACATCTCTACCTTCATTTTGCTCAATTATTATCATTCTCCTGTAGTTTACCACGAGTTTAAGATTCTTTCAAAGTAAAAGTCTTGACTAAATCCCAGCACTCTCTGAAAATGAACAAGAAAATATAAAATACATGTTTCAGTTATAAAAATAGGTTTATTTCGTGCGCTGAATAATTTTTTTGTGTTTGGAACAACTTACAGATGTTCTGCTGTGAGGATATCAAAATTGCTTACTTCCAAGCACGAGGTTTTTTTTATAACGAAAGAAATTCTCACGCGTCGTTCTGTATGTAGTTACTAGCTGTATGGCCCGGCGTTGCACGGGCTTACTGTATATAAGCAAAAGCTTCAGTAAAATATACTCTTTTGAAATTTCATTGTGTTGCACAGGATATTGCAGTTTTAAGAAATAGTATATATTTTTCAGAATTAAAATATGCTAACACTCATATGTGTTTCGATAAAATTAACGTAAAACATGACAAATAAAATTGATAAAAGTGTCTATTTTATTTTTGTTTAACATTTTAAACTATCCTTTTTTTGTAAAAAAAAATTAAAAATTATCAGTTTTTTATTATATTTTTCAAAAGTAATATATGGTTAATTATGTTTTGTTTATTATTTTCATATGTGTGTAAACTGATTTTCATATTCAAGAAATATTTTTATAAGCGGTATGTAAATGAAAAAATATAACACAAAACTATATTATGTTCAGTAAAACAATGAAAAAATATTTTGAAATTAAAATTACTTTTGTAACTTTAGAGAAAACTTGAAGTTTCATAAAAGGCATAAAAAATAAGGATGGCAATTAATAATGTACCATAATATATGTGGACATTGCTTTCATTTATTTTTTTACTTGTAGTGGATGAAAATGGGTAATATACAGTTTTTTCAAATATAAATTCATTTATTAAATTAAAAAATGGCAATAAACAAAGCTAATAGTCCAACAGCATATACAGTAAGGAAAACCGTTCGTTGTGTCCCTGTAGCGCAATGAATAAAATTTAGCTTTTTTTGCAAACATAATATATTTTAAAGAGGGTAGAGCCATTGCAGAGCACTGTATCCAAAAGTAAAAAATAATTTTTAATGAGTTTTCTCATTGCAATTTCTCTTCACAGAAAAGAAGGATTTAAAAAAAACGCATATTTGAATATAAGAGAGAAAATTAACTTGCTAAAACGGTAAATGGAAATGAAAGGATGAAAATATAAATAAAAATTATAACAGAAAAGTAATAACAGTAGTATGTTTCTGCTATGGAAACTATGAGTGAAATAATCTGAAATAGATAAGCCAAAAGAAAAAATTATGTCATAAACTATTTCCTTAAAATATTAATATAAATAACATACATTAGGAAGCCTTCAACTGGAAAAAAATAAAATTAGTACAAACTAAAATTGTAAAAAATTGATAAAATAAGCCTACATTGTAATAAAGCATTAAATTAAATTTTCTGTAGCATTAAATTAATATGACATGAGGAATGGAATAATACTATTTATAATATCTATATTACATTTAATATAAAATTCAGATGTAATACAATAGTGAAAAAATTGAATTAGTAAGGACTAAAATAAACTACCTAAAACAGACCTACGTTGAAAAAAAAAACCATAATGAACCTAATGAGAGAAATAATAAACCCTGTTGATAAAAAAAATTAATTTTTTAAACAATACTCTTTGCAAAATTTTAGTTAAAAAAATATTTGTTATTCTGTTGCAAAGAACAAACAAATGAGGAAATACAATGATAATTAATTATAGTGATAATTGAACAACCAGTGCGCTGAACAAACATACACTCACGGAAATTCTTAAATATAAAAAATTTAAACATGAATAAATACGAAGTAACCTAGCATATAGTAGAAATTATAACATTAATTCAAACCGAAAAGCAACTTGTAGAAATATGGTTAATAACAATTGTTGACATAAATGGAAGGTAGTTTTTAACAAATATTGCCAATCCGTTAATAGCAATTAGTTTAATTTAGTACTATTTTCTTCTTGTTATACTGCTAGCTAGAATTTTCTACTTTATACTTACAATAAGCGGGATTTAGAACTTGTCATTGAACAAAGAAAAGCAATAAAGTTTTTTTCTAACAGAAAGAAACTTTGTGTAACAGATTATTATTATTTTTTTAACATAAGAATTAAAGCAGGTAAGAAGTGAGGGTTGTCTAAAAAAATCCGCTGATATTTGCGTTGAAGAATAAGTAATTATTATCAGTACTTGCGTATTGGCGTCACCGAAGCCAAGTTGAAGTCATTTCCCACCAAAATCTGACCGATTTGTTTTTTACGCATAACATGTTAAGAATTTTTGTGGTTTGGGTATCGAGATTTAAATATTAAAATAAATAAAATTCAGTTTTTTTGCAAGTATAATATAATTTAAAGACGGTAGAGCCATTGCAGAACAGTGTACCCAAAATTTAAAAATAACTTTTTAATGAGTGTTCACATTGAAACTTTGCTTCACAGAAAATGCTTTCATAAAAATATATATTTGAATGTAGGAGAGAAAATTAACATGTTAAAAAGGTAAATAGAAATGAAAGAATGGAAATATAAATAAAAATTATAACAGAAAAGTAATAGTAGTAATAAGTTTCTGCTATGGGAAATGACACTCCTTATGAACTTAAAGTGCTGTAATTCTATATAGAAGTATACTATTTTTTTCTATACTTTGGAACAATGACTTCAAAACATGAGAGCATTGCATAAGTACATTTCAGGTTTCTTCGTAAAAAAGAGGGTGTGCATTATACGGCGAACATAACAAACATTAAAAAATGCAGCTCAAAAGTATAGGTGAGCATTATATGCTGGATTTTACGGTTATCTGATATTTTTCTTTGCATTGTTTTTTTTAGTATCAACAAATTGTTGAATATCGTCCATTTTTTTATTCATTTCACCATTGGAATGCAAGTCTAAATAACTGTGCATATCTTTAATGATGTTCAACAGTGATCAGCATCTGCTGAGGAAGAAAAGCAATCATCTTTTTTTTTTCAACCAAAGGAAATGTTATGGAAATGTACATGTATAAAATCTTTAAAAATCTATATGAAGAACAGATTGTAAGAAGGAAAGTTAAAAAAAAAAAACCCATAATGCCACACGACAAAAATTGCATTAACTCTGACTTTTAAAGTGCAAAAGAAAATTAGATGAATTCAATGCTAAAAAAAAATTAATTCGTAAGAACTAAAATTAAAATTCACCTAAAACGGATAAAACGGGTCCCCGTTGAAATAGTCCGGAACCAACAACAGGACTGAATGAAACGAATAATAAACCGTGTATCTCAAAAATTAATTGAGACAATATTTTTTTGCAATATTTCTATTATATATTATAATTTTATTGTAAAGAGCAAACAAATGAGTACATACAATAATAAATAACCATAATGATAAGTGAAAATATATAAATCATATATGGACAGTATAACATAAAATATGCATATGATCTCCAAGAAACTATGTGAGGAACAGAGATTATCAGAAGCAACATTAAATAATGATGGCATGAGACACGTAAAATCACTTCAATGCTGAATCTTAAAGAAATCCAGAGGGAAATATGAGAAAATCTTTTTCAAGGTGCGTCTCTTTTCTGTGTAAACATTTTTTTATCACAATACAATGCTGGTCCATCAGCTAGTTATAATATTAATTTAAATTAAAAGGTTATCTAAAACAGAAAATGTAAGCCCTATTTTCGATAAAATTGCCATAAACAGTTTTGAACAACAAAAAGCAACACATAACCAAAAATCTCCAATATTTAAAATTGAAAAAGAAATAAAACAAATATAAAAGTAACCTTATACACATAGTAGAAATTATAACATTGATTCAAACCAAACAGCTATATTAAATAGATCAATTAAGGTCTGATTTTAATGAAACTACCGTAAGCTGTTTAAAAGAAAAAGAGTCAAGAAATCTTATATGCCAATAGAAATTTTAACTTACATCACACCATTGACAGTCTTACAAAAGCGTTGCCCGGGTTTTCTCTACTTTTAAAAATTTTCCTTTCACAAAAAATCAGAGCACTTCCCTTTTTCTTTTTCGAAATTACTTTGACTTTTTTTGTTTCTTTCCCCTCTGCTTAGCCCGGCATTCCACGGGCTTTTACCGAGTGTATAACTCAATTTCCACGACAATTTCCTCTTTCCTTCATGACACCAGCACCCTTGTGTGCGTGTGTATGCGTACGATGTGTGATTGCTAAAATAATGTCATTAAAATTACCTTTTTCGAAATTTTTTCACTTTTCACAGTGTGACAGGTTTCTTTTATCTCTCTGTAGCCCGGCTTAATTACATACAGCTACTGAAATGATTTTCCCCCGATTATTTGATTAAACATATGTACGTGTAAAAAACACTATATATATATATATATGTGTGTGTGTGTGTGTGTGTGTATGGGGAAATGCCTATATATATGTTTACATTCACTAAAAAAACTTTAAAAACAAAAGAATACTGTATGATAAAAATATTTTAGTACTTTATTATAATTTTATAATTTTTCATTCCTCTGTATTTAGTAAATCATTTAACCATGTATCTGACGAAAAAAAGAGTATATTATACAAAAATAACAAATTCATTATTTTAACAATAATTATTTTCTTAGAGCTTAAAATAATAAAAGGTGTTTGGTATTTTCATTTACTCAATTAATCGTTACATAACAATTTCTTTCTTAGTTTTTGAAATAAAAAAATCAATTAAAAATGTTCATTGAGCAATTAGTTGTGACATACCATTTGCATAAAAAAATGGCTGTAAAAGAAAAAAATCTCGTTTATTGATAAAAACTTATTAAATATCTAAAAAAATTATAAAATAATTAAATCAATATATAAGATATATATATATATTATTCTTATTATATTAATTATAAAATATTTTTTCTATAAATAATTATAATAATATATTTTATGTATTATATACCAGCTGAAATGCCCTTTCTTCGTACGGGTTAAGTTTCAAAAACATAAAATTCCCCTATTATAGCAATTGTAATATTTTTTTAGAGTGGGTAAAACCCTGTGTAAAGTAGTATAATCAAAATTTAAAATATTTTTAATTAACGTTTAAATTATAAATATTTTTTAACTAAATACAACTTGGACTCAAATTAAATAATAATTCAACAGAAACAAATATTTCAATGTAGGAGAAAATTAGCATGCTATAAAGTAAACAGAAATGGATGAATGTAAATAGAAATAAAAATTATACCAGAAAATAATAGCAGTTGTAAGTTTTTGCTATTGAACT
Organism: Trichonephila clavipes; assembly: GCA_019973935.1. NCBI lineage: Eukaryota > Metazoa > Arthropoda > Arachnida > Araneae > Nephilidae > Trichonephila > Trichonephila clavipes. The sequence goes on from BMAU01001230.1 coordinate 344,388, forward strand.
ATGGGTGAAATAACCTGAAATAGATAAACCGAAAGAAAAAATTAATGATAATAAACTGATTAACAAAATAATATCATAAATAAGAAATATTAGGAGGCCATCAACAGAAAAAAAAATTAAATTAGTATTACATGAGGAACAGTTTAATACTGTATATTGCAAGAGGAACAGTGTAATACTGTAATTGTAATTCAATAGATGTAATTCAATACTAAAAAAATTAAATTAGTATGAACTAAAATAAAACATCTATGTACAATGGAAGGTACAATGCATATGTTTATGTAGCATTAGATAAAAACTACATGAATTTTTGTCAGAAGGAACGTTAAACAATGATGCCACAAACAGTATAAAACAACAACAAAAAAATAGCAGAAAATCTTACATACCGTAAAATCCAGCGTACAACACCCACTTTGAGCTCAAAAAATTAAATCGAAATTTACGGGTTCAAAAAGCTTTAAAAATAAAAAAAGATGAGTATAGAAAAAAATTAAGACTTCTACAAATATATCAAATACTGTTTATTTAAAAGAAATGACACTCTTTATGAGCTTAAAGGGTTGTAATTCCATATAGTAGTATATATTTTTTTCTATACCTTGGAATAACACCTTGAATAAATGACTTCAAAACATGAGAGCATTGCATATGTACATTTCAGGTTTCTTCGTAAAAAAAGAGGGTGTGCATTATACAGCGAACATAAAAATTAAAAAATGCAGCTCAAAAGTATAGGTGAGCATTGTATGCTGGATTTTATGGTAATCTGATATTTTTCTTTGCATTGCTTTTTTAGCATCAAATTGTTCGATATCGTCCATTTTTTAATTCATTTCACTATTGAAATGCGAGTCTAAATAACTGCGCATATTTTTCATAATGTTCAATATTGAACAGATCTGCTGATGAAAGAAGAAAAGCAACGGTAAGATCCTAGGAGAGTCCACACCCTTGGCGACAAACCGAAAAAGGCGCCAAGCCAGAACAAAATGGCGCCAAGCGAACCCGACAATGGAGGCAATGGAATATAGCTGGATAAGGTGGATGCGTAATGAAAATATATGTAAACAATACAGAAATGAAACATTTAAGATAAAAAAAATATAAAAACAGCATTTACTTTCTTATTGCTGATCTTTTCCGAGTAGAGCGTACAGCGTAACAACAGATTTTAAAAAAGCCTTAAAGGTCTCATCGCTAAGCGAATGATTGTGTGAGCACCGCCATATTTATTCTGCAAGGTAATGGTCGAACATACATTCGGCGTGGCTGGTACGATTTCGAAGAAAGCATTTTATTGTCGACCATGTTACATCATGCCGATCGTTACATTTAGGACATTCATAACTCGAAGCAATCAATCTTTCCTACATACACCATTCAATCAATTCTTTACCTGTCGCATTCAACAAAGTAAAAAAAACTCTTAAGTATATTCCCTCACACACGCAGCCAGCGCGGAGCCCAACAACAAAATGAAATTCAAAATGCGCGCCCACAAAATACGAAAATGATAGAAATAGTTAGGGTTGTCATATGTAGTGTTTAAAAGTAGGGTTACCAAGATGGTGCAATTATCGCCAACCACAGTAATTTGCGCCAAGGGTGTGGGCTCTCCTAGGAGTGAACCGCAGAAGGAAAGTTAAAAACCATAATGCCACACGACAAAAATTGCATTAACTCTGAATAAGTGCAAAAGAAAATTAGATGTAATTCAATACTAAAAAAATGTATGAACTAAAACCAAAATCTACCTAAAACTGATAAAACGGGTCCCCGTTGACTGTGTTGCACAAAAACTAATTAATGAGACAATACTTTTTAGCAATATTTCTATTAAGTATTATAATTTTATTGCAAAAAGCAAACGAATGAGTACATACAATGATAAATAACTATAATGATAAGTGAAAATATGTATATCATATATGGACAGTATAACATAAAATATGCATATGATCTCCAAGAAACTATGCGAGGAACAGATTATCAGAAGCAACATTAAACAATGATGGCATGAGACGCGTATAATCACTTCAACGCTGAATTATAAAGAAATCTAGAGGGGGAAATATGAGAAAAGCTTTTCAAGGTGCATCTCTTTTCTGTACAAACATTTTTTTTGTCACAATACAATGCTGGGCCATACAGCTAGTTACAATATTAATTTAAATTAAAAGGTTATCTAAAACAGAAAAAGTAAGCCCTATTTTCGATAAAATTGCCATAATCAGTTTTGAACAACAAAAAACAACATATAACCAAAAATCTTCAATATTTACAAAGAAATAAAATAAATATAAAAGTAACCTTATACATAGTAGAAATTATAAATTTAATGAAACAACCATAAGCCGCTCAGAAGAAAAAAAAGTCCAGATATCTTACATGTAAATAGAAATTCTAACTTAAATCACACCATTGATAGTCTGGTTATCACAATTAATTTGAATTGAGAGTATCATTTTCTTTATACATTTTTCTACTTTTTTGTTACAATGGAAAACATGGAATTTGCCAATAAAGGAAAAGGGTACTTACGTATTGGAATCACCGCAGCAAAATTTGCACCTTTATATCAAAACAGATTCTTATGTGTTTTATATGAAAAAAAAACAGTTGCATTTTGGTGAAATAAGTGCCACTTTGGCTGCTGTTACTCTTATATGTAAGTATTAGGAAAAGCAGTTCCCTTTTTCTTTTTTAATGAAAGGAAATGTTGTTACTTACATTTTATTGCACCAATACCAAAATTTAAAATATCTCGCAAACGCTGATATCGCATGTGTTGAATGCTCTAAATTGTGGCAACCATATGCTTTGTTACATATAATGTCGCCAATTGGTTGCGATAATATGCAAGAAGCGCAATGTCATAGAAAGATTATTTGGTACTTATGTATTATTGCAACAACTGTCAAACTGTATTAATAACTCGTCAAGTTGGCAAACATGATTTCATTTTATGCTATACTTATTAATGGGCTGGGCTTTGTGATATCAACTTCAGATGGATTGTTATCTAAGTACAACTGTAGATTGATAGTACCACGATTATTCAGTTTTCTAAGAACCAAAAACCAGAGTTCCTTAGAACTGATAAGCACCAAAATATGTACAAATTTTTTTCAAAGTTGACACTGTAAAAGTCAACATATAGTTGGTAACCAACATGGAGAAAGCAAAAATTTTCCAGATGCAGCCTAAAGGTAAAAAAGTGCACTCAGGCCTTTTTGATGCAAATAGCAAAGCTATGACGCATCATGAATATATGTGTACATCGAGATATTTTTAAGTAAACTAAAAGTTTTACGAAGAATAGTATTTTTTAATAGATAAATTTTTCAATGAGTTTCAAAATTCTATTTTATATTTCATTATATCTTAAGAAAACATACAAAAACAACACTTAAATTAATTGCAAATAATTTATATTATAAACTTACTTATAAAATAATGCTAAAGGAGTAAAAGCAATGAAATTTTTCGGCCTTCCACCTAAGAATATTTTATATTTCTGCAATAACTGAATTAAATTAGTTTAATATACACATTTTTTAGTTTTAGCTTATATTTTATTTGATTATTCGAACCATTCCTTGATTAGATTTAATTTTGTGATTACTTTTTCAATTGTGATTTAGGTTTAGGTTTAGGCCTGTGTCACGTTTATTATTCTTTTTTTCATTTTGACCGTAATATGTATACATTAGATTTAATTTTGTCTCATTTCTTTTTCAGTTGAAGAATTTCTGATAACTTAAATTTCACATTCCTATATATATATAATTTTAAAAATGAGACATAATTCAATCAAAAAACAGAAACACTACAGAAGAATCAATTGTAAATGTATAAATATAAACATGACAAAAGAATAAACACGTTACGCTGCCTTTAACAAAAATAGAATTTACAAAATGAACCCAATTGTAACTACACAAAAAATGAGAAATTTATAAGCTGAAAAAGAAATGACAAAATTAACCCTAAGTCATTAATGGTTCTGAATAATCGAATAAAATATAAGCAAAACAATGTACATCAAAGCAATTTAATTTAGTTACTGAAAAAATAAAAAGTAGGCTTAGCTTGAAGAGCGATACAATTTTCTTCTGGAATACAGTTTTAAAATAAAATCTATAAGAAATATTACAAATACAAAAATCAAAAAAAATTTTAACTTAAAAAGAAAATGATAAAGCAGATTACTGCTGAAAAAAAAACGTAAAATTTTCAGTTTCAGTTTCAAACTTTTGAGCGCAAATTTCTAAAGCAAATATACTGTGTTGCCAAATGAACAAAACTTAAAATCCAGTTGTTAAAGGGAAAAAAATGGAAAAATCGCTTAAAAATTTAATTTAAAAAAAATCTAAAGCGAATGTCGAAAAAATCGCTTCGTAGTGCACATCATCAGGACCTAGAATAATTATGTGCCAAGTTTCATATTTCTGGGTTGTTTAGTTTGGGCTGTAGAGGTGAAACACACACGCTAAAAACCTCTCTTATTAATATAGATAATGTTAACCGTTCCATTTTACAAAGTATTTTGAAGTTTGAAGGAATTATAATACTTTTATAAAAATAAACTAAAATATTCTTCGTAATCCTCTTCTTACTCTTGTTAATTTCCTTGGAATAAACATATTACGAAACATATATTTTTTAATAAATTGCTTAGAAATCAAACATTAGTTAACTAGGCATTTTAATGGAAATAATAAGCGATTTCATAACAGAAACGGAGGAAATAACCTTTGGTGCCAAAAGCTAGAAAACAAAATGCATCTCGGAGACCAGAATTATAATCATAACCTACTTTGATTGATCCTCTGATATCAATCATGAAGTGAATAAGTGAGAGAAAAATATTTGTTTACAACATATAAATAAGTCTATTAGTTATGGAAATCAAAATGAATATTTATATAGTACTTCCTATTCTAATGATAAAAATCTGTTTACATGTAATTAATTAAAGTGATTTATTAAGACATACGTTAGATTTAAAAGTATAATACTCCAAAATAGCGCCTCCCTAGATACTATCGTCACCCTCCAGTTTAGGTCCCCTGTTTTAATGTATTATGAAGGGTAATTTCAAAGTTGCTTAATTTTGCATGGTCTCTTAAGCCCTTCTTATCAAGTGAAAAATAGAGAATTACAATACAAACTCATTAGAACCCACACGGACAATATTAAGACTTCTTAAGGCACTGGGCTCCTAAGCAAAAGTAGGCCTTGGGCCTTTACTCATATGTAGGCCCCACTATTACTCTCAAAAGTAGATAGCACATAGCATACGTTGTCAAATACTCGTACAAACAATAAACCAGAAACAAATAAATGTGCATGACTTACAATCACTCAAACCAACTTGAACGACTGTAGCCTTTTTAACAGAATGAAATATGATGGTGTATAGTGGTAGGCCTGGGCCTACTACACATGGGTGAGGGTCATCACATGTAGCCAGTTGACATATTGTTCGAAATTCCCAGTTTTTCGGAGAATACAACTGGAAAAAACATTTGACCGTTGAAATTATTCGAATATCATGACCTTATCAGTGCTGTCCTGAAAGAGACGATGCCTCCATTGGGACCGAGGCCTTGGTCCCGGGCCCAGTTGGCCCATGCCTTAAGAGTTCTTGAAACTCTTATATTGCACATTTTTCAATCTGTTGAAAAACATATATGTTAAAGCCTCAACATTTCTGAGCATTTTGATGCCAAAATTTTGTTGATACTGTGAAATTTTCCGAAGTTATTGAGAAATAATTTTGTGAAACTTATAAACAAAAAAAAATCCTATTCTTTCTTATTTTTAACTTTATTTTTCTCAAAACAAAAAATTTTGGTTTTCGCGCAGGATTTCTCAGAAATTATTTATGATATCAATTTGAAATTTCATACACGCGTTCAAAATAAGGCTCTTTATAACTTATACAATAATTTTCAAAAAAAAAATGTTAATAGATTTTTTTTATTTGAATTTGATTTCTTAAAATTTTAAAATTTTCGTTATATATAATTGTATTTAAAAAATATTTTTTTCCTCTAAATTTCTTAAAAGTTAGTATAACTTCAAAACTGAAAATTTTTGTACCAAGTAAAATTAATTTTGTAAATATTGATCAATTTCGTACTTCAGAATCCTGCGCGGTAAAAAATACTGATTTTCATATTTTTGAAAAATTGTCTAATTTATATTTCTTTATAACTTTTTAAATTTTTTCTCAAATTCTCTGAAAATTTGAGAAATAATGTGAACATATATGATTATCATCTGATAAAAATTTCAAATCATTATTTTGTTTTATTGCTAAGTTACATTGGTTTGAAGAAGGATGTTTTTTTCGAGTGCACTGATATCTGTTAAGGACCCTACGACCTCTTAAGACGTCCCTGCGAACGCATAATAGGAGCATATAAAAAGCGTTTAAATAAACCTTACTCATAAAGACATTGTCCCAACAAAATATTGAGATAGAATTGTTGCAGCCTATCACACAGGAAGTTTTACGCTTGCTAATGTGTCAGAAATAGTAAAAAGAAAATAAGAATATCTCTTCTAAAAAATAAGGATTCATTCATGTTCAGAACTTTCCTTGTATGCATTAAAAATGAGTGTTTTCTCTTCAAAGGGATGTATAAAATTTAAATATTTTTTTTGTAGTATTATGTCCAGTAATGTAAAAAAAATGTTTGCAGTTTTTTTAAAATTTTAGATTTCACTTTTGCATACAATTTTTTGCAGTGAAATGAATGAGCATTATCAAATTTCATGTGTGTCTTAGTTACCTTTTATTTTCTTGTAACAAATATAGAAAATGAGGCTTGTAATTATATCACAGAATGAGTATAAAGAGAAATATGTTAAACTTTAGCAATTTAATTAGATTAGGATGACTATGATTATGTTGAAAAACACACTCTCCTCCTTTTATCAAATGGAAAACATCTGCATTGATTGATTATTAACGTGGCACTGTGAAACAACTCGAGGGCTATTCACGGAATGTCCAAGAAAACCGAGCTCACCCGAAAGAGGTTTAGAGCTACAAAACGATCTGCCGGGAAACTACCACCCCCGCGTTCAGTCTTTATTCAGCAAAATCATAGCATACATTTTATAAGGTAGCACACATTAAATTTACATACTATCAACTAAAGATAAATGAAACGAAATACATAGTTACAAATTTTGTGTAAATAGTGTAAATAATTTGTATTTGAGTGTTTAATGCATTTATATTACTCTATGTTATATTTATTTCATGTTAAAACTGTACTATTCACAAGCAATGCCGCCCCTTACGTTATAATGGCTTCAATGAGAACTTGGCGAAATCTTGGCGGTAGAGCCAAGTTGGCATCATTTTTGGCGACCAAGTTGGCGACTATCTTGGCGTCATTGGCGACCAAGTTGGCGACTATCTTGGCGTCATTGGCGACCATGTTGGCGAGTTCGGAACCCTCTGGAATCTTCTAGAAAGTAGTAGATCTCTCCACTAGTGTCACGCTCAATGACACGAGCGGTTATATTTCTAGAAGTTTCTGTCGCGCATATAAAAAGGTTGCTCGTCGGTACGGCGAAGAGTCTTGATTAAGCCAGCGAGTAGAGAGGATTATTTTAACTAGCGATTAGCTCGGCTGTGCTTGTGAATAATCTTTACGTACGTGTATTTTTAAACACTGTTTATTGTGTATGATTGCTGTTGAAGGTATGAAGACCTTCGGATATTTACCCTGTGAATATTGCCAATGAATCCTGTAGAGTTTATCAACTCCTCGTAAGTTTTTCATTACGATCTGTGCGTGCGCAGGATCTAGAGCAATTGCGGGCAGTGCTTACTCGCGCAAGCACCTTGGATGCAATCTGCGCATGCGTTAGATTTTCTACAAAAGCGACCCCGTGCTTTTGTTCCCTCTCTTTTCCGGACTCAGACTTCCTTGGTAGCGCACGTATCCCTCCGAGAGCAGATGATAGAACTCGAAGGATAAACTGAGTTTTACATCTAAATGCATCGCCTGGTATAACTCTCCTATTTCCTACATTGGTGACCCGAACAATTCCCGAAAATCAACCTTTATTTGAATATTTATTTTACTGAAGAAATGGCGGAAATAACTGCAGTTAAAATCCCTCCTTTTAATTTCAATGACCCTCAACTCTGGTTCTCCACGTGCGAACGAACTTTTGCCCTCGGAGTACCGAAGGCGATTACGGACACTTTCACAAAATTTAATTATATCGTGTCCAACCTTCCACCGGAAGCCACCGCAATTGTAAGGGATTTAATAATAACTCCTGATGAAACGGATCCCTACGGCGTCATTAAAGCTCAACTGATCCAGCGAACCGGCGAGTCGTCCCAACAAGAAATTCGGAAGCTGTTAACCGTCGAAGAGCTAGGAGACAGGAAGCCTTCAGAACTCCTCAGGACAATGAATAGGCGTGCAGCTTCGCACAACGTTCCGAAGGAGCTTATGTTGGAACTTTTTCTTCAGCAGCTACCGACCGCAGTGCAAACTATCTTGGCATCCATCACGCCAATAACCGTCGAGAAAGCCGCAGAAGTCGCCGACAGAATCCTCGAAGTGAGCACTCCCACCGTTTCACTTTCGACAAACGCCATCGCTTCATCCAGCGAAAATCGTATCCTCCAAGAAATCGAGAGACTGCATAAAAGGATAGACGATCTTACAATGAAAGAAAGAAGAACTCCAGAACGAAGAAATAGTTCTCGCCCACGAAATCGTTCCCGAAATCGATCATTTTCACGTTCCAGGGAATCTTGTTGTTGGTATCACAAAAAGTTTCAAGAACGAGCTAAGAAATGCATTCCACCCTGCAGCTATAAAGAAAAAAAACGAATCCAGCGAGGAGTAAATGCGACTACCTTCTCGCAGCCACATATTTCACGTCGCCTTTTCATTAAAGACAAATCATCCAACACCGCTTTCCTCATCGATACCGGATCTGACGTCAGTGTTCTCCCAACTTCACTTTCCGAGAAAAGGAAAGGCAACAGTATTCAGCAACTGTCAGCCGCTAATACATCTCCTATCAACGTTTACGGTATAAGAGACTTTTAACCCTCGATTTAAATCTGCGAAGGGTATTTAGATGGCCTTTCTTAATAGCTTCTGTTTCTGTACCAATCATTGGAGCTGATTTTTTGTACAATTTTAATATTTCACCTGACCTTCGCAATAGAAAATTAATTGATAATGCAACTAAAATTAGTACAAATTGTAAACTCGTTTCTCCTGAAGTGCATTCCATTAAACTCGTTTCTGGTGAAAGCATTTTTCATGGTGTTTTGAGGGAATTCCCAGAAATTGTCAAACCGCCTTCTTTCTCACAAGAGGTTAAGCATAATATTAAGCATTTTATCGAGACATCTGGTCCACCTGTTTTTGCTAAGCCAAGACGTTTAGCTCCCGATCGTTTAAAAATTGCCAAATCTGAATTCCAGCACATGTTGAATTTAGGTCATGTTAGACCATCTAAAAGTAATTACGCATCACCTCTTCACATAGTACCTAAAAAAGATTTTAATGATTGGAGGCCAGTGGGTGACTATCGTGCATTAAACGCCCAAACTAAAAAAGATAAATATTCTATTCCAAACATTTTAGATTTCACTTCAGAGCTGCATGGCAAAAATATTTTTTCACACATAGATTTAGTTAAAGCCTATCAACAAATTCCTATAAATGAAGAGGATATACATAAAACTGCAATAATAACCCCATTCGGATTGTATGAGAGTATTCGAATGCAATTTGGCCTTTGTAATGCTGCCTCTACTTTTCAACGCTTTGTTGATGAGGTTTTAAGGGGATTAAATTTTGTTTATGCTTTTATTGATGACATTTTAGTTGCATCATCATCTGAAGCCGAGCATATCCAACATCTTCCGTTGCTTTTTCAACGGTTGGATGAATATGGACTCTCTATAAACCCTTCTAAATGTACTTTTGGAGTACCCACCTTAAATTTCCTTGGTTTTCAAGTTTGCAGTTCTGGAATTAAGCCGTTAGAGGATAGAGTAGAAGCAATCTTCAAATTTCCTAAACCAACCACCATCACTCAATTGCGTCGTTTTCTTGGAATGCTGAATTACTACAGACGTTTCATTAGACAGGCTGCCCATATCCTTGCACCTTTAGTAAAATTTTTAAAAGGCATCAGAAATAAAAAACGTCCAAAGCGAAAGGTCAAAATCAAGCCTGAAGAAGCGCTAGAATGGACGGACGAAGCTACTACAGCTTTTGAACTGGTGAAGCAAGCCCTAGCACATGCTACTCTGTTACATCACCTCATGCCAAATGCACCTCTTAGCATTTGGGTTGATGCTTCAGATTTTGCTGTCGGTGGTGCATTAGCACAATTTCATGACAATGTCTAGCAACCACTTGCTTTCTTATTCATGAAATTGTCTGCATCCCAAAAGAACTGGTCTACTTACGACCGAGAACTCCTGGCCATATACACAATGGTCAAAAGGTTTCGGCACATGTTGGAAGGAAGAGAGTTTGTGATTTACACTGATCAGAAACCTCTCATTTATGCCTTTCAACAGAAAGCTGACAAATGTAGTCCACGTCAACTTAGACACCTGGATTTTATCTCCCAGTTCTCTACGAACATACAACATGTTCCTGGAACTCAGAATTTGGTAGCAGATGCATTATCTCGTATCGAAATTGATTCCATTTCCCAAGCAAGTTGTCTCGATTACAAGGACATTGCTGCAGCCCAATTGGTAGATGAGAAACTTAAACAACTCCTGGAAACCAACTCAACATCTTTAACACTTAAGCAACAATATTTTCCTTTGGAAGATATTACTCTTACTTGTGATGTTTCCACCAACGTATCTCGACCTTTCATTCCCAAGGATTATCGCAAAATTGTTTTCCAACATCTCCATGGTCTTTCACATCCTGGAATTGCTGCCTCTACCAAATTAGCAACTCAACGTTTTGAATGGCCAAATATTAGGCGTGATATTAAAACATGGGTTAACTCTTGTCATCCTTGCCAAAGATCCAAGATCTATAGGCACACTAAAGCACCAAACGGTACATTTGCTTTACCTGATGCCAGATTTTCCCAAATTCACGTTGATTTCATTGGTCCCTTTCCACCTTCCAATGGTCAAAGTTACTGCCTGACAGTAGTTGACCGCTTTACGAGATGGATGGAAGTAATATCAACTGCTGATATGACTGCGGAAACAGTATGTCGAGCTTTGTTATCTGTTTGGATATCACGTTTTGGTTGTCCGGCTATTATAACAACAGACCAAGGTACAAACTTTGAATCAAGCCTTTTCAGAGAGCTGAGTAATCTTCTCGGCACAAATAGAATACGATGCTGTGCCTATCATCCAAAGCCAATGGTCTTGTTGAAAGACTGCATCGCCATCTCAAAAGTGCCATCAAAGCACATGAGAATTCAAAGTGGAGCGAAATCATTCCAATTGTACTTCTCGGTATGCGTTCTGCTGTGAAGAAAGATATCAATGCTACTTGTGCAGAACTTGTCTATGGAACTACTCTCAGATTGCCATCTGATCTTTTCTCCACAGACAAGATTACTACTACCTGCAACCAAACTTATGTATCATTTTTACGTGAGAAAATGAGAGCATTACAACCCCGACACCTACATCTGCTCATTCAAATGGCTCTATGTTTGTGCCAACTAAATTAAAGAGCTGTTCACATGTTTTCTTAAGAATTGATAGTGTCCAGCCACCACTCTCGCAAAATTATACAGGACCTCATAAAGTAATCCGTCGAACAGACAAAGTGTTCACCATCCTCATAAATGGAAAAAGGAAGACAGTTTCCATTGATCGTGTAAAACCAGCTTATGTCTGGGATGACACCGATGATATTCCTCTTACTGGAATATCAAAACAACAAACAGATGAAACTGATCAACATTCAAAAGACAAAACTATGTCTCACATAAATAAAGCTGAACCTCAACCAAATAAGAAAACTGTAAACAAAACTAGAAGTGGAAGACATGTCAGATTTCCCAAAGATCTGGAACAATATATAATATAACATAATATGTATGTATTATTTTTTATTTACATTTACAGTAAATTACCTTTTGTATAAATTTCAAACACTTAAGATAATTATATTTCAGATATTAATTGGTGAATTGTGTATTTTCAAGCATTTTAATATGTATATATATTTTTATTCAATTGTTTATTTCTGTGTTTACAAATCTAAAACTATATAAGTTGACTACTACAATTAATATATATATAGCACATATGAATTAATATTACAAATAGCTTTTGATAAATGGTATATCAATAATAATATTTGTCTAATTATTTTCTTTCTTCCAAACTTTAAAAAGAAAATGTACATTATGTATCAAATCTTGTGTTAAACAAAAGAAAATTCAACATTGTATATATTAGATAGATTTATTTTTCATTGTGATTGATAGTGGAAAATTTTATATTCTTAACTAGTGTTATACGTATATATATATATATACAAAATTTTACTTATTATAATTACTTTATTACTGATACTACTAATACTTACTGCTAATAATTCTTTATTAACAATGTTATGCCTTGTATGTAAGTGTGCGAGAAGTTAACTCTTGAAAATTCAAGTTATTTTCAACTTCTTTAAAATACTTGTCAGAAATATTGTGTACATTTTGTGTATTTCTCAGTGTTGTCAACAATATAGAAATTGCCTGTGCTCATCCAGTATTTGTAAATATCCATTAATTCGTATGCCTTCTATGAGTCTATTACTAGTGAATGAGTACATTTTGATTGCTTATATTTTAAATAATAGACTGTCAAGTTATTAATTCTGGTCTTAGTAAGAATCCCAATTGTTTGTTTACATTAGGATTAACTTTTGATTCTTAACTTTCACAACCCCAAGAATTTATCTTGCTGCTGAAATAATGTAATATTTCAATTGTTATTGTAAAGTTGAATTAGCGAGTACATTTTACATTTAATATGCATAGTTAAATAATTCTACATGTAAATAATCTGCAATATATACCTTGATTTCATATGTATATTACTATTGAAACCTATAATGCTACTGTCATTTCATATAAAATACACACAATTTCTAAATGTACAAATTTTCAAAATCTTATTAAGTATTTTGCGCAAATCATTGGTTTTTTTTATTGTATTGTGTAAAACATGATATTTTCATTCATATTTATTTTAACATTATGTAAATTTTCAACCCTTACAAATTGTATTATCCATTTCCCATGTATATAATGTTTGTCTATTGTTTTATGTACCATTTGTTGTATTTCAGTAATTGTATTCTGTATGTATTTATCGTTCGCATACTCTCTGGGGGGATACTCTGTAGAGTTTCTCAACTCCTCATAAGTTTTTCAGTACGATCTGTGCGTGCGCAAAATCTAGAGCAATTGCGGGCAGTGCTTACTCGCGCAAGCACCTTGGATGCAATCTGTGCATGCGTTAGATTTTCTACAAAAGCGACCCCGTGCTTTCGTTCCCTCTCTTTTCCGGACTCAGACTTCCTTGGTAGCGCACGTATCCCTCCGAGAGCAGATGATAGAACTCGAAGAATAAACTGATTTTTACATCTAAATGCATCGCCTGGTATAACTCTCCTATTTCCTACAATCCTGTATTGAAAGGATTGGATTTTCGGTAATAAATTCGAATCGCTCTTAAAGAACCGATTATTTTCTTTGTGATTGTTTTGCATAAAATAATCGAATCCGGATCTACGTAACAATTTGGTGTCAGAGGTGGGGTTTTATGCCAATAACAAGAGTGATGGATGAGCAACTGAAGGCTCTGTTGGAAGGTATCAATGCCTTGAAAAACGGCCAAGCAGAGACTAGGCAAGAAATGCAGAAAGGTCTGGAATATATGCAGAAAAGCCAAGATTTGATTGATTGATTGAATATTAACGTCGCACTGTTCAGCTACACGAGGGCTTTTGGCGACGGACCACGTAATTTTGAACCATAGTCAAGTGACGTGGACGACACCTGAGCTGGCACCCCCTCTCCTAACTACCACACCACACCAACGGGAGGACGTTTCAGCTCTCGACAGATTTAACGTGCATCGCTGCCCTACACGGCGGGTCTTTAGTGGTACTGGGCTCGAACCCGTGACAAAGCAAGCCACAGTCCGATACCTATACCACTCGGCTACCGCGGCCACCAGAAAAGCCAAGAAGAAACTAAGAATGAGTTAAGGGAGAAAATGGAGAAAGGGCAAGAAGATCTGAGAAATAATTTAGAAAAGAAAATCGATAGCGTGGAAGAGAAAATAGCATTGAAAGTTGAAGAAAAGATTGTAGTAGTTGAAGAGAAAATGGAAAAGAAAGTAGAGGAGAAAATAGAAACGATGAGAGAAGAAGTGGCTGGAAATTTTAGCCTTATGTCACAGAGAATGGAATATCTTGAAAAGAAGCTTCTAGCTTCCGGGAATGCGGCGAACGAAAGCAAGTTTGTCCCTGCTTCTCCAGGACATGTGCCTTCTTCTGCAGTGCCTCTGACTGCCTCACCAGTTTCAGTAAAACTGTCTACGTATGAAGGAAAAACCAACTGGGAAGTATACAAAATACAATTTTCAATAATTTCGGAAACCAATGGATGGACTGAGGGGTTCAAAGCTTGTCAGGTAGCAGCATCTCTTAGAGAAGAAGCCGCCGAAATACTGCAGACTCTTCCCGACACAGAGCGACTAAATTTGAACTCCCTATATAATGCTCTGGATCTTCGGTTAGGCCAGAATTACTCCAAGGACTACGCACGTCTGCAGATGAAAACAAGACTCCAGAAAACCGGAGAAAACTTGCAGGAGTATGCCTCCGAAGTAGAAAGGCTCACCAACTTGGATTTCTCTGACCACTCTGCAACTTTGCGAGTAACCATCTCTTTACAATATTTCGTGGACGGCCTGAGGGAGGGGGAAGTCCAGAAGGCTGTAAAGAATGGCAGATGTCCAAGATCTTAAATCTGCCCTGTTATATGCTCTGAAATCGGAGGTCGCCACTCATGCTAGTCGCTGAGACCGCCAATCCATCCGAGGAGCTAGAGTGACCTTATATGCTCCCTGTGAATCTCCATAGAAAAGTGATATTGAGAAATTAAGAGATGAATTCCAAGCTTTTAAGGCTCAACGTCAGAACCAAGAGAAACGCAACTTCTCTGCTGTGGATGCCGTGGAACTGGACACCTGAGAAGAAACTGTCCCCGATCAAGGCAGGATGAGAACACCGTCTCTTCTTCCAAACAGGAAAACTAATATTTTGCCATCGCGCGGGGCGGAGGTTGCCAGATAATGAAAAGCCCCATTATCAAATTCTTCAGATTACGGCAGTAAATAGTGGCGACAAGCGACTTTACGCAATAGGACAAATTAATAACATCTCGTGCCGTATGGTTGTTGATACTGGAGCCAACGTGTCTATAATTAGAAAAGATTTGGCGCAAAACTCAAAACTTAGTATTATCTGGACGCCGCCCTGCGTTTCCTTGCAAACAGTGACGGGTGACAAGATTCAGGTTCATGGGAAAGCTGACATCACTCTAAGGTTTGGAAACATTGACTATCACCATACGGCATATATAGCAGATATCACCGATCCCTGTATTCTTGGACTGGATTTTCTGAAGAACAATAACTTTAAATTGGACTTTGAAAATAGCAATATGCATTCAAAATTTGAAGACATCACTCTTTTTGGCTTACAAACTCAATTTGGATCCAACCAGAAAATTATAGCAAAAACCAAACTCTCATTATCGCCAAGAACTGAATATATAATACCCGGTTTAGTAGCAGAAAATAGAAAATTCCGATTCGGCCTAATTGATTATCCTGACCCAGACAGTTTAAAAGCAGGAGTACTGATAGCCTCGTCGGTAGTAGACCTCTCGAATTCTGTCATCCCAGTGAGAATTGCTAACATCAGTGATAGGACTAGGACTATCCAGGAAGGAGAGGTAATAGCAGCTTGTGCTCCTGTCACTTGTGTAGACCGGAAGTGCAATGCCCAATATCTTTCTTCAGAGGATCTAGTCAAGTATTTACTACAAAACACGGACTTGGACGTGAAACAAAGATGTTCTGCAGGAGGGTTGATTAAAGAATTCTAGAGCCTATTTTCAAGAACATCTGAGGACTTTGGAAGAACAAGACTAACGAAACACCGAATCGATACGGGAGAGCATCCTCCTATAAAAAAGCACCCCTGACGACTACTATTCGCTAAACAGGAGGAAGTCCAAAAACTCATTAAGGACATGAAAAATAATGATGTTATTGAGCCATCATCAAGTTCTTGGGCATCTCCCATCGTCTTGGTTAGGAAGAAAGATGGCTCAAGCAGATTCTGTGTGGACTATCGTCGGTTGAATGACGTCACCAAGAAGGACAGCTATCCTCTGCCAAGGATGGATGACACGCTGGACACACTTGTCGGCAATACCTGGTTTTCTACCCTAGATCTCAAAAGCGGGTATTGGCAGGTAGAACTCCACCTTGACGATAAAGAGAAAACTGCCTTCACCACGGGACAAGGACTGTGGCAATTTAAGGCTGTTTTCGGTCAATGTTAAAGGATAGGGATGAAACGGCAAAGACATTTGTGGGCAGGAAAAAGCTCCAATAATAATAAAAAATTTTATGGATATAAAGAAAATAATTGTTTAAAGGATAGTGTTTCTTGAATTTTGATTTTTTGAAAATTACACAGTTTTCAGCATTTTTGCAAAATGAAATTTGACTTTTCTATGTTAAAGTATAGGAGGTGGAAACGCAAAAGACATTTTAACAGAAAAAAAAAAAAAAATTTAGAGTAGAATTAAATAGTATATAAGAAAGCAAGCTTCCCTCTTTGGACTAGTGTAGCCAGAATTAAGTTTTATGTTTTTCTTAATTAACTTTTTTTAAATTTTAAGTTCATTCTGAATTATTTTTGGCGTAGTTAGGACTATCTCAAACAGATGGCACCACCATCGTTTGAAAAGCGAATTTATTCTTGGCTACGAATACTTATTTTTGGCGATATCTTTCTGAAATATAGTCGCCAGCTGAAATTATGGTAACTTGCAAATAGTGGACAATGGAAAAGGTTTATGATGTACAGAGAGATTTAACATCTCAAATCTGACGAACTTTCCGATTTAGGAAAGTTTTAAATATTTTCTGCATGTGTGCTTTAAAAAAAATCGTTTATAATTATACTGCTTAGATTTTTTTTTTTTTTTTTTTGTCATTGAAGGAATGTCTGTAAGAATATTTAAATTCTGCGAAATGACTTAACGAGAAGAGAATGAAAGTATACTTACTTTATACTTGATCGAAAGTTGTGAATTAACTCACAATAAGAACACAAATTACTACTCCTTACTCACAAATTAAAATTTTAATCTAATTATTGTAATGCAATTATTATTATTATATTATTTTCTTTTTAATTAACAAAAAAATTTTCCCATCGATTTTATATTTGACGTAAAACTTTACTATAAACCATTGGAACAATTATTAACACAAAATATTGTTTTCTAATTTAATTAACAGAAACTTATTTTTTCAATTAATTATGTTCAGATTCTAAGCCGCACCCCAAATTCTCAGCACATTTTTGTGAAAAAAAATAGTGTAAAATATATTATCGATATATGATATATTTACGGAATGAAAAGTGGCTGCGATACCTAGTGGTCAAGGTAACGTACTCGTGGCTGGCGTGTCATGAGTTCGAGCCTAGTACCGCTGAAGTTCTGTCGTGTAAGGGAGCAATGAACGTTAAATCTGAGAGCTCAAACGTCCTCTCATTGGTGTGGTAGTTAGAGATGGAGGTGCAAGCTCAGGTGTCGTCCTCGTCACTTGACTATGGTTCAAAGTTACGAGGTCCGTCACCAAAAGCCCTCGTGTAGCTGATCAATATGACGTTTATATTCAATCACTAACTAAACGAAATAAAAAAATAATAAAGGTGAATTAATAAAAAGTGAATAATTAATTTACTTTACCAGCATTAAAAACTTTTTTCAGTCTTCGAATCTAAGCTGCACCAGAATTTTTGTAGCCTAAGCATCGGGAAAAAAAAGCGGCTTAGATTCGAATAAATATGGCAATGTCGCGATTTTAAAGTCTCTCTCTATCTTTAAATTTTTGCCTTTTTTTCTATTAAAAAATACTGTCTGGCATTTTCTGTCATTGAACATTTTCAATAACTTGATCAAGTTCTTGACTAAAAATTTTTAACATAATAGAATTTGGGATTTTTCTTTGCGCATTACATTTTACACATATAAAATTTAGGATTAATGTTAATTCAAATTTTATCCATTTTAGTTAAATATATGATAAAAATTTTTAAGTAGTAAAATTTTATTATGAATTCTTTATGGAAAAAGAAATATGTTGGGCATTACGATATGAACATATATTTATTTCTCATTGGAGTTTTTATTTTATTTCTATAATTAAAATATTGATTTTTATTACTAGTTCATTTTTGAATTAGAAAGTAAAGCATTCAGAAAAAGATATATCTGCTGAATAAACTTTTAAAAACACTAATTTTTAAAAAATTGAAACTTAATTTTCTAAATAATTAAACGGTGTTTTCATTTTTTAAACCCAAATATTCATAATTTTTAATTTTGGAAGACTTTTAAAATGAATGATTTATTTTATAAACGAAGGAAAAATATAACTGTTATAATTAATAATGTTTGCTTTTTTTTTTTTTTTATCTCGTAATTGTGGATCAAATTGCTCGATTTTCAAATGTTAAAAAGTTTTACATTTCTTATTTTTCTATTCATTTTCTCAGGAAATATCATAATCAGTTAAGAGCAATTTATAACTTTTTTTTTTTCGGGGGAGGGGAGATATTGAATCTATCCACTTAAGTCAATCTAATTATTACAAAGCTATTTTACCATAAATTACTGTTTAAAAACAATCTGTTACTCAGTATAATCACTATATGATAAATTACTTTTGCCGTTTTGTCAGCCACAATACCGTTTAGCGTCCTTTCAAAAAGGCATCTCGTCATGTCATGAGGTCAACATCTCATGGTATTTTTCAAGCACTTCATGCATTCTTTTAATTTTAAATTTTTATTTCTATTACTGTCCTTAAAAATTTTTTTACTTTTAAGTACTATTATTTAAAAAAATGTAAGAGTCATAACACTCGAAATCCTAATGACGAGAGGTTATAGTTCGGAAGAGCTAAGTACTCTGGTCATCCACCCCCACGATGTATAATATCTCATGGGAATTTCACTTCAGAGGGGACCGGAAAACACTTGTTGGTCCGAAGTCTTTACAAAGTACAAAAGAAAGAAAAGTACAACAAAGCAATAAAAGTTTCCAATTTCTTTCCTATGTACTAAAACAGAAAGAGAGGAAGAATAATTTATTTGGATTCCTACATAGAATGAAACTATTATTTTGTTACCAAATATGCCCAAAAATTAAACAATAATGCAATTTTCTTTGATTTAAATATAATGTTAACTTCCAAATTGAAAAATTGTTATTGACATATATATATATATATATATATATTCATTAAATAAACATAAATTTCTTAGAAAAAATAAAGGCAATGTTTATATATTATATGCTTGATTAATTGTGCTTGATAATTAATTGCCAGCCTATTTTCTCTCTCCCTTATAATGATATTTTATTCATTCTCTAAAGTTACAAAAGTAAATTTTAATTTCAAAATATCTTTCTTTCTTTTTCTTTTTTTTTTTTTTTGCAGAACATGAAATAATTTTGTAATGCTTATTTTCATTTACGTACCATTTCTTATAAAAATATTTTTTGAATTTGAAAAATATTTTATATGTAAAATAATGGTCAAAACCATAATTAACCAGTTTTTTAATGAAATAGCTGCATACTATCTTAGAAAAATATCAAAATTGATAACCTTTAACTTTTTTAACATTTATATATATAAAACTACTTTTTTTAAAGAAAATTCTATTCAAAATTGTTTCCCTTAAACCTTTAATAATGTAATACAGGTGTAAGTGTATACCTAATTGGAAATTTCTGAAACATTTTTTTTTTTTGTACATAAGAACTTTATTTTGTAATACTTTTAGAAACATTTATTATTCCATTATAAAAGAATATTAAATCGTTTTTCTTTATATGTAGTGCCTACTAGATTGTGAACATTCCATTGTTTACTGTACCGGGACCTACAAAACAAATTTATTCACGTAAATACATTGCTTTTGCACAACTAAATCGTTTTGTAATGGAAAATGAACTTTTTTTTATTTGTGGATAAAAACACCTATAATCAAGGAGAGCGAACAACTTATTGACATTTTAAAAGACATTTGACGGTAAAATCTATATTAAAACAAGAACAGCTCCTAAAATTTAGATTGCAAAATACATAGGATTTTTTCAATAGTTAGAAACGAGAATAAAGCATTCATAACAAATTATCAGAATCCATGAGTCGAAAAAGTAAGAAAGCCATTTTTGATCTCTCTCATGGTCAAGATTCAACACTATTTTACTCCCCCCCCCCCCCAAAAGAACAAGTATTTCGTTTCACAGTCGTAAAGACTGTGGCCCTCTTCCCCCTGCAGAGAAAGGGGAGGATTCTACTGAAGGAAGTGCGCTACAGAGAGAAATTTTTTTTTTTTTTTTCTTGCCTTTTTCGAAATCAACCAAAAGCGGAGAGCACGCGATCTTCTCTTTTCAAACAATCAAATCTCACCAGCAATGACATCCAATAATTCACAAAATAGCTGTAAATTTATGTTTCGAGATATCTTTCCGATTTTTCGAAATTTCGCAATTGTCCGTAATTCTGAGATCTTCGTATAATAAGGACCATTATAAATTTATCATCTTCCATCCTCTCAAAAATTGACACATTTGTTGAGTAATTCAGGGTACCACTGAGAATTGTACCTCTCGTGAAATAGGTTGCCAACCCCTGTTCTATTGTATAAAAGTAAAATTGTATCATACTGTTTGTTCATTAAAACGTGAAATTTAATTTTTCATTGCTTTAAATCTACCTATTCTTCCTTTAAAAATCATTTGTTCAGGAAAAATTAAACAGTTTCGTTCTGTACATCATTTATCTAAAGAATTGATCGACAAACTGTGTTCCACGAGTCCCAATAAAAAAAAAAAAAAAAATGGGAAAGAAAAATTACAAATATATATGCAAAATGGATTTATGTTCTCATGAAATTCGGTTAGCCACAACTATCTAAAGATCTTTTGTAACTTTTATTGTAATATAATAAATGAATTTTAAAACTTTATTTTTATGCAGTAGATTGTGAATATACTATTATTTGCTATCCCGAGTTCCACGAAGTAATTTTATACTAGTTAGTACAATATTTTGAAACCTTTTACATTTGTGGGGGAAAAAACACCTATAATGAAGAAGATAAAAAAAATTATCGACATATGAACAGATTCGATGCTAAAATTTAAATTTAAGCTAGAAGACCTATATCTTAGGTTACCAATTCATGCCATATACGCAGAATTTCTCACACAGCTATGAACATTTTCATGCCATTCACAAAAATGTATTTAGAAAGTGAAAAATATTTTTAACGCGATAGGCAACAAAATACAAAAACGAATTGAACACGGAATATGAAATGCTACTGCAGATAATTTCAAAAAGCTTATACGCGTCGATAGTTTGTGTAAAAAATTGTGAACACATATCTCAGTTACTAAGTATAATGCATGCGTAGGTGACATTTGGATCACAAATTTATATTATCAATGAGTAAATAACATTAAAATTACATCATAAAATTTTTTTAATAAAAAATATAATATTTTTTTAAAATTGTCTTTACATATAATATCAAAATATATGTTTATCTATATACTTTAAATATTATTTTAAGATATATTCCCTTCAGCGAGGAAGGGGATTCCTCGAAAACATGTTACAGTTCTAGGGATTCCAAGAGTTGAAAAGTTTGACGATTGACCAATGTCCAGACATGAGAAGTCTTTCATGGTCAAGAGTCACTCTGCTGCTTTAACCCCCTCCCCCGAAAAAGAAAAAAAAAGAGCTAACATTTATTTTACCAGTTTGACGACTGTCACCCTCCCTTAGCCCCCCGCGTGTTCCCTTTCGCTGAAGGGGAGAATTTCATTGAAAAGGTTACCCGAGAGAGAAATTTATTGCCCATCTTGGGAGTCTTGAGACAAATATTTGTGCCAAAAATTTCGCAATAGCCAACGCCATCTAGATGTCATGTAAGGTGTTAAACTAATGACCCGCCATCACCTTAAGGTTATGCCCTTCGGCTTGTGCAATGCATCTGCAACTTTCAAGCGCCTTATGGAAACAATACCCGGAGGACTTTCGTACGAGGCCTACCTAGTTTATCTCGATGACATTATCATCGTGGGGCGCTCCTTCGAAGAACATCTGAAAAATATCAGGCGTGTGCTACAAAAGTTGAAAGAAGCTAACCTGAAATTAAGTCCATCGAAGTGCCACCTATTCCGGCGTGAAGTTACCTATCTCGGACACATCATTTTGGCAGAAGGTGTACGAACAGACCCGGATAAGATCTCGGCAGTGAAAGACTGGAACTGCCCGACGGATGTTCACCAACTCCGGAGTTTCTTGGGCTTATGCACGTATTACCGGAAATTCGTGAAAAGTTTCTCAACGATTGCCAGACCACTCCATAAGCTGACCGAGGCAAAACAGAAATTCATTTGGATGGTTGATTGTAACAACACCTTTAACAAGCTTAAGGACGCACTAACATCTGCTCCAATCCTGGCATATCCTGAAATTGGGAAACAATTTATTCTGGATACGGATGCAAGTCATGAGAGTATTGGGACTGTATTGTCTCAAGAGATAGATGGTCAGGAGCATGTCATCGCCTATTTTAGCAAGTGTCTGTCCAAACCAGAAAGAAATTATTGTATGACCAGGAAGGAACTGCTCGCTATCGTAAAAGCTGTGGAGCACTTTCATCCTTACCTCTACGGTCGAAGGTTCCTGCTGCGAACAGATCATGCCTCATTGACCTGGCTGCTGAATTTTAAAAATTCAGAAGGCCAAATAGCTAGGTGGATACAGAGATCATCAGATGGCATCCGAGATCATCAGATGGCAACAACAACATCTTGGTTGTCATGGACTACTTCACAAAGTGGCCTGAAACCTAGCCTATTCCCGACCAAGAGGCCTCAACTGTTGCAGAGGTTCTAGTTCAACACTGGATCTAACGATTCGGGGTCCCTCTACAACTGCACTCCGAGCAAGGGAGAAACTTCGATTCTGCAGTTTGCAAGAGACTGTGTGAAATACTCGCCATCGACAAAACCAGGACAACAGCTTTTCATCCTCAGTCTGACGGCATGGTAGAGAGGTTCAATCGGACCATTCTGAACAGCCTCTCTCTCCTGGTATCCAGTAATCAACAGGACTGGGACAAGAAATTACCCTTTTTCCTGCTTGCCTACAGGAGTGCCGTTCACGAGACCACCGGCTATTCCCCATCCCAGATGCTCTTTGGACGTGATCTTCGTCGGCCTGCAGATCTTCTGTTCAGCCGGCCACCAGATGCACCCTTGGTGCTTGAGGAGTATATCGAGAAACTCCAGGCATGGATGGAGGAAATGCATCATCTGGCTAGGAAAGAATCGGCATGGCTTCTGAGAAGAGGAAGACCCGATACGACGCAAGAGAGCAACCGGACACGACTTCCGTGAAGGCAACAAAGTGTGGAAATGGAATCCGAAACGTCGCAAAGGACTCTCTCCAAAGCTGCAGACAAATTGGTCCTTACACAGTCCTAAAAAGACTGAGGTGTTGACAGTATCCTAAGAGGTCGTAATCTCCTATCGAACATTTGGGGAGTAGCATTGAAAACTTACTTGCCCTTGTTAAAAAATTAAGTAGAAATAAATAGTACTGGATTGCTAGATAAATCGGGGTCGCCGCGCGACCGAGGATCAATTGAGTGTCTCGCTCGACCAATGACCGGGGGTTTCCCGGTCAGTGGGCGGGGCGAGCTTTCGAGATGGGAGGTGGGTTTGAAAAAACAATAAATCTTAACTTTGGAGAGATATTTGAAGTGAGGGGAACTAAAATTTAGGCCTTTCGATCGTGATTTTTAACGAGGTTTTGATAAAAAATATCAATCCTCTCTTCATCTTTTGCGTATCTAAACTGCCTACCCATTTCTAAAAGAAAGGGGTAGTCGAGGAAGAATCTTCTTAATTCGCTGATCGCGTCTTTAAAACCATAGTCATTTTCATTATTTTTCCATTAGTTGTAGGGGCTTCTTCGGGGGCGGCCGAAGTTCTGGGAATACTGTTTTTATTTGAAGCGCCCGAGAGGGCGGCTGCGAAGGAGAGATTTGGAGTGACCGGTTTGGAGGGTTTGCTAGTTTCTGTGATGGTGTTACGATTACGAACCGTTTCACCTTTTTTCGGTTTTCTTTTGGGGAATTCTTCACACTGGCTCCAATTTGCCATGTGTCCTGTCTTGTTGCAATTTATGCATACGGGATTCGCTATTTTTTCTTTAATGGGGCAGTCACTGGTACGGTGAGATTCACCGCATTTTAAACACCTAGTGCGCATAAAACAATTTTTTGACGAGTGGTTAAACAAGTTACAGTTGTAACATTGTGAAACCCCCGGTCGTCTGTTAAAAGCGTCGACCTACACCGCAAGGTAGCAGCACTTTTTCAATTGAAAAATATCTGGGGAATCTGGGTTCTCTTCGAGCTCGACCATAAAAATGGGGAGCGGGGATTTTGTTTTAGATCTGGTGAGCTGGGCCACCTTTTCGACAGAAAATCCTTGTGAAGCTAAGTCTTCTTGGATCTCACCGATTTCGGTGGAAACCGGGAGTCCTTTGATGACAATTTTCAGGGGGCGGGAATCCGGCGGGTCAATCACGTAGAATTCCTCGCTTTTTTCTTTGAGGTAGGCTGTCACAATGCGATGCTCGTCGGGGCTTTGAGTGAAGATTTTAAGGTATTTCCCTGCTAACTTGACGTCGCAGTCAGGGAAATCTTTATTTAAGTTTTTAATGATTATTTTATAATTATCTTTTTTATGTTTAAACATGATTGGGGGGACTTTAGGACGGGCGGAAATTGGAGCCGTTGTATGGTTTGAGGTCGGGGGTTATTTCAGCTTCCTTTCCGGCAAGACTACTGAATTTGTTCTGAACGCTGACAGGCTGACTGGTCCCGGCAATGGGATCAGAAAGTTTTAATTTTTCGCAACTTTTTTGGGGGGCGAAACCACCGTCAGTATTTGGGTTTGCTGTTTTCTTACTATCGTAGCTCATTTGACGCGAGTGTTTTTTCACATTAGTTTCTGGGGGGTCATTTTGCTTAATAGAATTTTTAGCATTTTCCGGGCAATCCAGTGCAGGGCAAGGAAGAATCAAAGCTAACTCATCCAAATTGTGCTCCTTCTGGGAGGAGAGTTCATCATATTCTTTTTGATATTCAACGAGGGCGTCATCGTCAGTCAGTGAGGTCTGGGAATTCCTTTTCACTTTGGATGCAGTGCTCAAGGAAGGAGAGTCTACCATTCGTCATCTTGATACGTTTTTGGATCTCCTTGTGGCGACGACATTTGTCGTTGTCGGTTTCTCCTGGAGGAGGCTCAACGGCTTTCTTCTTTGGATCTTTTTGCTTTCGGCGCTTTTCATTTCCCTGTGCGGCTTTTCCGCGTTTGTGGGATTGGAATGCGCTCAGCTGAGTGTAGTCAGGAAAGAGGGTGTCGGGGTTCATCATACCATCGAGTGGTTCGGTTTCCATGTCAGACATCGTAACAATCAAAGAATTCACTAACGTGTTCTCCTCAAATTGTAGCTTGAATGAATGACGTTGTGGTGCGGATACCGAAATCACCACACTCAAACCCAAAGGCAATGCATTACAATAGGCTAGCCCCTTATCTTGGCCAAGATTAATAAGATCCTTAAGTTCAGACCATGATCATAAATTATTTTGTACATAATGTAAATTATTTCTCTTTTCTAATTCCTTAGTTTTATTTTAATATTGGAATTTATGTTTACATCTCTTCATGTGCTTAGAATTTATTTGTATTGTATATGCTGTGGAACACATTTGTTACTTTATATGTGATTATTATGTGAGTAGTTTGCCTGTAAATAGATGCCTCTTACTCAAGGATTGTACTGCCCGGGACGTGCAGTCTTTGAGGAGGGGGCAGTGTTACAAATTTTGTGTAAATAGTGTAAATAATTTGTATTTGAGTGTTTAATGCATTTATATTACTCTATGATATTTATTTCATGTTAAAATTGTACTATTCACAAGCAATGCCGCCCCTTACGTTATAATGGCGATTCAATGAGAACTTGGCGAAATCTTGGCGGTAGAGCCAAGTTGGCATAATTTTTGGCGACTTTGGTGACCATGTTGGCGAGTTCGGAACCCTCTGGAATCGTCTAGAAAGTAGTAGATCTCTCCACTAGTGTCACGTTCAATGACACGAGCGGCTATATTTCTAGAAGTGTTTGTCACGCATATAAAAAAGGATGCTCACCAGTACGGCGAAGAGTCTTGATTAAGCCAGCGTTTATTGAGGATTCTTTTAACTAGCGATCAGCTCGGCTGTGCTTGTATGAATAATCTTTACGTACGTGTATTTTTAAACACTGTTTATTGTGTATGATTGCTGTTGAAGGTATGAAGACCTTCGGATATTTACCCTGTGAATATTGCCAATGAATCCTGTATTGAAAGGATTGGATTTTCGGTAATAAATTCGCATCGCTCTTAAAGAACTGATTATTTTCTTTGTGATTGTTTTGCATAAAATCCTCGAATCCGAATCTACGTAACAATATGTTATTGCAAGGTTTACGCATACAAAGCTGAAAATAATAATAAAGAACATAAAGGGTAAGAGAGGAAAAATAATATACATTATTCCAGCTTTCTTGCAAATACATCAAAAATAATATAAATATAAAATATAAATGTACCGTACAAAAAAGAAAAATGCCTGTGACCACATAAAAGTACTCATCCAATCCCAACTAAGGAATTTGATCCCGGGTTGTAGAAGCAATTTTAATACATGATTTTAGTTTAGAGTGAATGGAAGAATTTCAAACGATTGATTGGAACCAGGCTTTTTTTTAACATTTTGAGATGAAGAGACCCAATGGAAATTATTAGTCAGGGGACATACGAATACATAATGGTCCGCGTTCCCAACAGATCCACAAAGACAATTGGGAGTAGCTTTTAATTTGAAGCGATGCAAATAAGAACAAATGGATCATGGTATTTTAAGAATTACGTAACGTAACTGGAATGGGGATTGATATCTAAACTGGGTTTGGGAAAGAAGGATTTGACTCGTAAGCCAGTATTAGAGTTTGTCTACCAACTCTCCCAGTCTTGAATTAAATTATTCTGAAGGAGAGGGCTATTGGCGACTGACCACGTAATTTTTAACCATGGTTCAGTGGAGGGAAACTCATCCCATGTGGCCCTCCACTCCCTTCTAACTTCCACATCCTGCCAATAGGAGGACTTGGAGCGTCGACAGTAGAAGAAGAAGTCAAGCACACGGCTCGAGGAGCTTGCAACCGTGATCACTCTGCTACTGCGATCCATTTTCTCTTTCTTATTGTTTTGTTATCGACGCCTGTTTTGAAGTGAAACGCTTATTGTCTGGCCCAAGTAAAAAGCTTTTTAGTCACTTTTTCTAACGGGAAAGATTTCTTTCAACTGTAAAAACATACTCGATTGTTTCACTGAAAATATTTATTCTAAAAACTGACGACTGTGTGTGAATGGCTTGAATTTATTCACGCCTTTCTTAAAGATTCGAAAGACATCATGCTTTTGTATGTGATAATATGTTTAAAATCATGTGGGATAAGAATATTTTCGCGCAATAAAAATTTAGATGGGTTGTCCCCCCATTTTAGTTAGTAATAAACATAATAAACAATTAAAAAAAGTTGGCTTATCAATTTTTTTTCATTAGTTCTAGAAAGAATATTGAGTCACGAGAAAATAATAGTGAAACACATCTATATTTTGGTTAATATCATATATGTTCTCAAACTGCTTTTCTAAGTTATTACCAAATTGTGATATACAGATATTCTGGAGATATGCAAAAGACCTTTCGGGAAGGAGTTGACAAAAAATGAAACTTCAGACTTGTGCCTCTATGTATTATATAAAAAAATATAACTGTCTACTAAAAATTACATCTTTTTTTGCTCTCTTTTTCCTTCTGTAGAAAAAATTTACGTGTATTTGCTTATAAATTTGTATGGTTTACAGGGCCGGACCGTGATCTTTGAAGGCCCTGGGCTAATAATATCTAGGGGCCCCCTAAATAATTAAAATCTTTGCCTTTTTCCTACTAAAAAGGTTTGTACGAGAAAATTTAAAATATATGAAACTTATGTTTTTTTTTATTTCATTCAATCTAAATACGTTATAAACAGTTACATAATTTACAAAAAAAACTTTTTTACACTTTTGTGCTGCAAATTCTTTTATTTGCTCATCACATTTTAAGTCTTTAGTGAAATCAGTAATAATAGAAAGAAGTGATAAATAATTAAGCCTAGTATTTGCCATTGTTGTCCTATATTTGTTTTCTATACAGGACATTTTAGTTTTAGAGAACGCACGCTCTGCTTCACAACTACTAATATGGAGCGTTAGAAAAATCTTTAAAATGGTATACAAATTTGGAAAAACATCAACAAATTTCTTTTCAAAAGTTAAATTGGTCATATCACTACAAATATAGGAATCTAGCTCAGTTTGTTTTAGATAAGCTTTGAAATCAACACCTTCATTTACAAAATGTTGGTCTACGTCATCTGCATATTAATCAATAGCGCGTACACTCTCCAGGTTGACGTTCTCCTTACTTTGATCGCGCAGATCCACCAAAAATTTTAATTTCTTATTATATTCCACATACACTTGACTTCTATTTAAATCGGGGATTAGCTTATCGAACCCAAAAATAAACGTGTCTCTTTTAAATTTTTCTGTCCCGTACACAGCTTTTTCTGTGGATTTATCTGCAAATTTTGAAATAACTCGTCTTTTGTCCACATCGCTATATTCTTTTCCTACTCTAGGACTTAATTTTTTGGCTGCTTCTTGATACTCCTTTAGTTTTTGATCTGATTCGTGTCGTACATTGCTTATAAACGTTTTTAATGACATAATTAACTTATTCCCCAAAATATAATTAAAATGGCTGTTTCGAGTTTTGTAAATTTAATAAATAAATTTACTGCCTCTTTTCGAAAATCAATTTTCTTATTTTCTTTGTCACTAAATGTCTAAAGAATATTCATGATATTACCATAATTATCTTTTAAGGTTTCAACAGTATCGTAGTGACAAGACCATCTAGTCTGACTTAAACTTTTTAAGGTAAATTTCAGTTTAATTTCACGATTTAGAAATTCCCATCTATGCGTTGAAGCAGAAAAGAAAACATATACTTATTACCAGTGGCGCACACGGGGAGGGGGGTGGAACCCCCAAAGCCCTTGATTTTTTTCCGATTGGTTATAATTCTAAGTATATAGTACGTAAAATTTAATTAAGTATTTGTTAATAATGATTAATTTTATTAATTACTGCTAATTATTTATTCAATAACTAGTTTTTTACTGTGTTTTGTTCCCGAAAATCGACAAAATCAAAAAAAGCATGATACAAGAATGGTGAACTTTCGTTCCCGGTCCCCCTTGAAAAATTCCTGTGTGCGCTACTGCTTGTTACACTAAACCAAAGAAGTTCACAATTTCAGTTGCAACCTTAACTGATTCTGCAGCAGCCAGATTAAGAGAATGTGCTGCACACGGAGCATAATTAGAGATAAAGAGTGTGAGTGAATTTATTTTTTTCTCTTAGAAGAGCTTACACACCATTATATCGACCGGATATATTAGTAGCGTTGCCAAATCACTGTCCTTTACAATTATCCAATAGATGTCCGTTTGTTTCTAAAAATTCTTGTAGAGAATTAAATAAGCATAAGCCAGTATGACTACTAATCTTAATTGATGAGACTCATCTTTCATACACTTTTCCCGGAAAACAATATCGTAATACAATAACAAGTGGGTCATTGGGAGACAAATCTGGTGTTGAATCCATCACAATTGAATAGTACTTTGTCTCATCGTTATTTATTTGAGTTATAATTGTTTTAATGATTTGTTTGCCCATGATCTTAATTATTTACTCATATATTGTTTTTGATCAGTACGATATTAACGATTTTGGTTGCAATTCTCGCTGTTCAATATGTTCACGAATGAATGGGTTGAACTCTGCTAGCAATTCTAGGGTACCCATAAAATTACCATTATGAGGAGAACCAAAAACTTTCTCGGTACATCTAATTGCTGAACCTCTTATAGGCAAAGACTTTACTACCGAAATAACCCATTTGAAGACATTATGATAATAGTCTGTATCTTTTCTTAGTTGCTCCTGCAACTGTCTATCTAAAACAGACTTATTTTCTTTTCGTGTCAACCAAACTAAGATTGAATTTTTATGACTTTCTAAACAACTGTTTCTAATCACTTTTACGTGTTTCCAATCAAAAAAGTCGGCCATGCATTGAGAATTTGTTTTAGAAAAAGTTTGCAGGTCAAACAAAAAACATTACAATTACTAGTTGAATAACATAGCCAAGATCCTTTCAGCATTTAACCATTTTTAATTAAATGATTATTCAAAAATGATCTCTTTTGTTCTCTTACCGAAACAGAATATATATTGTTTGGATCTTGAAATAAGAATCTTGTTTGGATTTGAAAATAGCTCATTTTATGTGAAAGGATATAACAGATTTTGGCCATGAACCCACGTCAACGTATTTATCAAACTCAAACCCAACATTTTTAAAACACTTTTCGGTCGGGGCATTACTGATGTCTCTGACTGAACAATATCTTTTTCAGAAGGCTGCTGGTCATCGAGATCTTGCATATTTTCATCATTAATATTTAATTATTGTGTTTCTCTGTTTTCTTTGGATAAATTCCTTTCCCTTTCGCTTGTTAATGTATCTGCGTTTCTTATATTCTTGTTACTTTGTTCCATTGTAAGAAAAGTTAAAATTTTGACACATTTAATTTTTTATTTTTCTCGATTTAACAGTAACTTTTGTTTTTCCGCTACACTTTAATATTTTCTGCCAGACATATTTATATTGCTAACTAAGTACTTGATTTTCCTAAAAATCAATTAAAAAGTTTAGGTCATAAAATTACGATAACACAACCGACTATGCTTAATAGACTTAAAACATTCTAAGAATTTTTTACAAAACAATATAGTATATTTCTGAGATAATTGAAAAAAGTACCTAGTTAATTAAAAATAAATAAAAAATCCTTGTCAATACTCACTGAAACCTAAAACGCTGATTATTATTATTTATTGGCCCATCAGTTATTATTTGCCCCACATTAAATAAATATTGTTTTTCCATTGTCATCCATTATTTGTTGTTACTACCTATACTTAAAAAAACCGATTTATTACGAAAATCAAGATCACTTTACATTTATCCATAACATTCGCGGGAAATCTCCATAATCCACATAAAATGATTGTTATTTTTTTCCATCCTATAGAAGTAATTAAGTTACTCATCACAAATTTTAAGACAACATACACATTTATGGGAAATTCTGATGTTTTCAATCTTTGAAAAATTCAAAAAATAGAAAATACTTAATCATAAATTCAATATCTTCCTACTTAAATAATTTAGAAATCTGTATTGGTACTTAATTTTTACTTGAAACTTGAATAAGTAGGTACCTAAGTATGTTTTATTTGCAGGTATTATGCACAGGACACAGCACCAAATTAGTATATTATTGGATACAAAAAATAAATGGATACAAAAATAGTGTCAATACGTTTATATAAATGCTTGATGCTCGTCGGCGCAGCTCTATGATGGAGCCTCTGTCTATTAATTATTAATTTCCGCGAATTCGATGGTAGGGTGGAAAAACTAAAGTAAATTGCTCTTGCTCTCAAAAATAAAAATAAATCTGATATAGTATTTGTGTATTTTAGTTTTGATTTGTATTTTTTGACTGGTTTATTATTTTATTACTATTTTGATTGTAAGCATCTTTTTCTGTTTGTTATCTTCAAAGGGGAACGGGGCCCCCTAGAACCCAGGGGCCCTGGGCTGCAGCCCATTTAGACCACACGTAGATCCGGCCATGATGGTTTAGGATAGTTACTTCTGTATTACACTCGTATCCAAAATTAAGGTCACAAATATAAAATCTGAGAAAACTTATGAACTATTCACTGTGCTGCGACGAAATTTAGTATAGATACGTATTGCAATGTGAGAAAGAATACACCAACATAACTATTTGAAAAATATTTTAATTTTTAGTCGCAGGGGGGAATATCATATATAAAGTGTGGAAAAATGAATAAGAGATAGAGCATTTATTTAGGAAAAAGTCTGTCTAATATGGAGTGTGACCACCGTGAACTGGTATGCAAGCCTTACAACGGGCTGCAATACTGTTTAATAAGGTGTCAATAAGTATTTGTGGCAACAAAGCCCATTTTTCCAAAAGCGGGACTTATCGTCCCTGGGAGGGGAGTTACGCTGAGGAATGGTTTTTCCCAGACCATCTGAAACATATTCAATAGAATCGTGATTCGGAAACCTCGTAGATCAGATCATACGGCGAATATTCGCACCTTCATGAAATTCATCAACAATGTGAGTTCTTTGTGACCACGCATTATCTTCCATAAAAATATAGTTCGGGCCCAAAGCACACATGAAATCCTCACATTGGCTTCCAGGATATCATCCCTACAGCGCTGTGAGTTGGCAGTACCCGCATCGAAAACGTACAGTGGTGTATGACTGCCGAACATTATGCCACTACACATAATAATTCCTTTGTCACCAAATCGGTCGATTTTTGCTACGTAGGAGGGTAAAAGCGAGCTCTATTTTCTCTACAGGTGAAATTTCGATGAGAATCCCTTGGTACATTCCGACTCATCACTGAAAAGAACACGCCCCCATTCTAGTGGTGTCCACAACTGATGTTTTCATCTCCCCAATATTCGGTTTTTTCTGCTGGATGCAGTCAAAGGCACGCACCAGACTGGACGCCAGGCGTATAGGTCAGTCTCTGCAAGACAGCTGTAGACTGTTTGCTACGAAATTCTTCTTCCAGACACAGCAGTAAGATCACGATCAAGCTGAGGAACTGTTGTCCGCCTATCTCGTCGTGCACTTAATGCCAAATAACGATCCTGTGCAAATGTCGATGTTTTGCGGTTTCCTTGGTCGACCTTCCTGGTGACAGTGCCACTTGTTTGGAATTGATTCTACAACCGGGAGACCACTTTCGGTGTCCCTTGCAACCATCAAGCCACCTCTATTTGAGACTAATCAACTTCAAGCCTGCCAACAGCTTTGTATCTCAAGGAATCATCTAAGCGATTATGAGAAGTCATCTCACTGTTTACAGGCTAACTTGTTAATTTTAATGTAATATTCACAAAACTGCAGGAAAAAACCTCATACACTTAAACGGTCTCAATCAAGTAATTCTGTAAAAAATTACGCTGAACAACATCTGAACTGAAGGTTGATATTGTACTACCCGTACTTCAAAATGCATAAAATACAAATTCTCTCAGTTTTACTGGAGGCATTTTAAAATTATGACGAAAAGCATGTTTGTTACCTTAATTCTGGACATGAGTATAGTTTCCATTGAAGAAGTGAATCATTAAAACTCTGTATTAGAATAATTCTAAAGCAGTAAAAGGTCAATTTATTAATAAAAATGCTGACTTGGGAACACACTTCTTAAAGTGATTTCTAGCAACGCTTACCTATTTGCACAATATGTTTGGGTACACTCACGAATGGATAAAAGGTACACTTAACTCCCTAAAAGAAGTGACAAAAGAACACATGCTTGAGGTTTAGTAAAAAAAAAAAGAGTTTAAATGATTTTTATGTGTTAGAATAATCAAAGCTAATTTTAATTATCAGAGTAAAGATGAAGTTTTTGTATAAAGCGTTTACGGTATTATAGATGCGTAAAATTTTTCACTAAGTTATTCTTGCATTGAGTCACAGAAAATGTGAAAAATGTTTCACAGTGTGTAAACCTTTATTTAAGTATTAATATATATATATATATATATATATCATGTTTCTATAATATTGTTGCCGAGTAGTGTTGTGTTGTGACTAATGACACCTGCCTGACGAAGTTGGATCGAGGCGCGCGAAATTCATTGCGGCTAAATGCTAGAATTTTTACGCCTACCGTTAGCCTTAGCTTTAAGCACCATGCAGGTGACAGAACGATTTGGCTTGGTTCCACCCCAATTTGGAGGGATAAAATCCTGGGGATGGCCAGGGGCCTCCCACCTCTCTTCCACCAACCACACCAGAAGACTTGCGGCTCGACGGCTATTTAGAGTACCCCCATGCCGAAAGGCACCATACATTTACAAACATCCATGTCTTCTCCGGGATTCGAACCCAGTCCCTACGGCACCGCAGTCAGCGTCGCTAACCACTATAACGGTCGGGCGACTGCCGAGTAGTAATGATAACTAAAATGTCGTGGCGAATGGATGATTATACTGTAACAACGAAAGGATAGGGCGTGGCCATTGGAAATGATTACTGTATATTGGATGCATGATGGGTGATGTTACATACTGATAGGATTGACGATGCAGTAAGTTTTTTTTTAATCCAGTTTATTTCACATCTTGAAACACATAGGTATATTAAAAACATAAACATGGACGACACTACACAGAACAAAGACAACGAACACACAATGCGTTTCAATCGACTACATGGTGAAAGGGCAAAGACTTAAGACAGAAGAGTGCGGGATTTTGGATTTTCCAGAGTCTCCTTATTTATACCAAGTGGGAAATCACATTATTTGGGAGGGGGGTGGATGGATGTAGTTCAAGATACTCTCGTTGGATGGATAGCTAGGTTATAATTAAACGTG
Organism: Trichonephila clavipes; assembly: GCA_019973935.1. NCBI lineage: Eukaryota > Metazoa > Arthropoda > Arachnida > Araneae > Nephilidae > Trichonephila > Trichonephila clavipes. The sequence goes on from BMAU01001230.1 coordinate 379,555, forward strand.
GGTCCTGAAGGAATGGACCAAAGATAAATCAAATCTATTAAAGGTTAAATGATTGGGAATTATTTCATATATATATTAATTGGAGCACGAGAGTCAGGATCTTGATCACTATCGGAGCCCCCACTACACCCTCCTGCAAATAAATGGCTCTTAAATACCTTAGTTATCTTGTTTTTTCAGCTGCAATGCTCTTTTCTGTCGAAAGTTTGCCGACCCTTGCTTTACGGGATACGAAGATTCTCACGTAAGGTGGGGAAAACTGCAAAGAATTTTGTCCCTTACTGGAAAAAATCTGCCCTATGATGCAAATATTTTGGCATGATGTGGAAGTGTGGACAGTGAGCTCAGATGTCGTCTTTGTTACTTGACCGTGGGTCAAAACTCCGAAGTCCTACGCCAATAGTAACTTGTTTGCTACAGAAGACGACGTTAATAAGCAAACATCAATGATGCAAATTTTTAAAGGAATGTCACACACGCACATTCCGGGGATAAAAAAACAACCCTTTTTTTGTTTTGTTTTGGGATGTTGAAATCATCTAACAAGCTGCACGAGATGGATAGTCGTAAGATCAAGTTTAAGAAAAGTATTTGGGGGAAAAAATAGAGAGACACCGATGGCCTTTCGATTAACATTGGTGACCAAAAAATTAATCATAAACTAAACTTAACTCAGTAGCGCAACGGCCCACGAGAGCCAAAACTTACTGTGCCCATCTCGGTTTTCCTGACCTAGGGCACTGAAGTGCATGAGCAGATTATTCTGGTCAGGTGGTCAGTCTGACGTGAAACCTCCAGTGTTTATTTCCCAAGCAAGCTCTTGGTACTCATTTATCGACCCACTGAAGGGATGAAAGGCTATGTCGACCTTACTCAGCCCTGAATTTGAGCCCCGGACCTGTGGCGTGGAAGCGCGATACGCTACCCCTCCGTCACTGGGTTTCAATGAAATTAGTCATAGTTTTTGAAATTTTTATATTATTTATTCAAATTTCGATGCTTTATTGACTTCATGCAAAGCAAAAGCTTATAGATTATTTGAAAATCAATTGGGTGAGGAATGGAGTTCATGTATCTTTAACTTTAATATATATATATATATATATATATATATATATATATATATATATATATATATATATGTATATATGAAATTCTTTTTAAAAAAGAAATACGCGTTTAAATACGCTTAGGTAGTATAATTTAACTGCACATCCACCCAAATCTTATCTTTATCCAATCACAAGCATTGATCTGAGAACCGTTTTAAGGTAAAAGTAGAAATTTGTTTTCTGAAATATAATTTCATGTTTCATTCAGTTTGTTGTGTAAATAAATGAATGTGTTTTTTGTGAGTGTAATAAACATTGGACTTTTGATTTCAGTAATTTTTTTGAAATGTTACTTTCACACATTTAAGTTATGAATAGTAACTGAACAATTTAAATAGGTAAAGGAAAAGATTGATCATTCTCACGAAAAGAACTAGAATTTCTGTACTACACAAAATTGGTACTTCACACCGAAATTGAAAAAAAAAAAAAAAAAAAAAAAGACGCATAAAGAGATTGAAAGTGTACTAAAATTTAAAAAAAGATGTTTAAAAACAGAACAATGACATATGAATTACTTGAGTATATCTGAGTTTCGTAAGTGCTTAAAGAAGGTTAACAAATTTTGGATTTGATAGGATTCTAAGAAAAACCAAATTTCTTAGTCTACAGTAACATTGAAAAAAAAATGGCGATAAAGAAAAGTTACATTTAGATTTTTTGTTGAGCCAAATGTCAAGAATCCAACGACTGTAATGATATGGACTTTTCTGGTACACGTGGTTTAAATTAGCAACAGGCTATTGAAAGCCAGTTGAATTATACAGAGTTTTGGAAACGAAACTGCTAACTTCTATGATCTCTTTCACAATAATTCACCATATATTTTTTACGGGATCGAGCTCCTTGCCACACAGTACAGATTAGTACGCAATGATATAATATCAAAGAAATTCAATCTTTAGACTGGCAAGGAAACAGCTCTGACAAACTCTACAGATTATTTATGGCACTGTTTGAAAAATCTTATAAAAGAAAATTGATAAAAATAAAAGCCAATTGATAGAGGCTATAATTGCAAGAGTATGCACAACATTATAACAAAAGAACTAGAAGCACTCGTTAGGTCTTTGTAAAGTAGTTATTATCAAGAATAAATGGTGCCTTAATAAAGATACATTATTTGGAAAAAAGTGTGACATATTCACAAAAGTAGGGACTAGGAGAGTCTTAGATATACACTGCTGGACAATTGCTAAAGACGGATAACACTATCACCCATAGCAACCACAAAATGAAAGGAAGCAAAATGTGAAAAATTAGAATAAGTGCAGGATATTAGTAAGAAGAAGTATGAGTATGCAAATTTTTTTCCCACGTCTGTTCATCACGTGATAGCGTTCATAAGAGCTTTAAAGGTTTTGACGCGTGTGGACAGTTGTTGTTTCAAGTCAAAGTTTTACAGGAAAGATTTAATAGACGAACTTAAAATTTTTGGCATGTCTTCCCGACATCACATAGATGATTTTATGCGTGGCCGAATTATTGGAAAGATCGAAGAAGGGCGAAAAATAACAGATGTTGCCAGGGAGATCTACATCGCTCACAGCGTTGTTTCACGGCTGTGGAAGTCATTTAAAACTACTGGAATGTGTAGTAGACGGCACGGGGGAGGTCGTGTTAGAAGTACCACGCCTGCAGAAGACAGATATATCGTCCTATCAGCAAAAAGGAACAGGCGCACCACAGCTCAGCAGGTGGCAAATCAGTTTCTTGCTGCCTCAGGAAAGCAGATCTCCCGAAAAACTGTTGCCAGACGTTTAAGGGGAGGAGGACTATACGCACGCAGACCCGTTGTGTGTGTCCCATTGACCAGACAGCACCGTACTTCCCGTTTGCAATGGTGTCGTGAGCATCACAATTGGACTGAACAGGACTGGGCATGCGTACTATTCTCAGATGAGAGTAGGTTCAGTCTGTCATCGGATTGTAGACGCCAACTGATCTGGCGCGAGAGTGGTACTGCTTATCGTCCAGAAAATATCCAGGAAAAAGACCGATATCCGACATGCAGTATCATGGTGTGGGCCGGCATCATGATCAATGGCCGCACGCGCCTACATGTGGTTGCGAATGGGACTATGACGGGCCAACGATACATTGATGAAGTTCTACTTCCTCATGTTCGTCTTTTCCGTGGTGCTGTCGGTGATAAATTTGTTTTTATGGACGACAACTCAACATGTCATCGAACACTCGCTGTTCAGGATTGTCTAGACAGCGAGGATATTAAACGTCTCGTATGGCCAGAGCGTTCTCCAGATCTAAACCCCATTGAAAATGTGTGGGATGCTTTGGGGGAGGCAAGTTGCTGGTCGAAACTATCCTCCGACAAACAAGAACACCCTCATCCGTGCACTCACAGAGGAATGGGATAAATTGCCTCAACAGCTGCTGGATAATGTTGTGCAAAGTATGATACGACGTGTGGAATGTTGCATCACACTCCACGGTGGACATATCCCGTACTGATACTTTTCTTTAAGGTGCCTGCTGACTTTTAGATGCATTGTTCCATTTCTCCGTACGCAGATCAAATGAACATTTTTTTTTCTTTCAGATGTTTCACAGCTTTTGTACTTTCCAGAACAATAAATATTCTTTATTCTAATGTCTGAACAGTGTGGCAACTATATTTTATCGTACTAGGCCTCATGTCTCGCTTAATGTTATGCTACATAGCAATTTGTGATCCGTCCTTAGCAATTGTCCAGCAGTGTATATCAATATAATGTTGGTCCCTCTTTTGCATTGGTGATTCCCTTCACACGTCTAGGGAGACTTCCCTCCAGTTTTTGATAGATGGCCATGACTGATGAATGACTGCCAATTATCCATCATAACTGAAATGGATGATCGATTTAGTTGGTTATGTAACCTACTAATTTACGTTCTAGTTCTGCCCAAAGCTGTTCTATGGAATTAAGATCAAAGCTCTGAGAAGGCCAGTCTAGTTTTTGAACACTCATTTCGTTCAATGTGTCTTGATTTGTGGAAGGAGAAGTTATCCAGCCGGTAGAGAAATGGGCAGTCCCAGAAATACTACCAAAGAGGGAGAACAGCATTGTCCAGAATGTCCACATTATCTCAGAGTTCATGTTTCCAGCCACAGGAACTCAGGTCTAACCAGGCCACTTTTCTCCACACCATGATGCTGCCACCACCAAACTTTACAGTTGGCTCAATACAGTTCAACTCTCGCCGGGCATCTGCCAAACCCAGATGCGTCCATCGGACTGCTAGATTTTAAAGAGAGATTAATCACTCGAAGCAACTTTTTTCCATATGTTGACTGTCCAATGGCGTGCAATTGACTCTTCGCATCCTTAGAAGGCATTTTCAGCTTGTGAGTGACTGCACAACCATGAAATCCCAGGTTTTTTAACTCTCGAAGAACAGTCCTACTCAATTAGCACTAACGCCTTATGAACTTTGGTATTCCTGAGTGATTTAAACCAATGGTGACTTGTGATTTTGTTTCACTACCTTTTTTAGAGTTCTATGTTTGCTTTCACTAACTTATTTTGGCCAGCCATTTTGTTTTTCTCCAGTTTCCCTGCCTCAATGTTTCCACTTCACAATTACATCACTCACAGTGGATCTACGCTTCTGTAGAATACACGAAATTTTTATGAATTGATTTCCCTCGAAGGTAGCATCCCGCTTATATATAAATACTGCAATCAAAGTCACTAATCTCTTTTGACTTATTCATTGTCTCACAATAACCAACTCTTTTATAGCTTTTGGTTTCCCATCAAATTATGTCATTTGTTCGACCAACTTATTCAGGGGTGGGGTTCGGATACTTTTAGCCAGATATTATATCGAATGTGTCTATGATATTTTATGTGATGCAGTTTTATTTTAAATAATTAAAGGAATTCCAATTCCATTTTTTGTTTTAATTTAGCCTTAATTTTACTTGGTACAAATATACCAAGGTACTAATATATATATGTCATTATTTGGTATATATATATATATTACATGAAACAGTTCTTTTCTATAAAAACGCTAAGTCGAAAAATATAAAACATTCTAAAAAAGAATCCCCAATTCCGGTCACCGCTGATGTCAGATATCGTGAGAAAACTATACAAAAATAAGTAGAGTGAATGTATGAATCAGTCTTTGTTTTATATATTGTCTACCTTTGTAAGTGACGAGTTTGCTTCTGTCCCGAAGGCGATTTACTCACAAGGGCTCTATTGTATTTTGTTGTTATGTCTTACTTTAGCATAATATCTTGTTCTGAACCAGAGTATGAAAGATTTAGTCTATGTTTATCATGCTCATATAAAGGCTTCTGAAAATGAGACTCTTTTGTTGTTTTGGAGTAATATTTCGGCTTGTAATAACTTTAAAAGAATGACCCAGTAACGGTTTAAAATATTTTGAGACCATGGGCCCCTAAGCAGAAATAAGCATCACCCGCGACCATTGCGGACAGCATATTGCAAGGATAGGCAAGCTTTCGGGAGAAGAGCCATTACGTGAGTGAAACAAGACAAACAATCAAAGAACCTTAAAAAAGGAAGCCTAACTATTAAAAAGTCTAAGCTAATTATATACATACGCTTGAGCTGGAGGGGGAGGAAGAAGGCCGTGGCAGTTGTCGCGATCATAACTCGTACTCCAAACAATATTTTTATTGTATTTGAATGCAGTTTTATCCAAATTAATGTTGTACATTTCTTCAAAAACTAAGAACTATGGAGGATATTTTTATTTCTGTAGCTCTCAGTAGTGGACATTGTGAAAATTTCATATTGTTTCGAATTTAAATTTCCCTGCTTCCTGAAATAAGTCCGAAATCCGAGATACCAATAATACCGTAAGTGTTTTATTCTATATTTTTAGGCTCACATTAATAATTAAAGTTGATTTTGGTTGCTTTTGTATATAAAAGTCATTTCAAAATTCTTTTTATTAATTTAAAGCTTGTCATAAAATACGGAATATGGTTTTGTCCCTTCTGTTGGGGATTTAAGTCTGTCTAAAAGCACGAGCGCTGTCGAGCTCATATTTGCAAATTAGAAAGCGTTGCTGAAAATCACCTTAAGTTATGTCTTCCTGTGGCCAATAAATGGCGTTTACCAATGAATTGAACTATTACTGCTTTAGAAATTTCTGTAATATTTTCGCTGATTCTCAGTGAGCTTTGTTTAATGGAAAATAGTTTAATGCAAAAATAACAGTCTTAAATAACTGCCAATCAAATATTTCAATGTACGCAATTTTTCACTAAAAAGTTGTAGAAAAAAAAAAAGGGGAATAATTTTTAGTAGGCTTAATTATTTTTTTATTAATGCATACAGGCAAAAAACTGAAGAGTTGCAGTTTGCAGACTCCTGGTACATAGCATATGTTATCAAACACTAGCATAAGCGGTAACTGTAACAAATAAATGGGCGTGATTCACGATCTCACAGACCAACTCAACCGATTGCCATCTTTCGACTAAATGAGTAGTGCTGGTGTATGGTAATAGACCTAGGCCCAGATATGGACGAAATGATGTGATATACCATGGATATGAAACGATGCAGTTTTGCCACTGTTGCCAGCTGCCATATTGTTCGAAATTCTCAGTTTTTCGGGAAATATGTCCGAGAATAACATTTGACGATTAAAAGGATTTGGATTCCGATCTTATTGATGCCGACTCGGGAACAAGACCAGGGCTTCCTCCGAGGCTGAGGCCTTTAGTCCGGGCCACGTTGGCCCATGCCTTAAGACGTTTCCACAGTGACGTCTTCGATTTTTGTGAGCCCCCACCCTTCGATTCATGCTAAGTTTTATGGCTTCCACCAGCTGTTAAGTCACAAGTGCGACGTCTTCGATTAGGGTGAACCCCACCCTTCGATTCACGCTAAGTTTTATGGCTTCAACCAGATGTTAAATGACAAGTGCACGTGGCCATGAGGCGATTGTTTTTTGTTTGAACTCGGTCAAGAGCGCCGACACCCAGACTGGCCGTCATAATGGTGAAAAGAGAACCGGCACCCATTGACAATAAGCGAAGCCTGTATGAAAAGAATCCTGCCGCCTCGGCCGGTGTCGAGAGAATAGGATGATAGAACACAGGTGGTGTGATGGACATGTGTGTCCAGATGTTGGACAAGAAATTATGGTTCCCTTGGTCCAGACTTCCCGGGTGTGTATATGTGTGTTACGCATGAATAGGACTAGAGAGGCCGAGGCAGACTTTTGTGGCCTGCCAATGAGAAGGGACGAGGGGCATGTTGTGGACCCGCCCCTGGTGTTTAAAAAGGGTTTTTTTAGGAGACGAGAGAAGAGCCCTGGATGGAGAGAACTTGAGGAGAGCACTAATGAAAAGGAGTCTTGGACGGTGGAGGACCGAGAGTGGAGTGGAAAGAACGGAGAGACGATGATCGCCGGTGGTGTTGGAGAATTGGAGTGATATGAACCGGCTTGGCGTATAAACTGTAATTTATTGCTTCAATAAGAATTTGTTGAGCAAATAAACAAACCTTTTATTTCCAAATTAGGCTGTGACAATTTATTGTTTGGTAGCTACTCACGACGTCACACCACCTAGAGCCAATTTGAGGAAACGATTTCTAAAGTATGAACTCTCTCCTCTTCGAAAATAATCTAGTCACCAGAATGTATATATACATTCTGGTGACTATATAGATTTCTGATTATTTTAGAAGAGGAGAGAGTTTATATATATATACATATAACATGAAGTACTTCTAAATTGACGTGTTGTGATTGATTGAAAATTGCAGCGGTTTTTTACACGATAGTTTATTCCAGAGATTCCACATTTCGTTCTGCATCCCAAGCCACGACTGGAGAGGAGTTCTATTTTCAGCGTCGATCGAGAAATGAAAATGCAGTTTGTCCACGTGATTGTCAGCGGAAGTCGAAGTGCTTATGTGGGAGAGAGGTTGAGTTGTCCTGTGCAGGAAGTTTACCCCAACTGACACAGAAAGGGCTGAGGATCCAGTACACGAATTTCTTTTTTTACCTATCGCTAAAGTCATTTTACAAGTAAGAAATATATGTGATGATTTGTCTGCTTCTGTTCCAGTTCTTTGCTTAAAATTTTTTATAATTATCCACAGTGTAGAAAACATGACAGAACAAATTTTTATTTTATTCTTCACTAATTTAAAATTATTTGAAATTATTAAAACTCCTTCGGTTATTTTTAACACTAAGAGAAAATTTCCATTTGATGTAACTCTTCGAAATCTATTCCCAGCCTTTAAATTGGCAATCAAAGCAACAATTAGTTATAAGAATTAATACCGAACAATTTTTTTTCGCCTTAAGTCTTTTGCATTTTAAAAAAGTGCGTGGAAATAAGACGAATGAGGATTTAATTCAGATGGGGGTTCACATTGAGCTGGCAGAAGTCCCCAACGCCAAAAATCTATTGTGTAGCTTTAATGCGATGGTAGTATAGGTCAGCAATCATTTCGAAATTATTCTTATATATTCAGAGACAGACGAGTTTAGAGCGCGTTCTATAGGTGGAAAACATCAATTTTATATTTTTATTTACTTATAAAATATTTAATATGATAAAATATGGAAATTATAAATATGGTAAAATATGAAAATTAAATATGATAAAATATAGAAATTAAGTATGATAAAATATAGAAATTAAATATGATAAAATATAGAAATTAAATATGATAAAATATGAAAATTAAAAGTGATAAAACTTGAAAATTAAAATGATAAAATATGGAAATTAAATATAAAATTTTGAAATTAAATATGATAAAACATGGATATATATATATATATATATATATATATATTGAATATGAAACTATATGAAAACAAAATATGATAAAATATGAGCTATTAAAGTATGATTTATTTTAAATATAGTTAATATGTACAGTTATTTTCTTCCTCTCTCTGTTTTTTAAGAGAACTGATATTTTTTTTCTTCGCTCCTATCCTCAACTTATCTTAATTCGCTTCTGCCCATATATCAGGAATTATTAATAAAAACAAAATTGTGGATATCCTAAGGAAAATCAAAATAAGTTCAGAACGTGAATTGTAAATTCAATTTCTTAAATAATTCCGATGCTCATATTTATATGTATTCTATTTTATTGAAAGGTATTTTGTGTGTGTTGTGCCCTGTGTTAAATACAAGTTTTAAAAATATCAATGGTGTCGCCATCTGTGAATAATAAAGTGAGTGAGTATATAGATTAATGGTGCAAGAACAGATTTCGAATGAGCTGCGTCAAACGTTTGTTGAAAGGTTAAAATTGTTGAGAAATTTACCTAAAAAAGTTGAAATAAGCACAGGTAATATAAATAAAAAAGCAGAAAATATAAAATAATCAAACTAAATATAAAAAACAAATCTTTAGAAAATGAGAGCAAATACATTTTCTTTGTCCCCATCAAATCAGATAAGGATAAAACACATAAATGAAAAGTGATACGATGGCATGGCGCCATCTGTGAAACAAATAGAGAAGCTTAATTCCTTGACATTTTTTTATAAGCTATTCTCAGCAGGATTAAGTAAAAGAAATCAAATATTTGAAGGTACCTGTTTTTTAGCTTTTTTTTTTTTCTGAAATATGATGTCACTAGCTGCATGGCCCGGCTTTGCACGGGCTTTCTCTTTCCCTCATGACGCCAAAAATTATGTGTGTGTTTGTACGCGCGCAATGTGAGTGATTTCTAAAATTATTTCATTAAATTTCCCTTTTTCGAAATTTGTTCCACATATTTTCGATTTAAGACAGGTTTTTTTTCCCCCTCCCTCTAGCCCGGCACAACACGGTTTTTTTAGTGTAAAATTACTGTTTCCTCTTCCCCTCCCCTCACAGATAAAATATAGCTTCAAATTTCGATCTATAACTTTTAAAAAACAATACTGCATTAGTCAAAAAATTATTAATGTGAAGCAATAAAAAGAAAAAGATTCTTTAGTTAGCTTAAAAATGTCTGAAATGTATTTTTATCCAAAATAATAGACAATGTACTTTTTTAATTAACAAATAATTAATTTAGTAATGAATTAATAGAAATATATATACACTTTTAAAACACACACACACACACACACACACACACATATATATATAAACAGTATGGGGGAAGCGTAGATATATATTTACATGTACTGAAAAAAAAAACTAAATGATAAAAACATTTTGATATTTTATTTTATTTTCATAGTTTCCCTTCCACTGTCATAGCTACAAATTTTGTGTAAAGAACGCTTAAAATAGTGTAAATAATTTATATCAGGAAGTGTAATACATTAATATTACTTTTTGTTGTATTTATTTTATGTTAAAATCTTGCCACCACCTCTCCCTTCGAAATCTAGTTTTATTATGAAATAAAAACAGTGACAACACTGATGAAGGGAATCAATGAAAAGCGAAAGCGCACTGAGGAATGGCGTAGACAAAACAGAAGGGATAAAAAAGATAGATGAATGCTGTCACGGGCTATTTTTGCAAATGGCAGAATTTTTTCCTACTTTCTTGACAATTGTCGTTATATTTTGAAAACTTCTCACAATATCTTTATAAATTTTAGCCTATGTGTTATTCTGATGTATAGGCTATATTACTGTGAAGTTTCATTAAAATCCATTCAGTTGTTTTTGCGTGAAAGACCCACAAATATACTCACAAACTTTCGCATTTATAATATATATTAGATAAAGATTTTAAGTTCACAAAATTTTAATGCTACAATCTTTATATGAGCGCCATCTACGTTTAAAAAAGAAATGTTTTTAATATTTAGATGGGGAAAAAAAAAAAAATATATTTATTTCTCGCTTCTGAAATTGCTATTTACATGCTGCAAAAGTTTTCAGGATTTCTTCATAAATTTAAAACCACTGATACATTTATACTGATTTCAGTTTCAGTAAAAAGTGGATGAAGTTAATCCATGGTGCTTCATCACTAATCTCAGTTCGTTCAGTGACATGATATCGACAGCTGGTCCTAAGAGGCAGATTTTATAAACAGTCTATTCCTTCAATCTTTTAAATCAGAACATTTAATAATAATGTGTTATGACCATAAATAACATGGGGATTGCAGGGCATTTTTAATATAATATGAAAAATTACCGAATAAAAAAATCTTTTAGCATTGTACATTTTGTTTCATACTGCATGAGATGGTTAAAATTTCAAGTCTAAGTATGTTGTTTCGATTCTTGAAGCCTTCCACCACCTTTTGCAGTTACTCAAAATGTATTTTCCATGGACCGTGTCTCATACAGGATTCGATGGTAATGAAATCGTTGATATTCTGTGGTTAAAGGAGGTTCTAATCTACCAAATTTAAATGTTACTCTGAACTCCCGCGAAATCTGCTCAAAAATAAATATAATTCAGTAATTGAGAAAACCTGTTCCGCCTCACTCGTAGTATATCAGGCAAGCTCCTTACCCTCAAGAGAGATAGAGGCATTTAAACCACTTTTTACACTTACTGCAAAATACATTAAGAATCTTTACTTTTGAGCGATGGTCTTAGTCGCGAACTCGTGTTTAGTGTTGTTTGGGTCAAGCTATAGGTTCGAGTACTGGTGTAGCTAAAGACCCGCCGTGTAGAGGGACTGATGCATATTAAATCAGTCGAAGCTTTAAGTTCATACCTTGGCTAGTAGAGAAGTTTGGAGAGTGGGTTGGGAGGGGGGGGCTCTGGTATCGTAGTCTTTACTTGACCATAGCTCAAAATTACTATTGTCAAAAACACTCGTGTTGCTTTGGAGGGCGTTGTTAATAAACAATTATTGAATCAAAGAACAGGAAATCATAATGACGTGTACCATTCGTATTCCTGCGCAGTCTTTCCCAATAAGTTTTAAAATTATGTCAAGTTTCACAAGGAAGACTAAATGACTATATCTTATGTCATATTAAAGATTTGTTGAATACTCTTCAACTCTTGAACTTCTTTCCAACTTTAGCCTGAAACATGTGAACTCTACGTCACAATAACAAGTTTACAAACGAAACTTATTTGAATCCTCCTCAGATCGTTTGCGCAAATTTAAGAAGGATATAATATTTTGCACTCCTAATAAACTGCAAACTGGAATAAACTGAAAGTAATATAAATTTGCACTAATAATAAATAAACGAAACAATATCTTTTCAGAATGCTTTGTAGTAAATTCTCAATAACCTTTCTCATTATCTCGGCAGTTCTGTTTCTGCGAAGAAAGACGGTGGAAAGCCGTTCTTGAATGATACTTTATTATATTTATAACTGTTTTAAAAGTATGTACAACGAAGAGAAAAAAAAAGGAAACTATAATTTATTTTTTATTTCATATTAACTGTTTTTGTTGACAATATCTCTTCGAATAAATCACTTGTATTAAGACTTTAAATGAATGTCTCTCTAGCATCGGAGCATATGATCATGAGCAAATATCAAACATATCTTCAAAATGCATTGTCTCATAATGGTGGATTTCGAAATTCCTTTTTTCTATACGATTGAATTTTGACTAGGTTGTGTGTTACACGGGTTGTTAAAATAAATTAAATAATATAACCTATTATAATTGTAACAACGAGACATTTAATGTGGGATTGATATCGATTATTTCAACTAAATTTTTATTCAATTTATTATATTTTCTACGGAATTGCAGTCAAGTCACGCAGATTGCTTCTTTTCAAAAGGAAGAAAAATTAATAAGATTACATTCAAAATTGGGGGAAAAAAGCAAATTTATTAAACAATTAACATCAGTTCTTCTTTTAAAATCCTATAATTAAAAAGACATCTTTCATAAAAGCTTATTTATGTACGTAGGAAAAATTAGGAAAATTTTATAAACGAAAATTGTAATGATACTAAAGCAAGAGCCTTTCTCCAAAAGAAAGCCAAAGAAAGAAAATTATTTTCGCTACTAGAGAATTACTTATACTGATGTGTGTATTGAATTTGTCTAAATGAGTATTTGATTCCATCTCTGTTGAATGAAACGTTTCACTGATGCTAAGATCATCATCTTTCAAAAGCAGAGCTTACAGTGGCGGTATTTCTTTTCAGACTTGTTCTTTCGAGTTGTTTATCTATCCTTAGGACACATGAATCACACAACGTCTTGTGACGAATCTGTACGGAACCTTTCCACTAATCTTCTTAGGCGTCTTTTTGGGGAATATAAATTCGCGTTTATATATTTCCAATCAACTCCAAAAGGATGAACGGGATATTCAAATTAGATAAGATATTTAAGTCGAGCGAAGTGAGATAGCAAGGGAGATGATGGTAGGCTATTGAGCCAGTAACTTTAAACGCATTTTTAGAAGATTCAAGGAGATTAGATTCGTGAAGACGTCGTGCTGCTAGACGTACCAGAAAGCTGATAAAAGCCAGCGGTAAATATAATTTACGTACGCTTAAAATAAGCGTCAGTTTAAGCGACTTAGTTAAAGTTAATGAAAGTTAAGAATTCGAGTACGTGTATTTCTCGGATCTTCTATTCCGGTAGACCTTACTTGATCATGAGCTTAATTATTAATTAATTGCATTATTAGTAATTTAATTTAATATAAAGGCAAATCCCTTTAAGTGACGTAACATAATAGTATTCTATGTTATCAGAGATTTTTTTGAGAAATTATAATAATAAATAAATATTATTATTATTCAAAATGGCTCTTAGTGGCTCTTTGCCTCAAATTAATCTTGGTGTTCAAGGTGAGACCCAGGGGGTCTCCACAGTGGTGCCCAACGTGGGGCTCGACCGGGATCCAAAACGTTGTCGCGGACGTATTGTCAAGGAATCCAGTAGGCAATATGGATGGATCACAAATTTCGTGCACAGCTCTTCGAGCCCTCGCCTTAAACTCCCGAGAACAACTCATTCGAGAGCAAAGGGAAGATCCTGAGTTAGGACACATCTTTCGTTATTTAGAAAATCCGGACGATGGTTCCGTTAATGCGACTGTATGCGAGGGTTGGTCCCAGGATTTCAAAATTATTGATGGTCTACTCTTTTACGCGAGAGAAATATTCTACAATTCTTGGAGAACTAAGAGTGTATATTCCTAGATCGCTTCGCGAAGCAATAATGAAAGAGTTTCATGATCTGCCATTAGCAGACCATCTAGGAAAGAGGAAGACCTATTTAAAATTACGCGACACATGTTATTTTCCATATATGAGGAAATATATATTTGAATATGTATCAACCTGTGACCGGTGTCAAAAATTTAATTACAAAAACGTGCTACCAGCTGGTCGTTTAATTCCGATAGTATTGAATTACCCCAATGAAATTGTAATGTTAGACCTATTAGGCCCCTACCCCGCATCCCGACCCGAAAGATATAGATTTTTATTAGTAATAACTGATCACTTCACTAAGTGGAGTGAGCTTTTTCCTTTACGAAAAGCTTCGGCCCAGGCCATAGCTAACGCCCTCTTTGAGAATTATATTTCACGTTACGGAGCTCCTATTTCTTTAATTAGTGATAACGGCCCCCAATTTATATCAGAGGTATTTGAACACTTAAGCCACAGGTTGGACATAAAACATATGAAAATGGTAACATACAGGCCGCAGGCGAATTTAACGGAAAGAGTTAATCACAATTTAGTCCAGATGATAGCCTGTTTTGTAGAAGAAAATCATGAAAACTGGGACCGATTTCTTCATGAGTTCGCTTTCACGCTGTGCACTTCAGTGAATGAGACAATAAATAAAACTCCGGCTGAGTTATTCTTAGGTAGAAAAATTATAACACATTTTAGTAAATTAATAAATGTCACAGAGGGTGCTGAATATGTAGGAAGAAACATTGAGAAATTATTCGCTGAAGCAAGGCAGAATATGCGGAAACAACACAAAAATTGGGAAAAATATTATAATCGGAAAAGGAGGGAAGTTAACATCAAAGTAAATGATTTGGTGTTGGTACAGACTCATTTTATAAGTGCTGCGGGTAGGAGAGTGGTCGGAAAGTTTATGCCTAAGTTTGAAGGGCCATATAGAGTGTTGGAGGTTCGGAATAACAATTTAATTATTTGGAAGAAGGGTAAAAGGGTCACAGTTAATATCGTCCAGGTGCGAGTGTACCGTCCACGACAATCCAACACGATTAGTTTGGACAGTCATGTTGAGACACTATATGAAGGACAGGGGTCGAGTAATAGGTCAAGTTGATCGCAACCAGGAAAATTCAAAGGATCTAGGAAAACCTCGAGCGAGGAGAGTAACGGTCGTAAATCAAATAAGGGTAAGCCCGGATGGGAGGATCCGAGATTGAAACGTAAAGTAGGGTCAAATGGATCAAGGGACAGGAAGGATTTAAAGAGGTCCAAAATTTGCAGAAAACGTTCTCTGCAGGGGTCCGAACATAGGGACCAGAAAAGACCAACCCCTGAATCAAAACAGGGGATAAAAAGAGCAATTCCGTCCTCGGTTCCATCTCGAAATTATAAATATAGAAGACCTAATAACCCCTCCCAGGGATCACAGTCCATTGCAGGTCCCTCACATCTAAGAAATGCCAGGCAGGGCAAGCCACCTACAGAAGGGAGCAAGCATGACATAACCGGACAATACGACAAAGCCCGGGAGACCAGGACAACTACGAGCGGAACCAACAGGGCAGCTGAGAGGAGACCAGTCCGGTCTAAACAAGCGACAGCAGTGAGACCTTGTCCATACTACCTGCGCAGCCGTGTAAAGCAGCCCGAAGGAGTTCCAGAGGATCGGAGGAGCATCGGAATTGAAAGTATCCCACAGAACAACATCAGGAGAAGGAGCCTCAGTATGGAAGCCTTAGACGGAGATCCAGTGGATAGGAGCAAATAAAGGACAAAGAAATATATCAGGTTGCATCGTTTCTTTCTTTTCTCCTTTCGAACAAGTGGTCGGAAGAATTATTGCAATGAAGCAAGTCAAGGGCGGATTTTTAATTTAAGAAGCCAAGCAAAAGTGGACACTACAATGAGTATGTTTTTTTCTTGATGAGAAAAATCAGCTTTTGTATTAATTTTTTTTGTATTAATTTTTTTGTATAAATATGGAGAAAACATTTGTAAGAATGTTTACTTCTATGCATAACTTCGCTAAGATGCGACAATTCCTTTGGTTGTTTGTTTTATTGTTTTTTGAAAAATGTTTGAAATTGTATGTATATATATGTGTATATTTTATCTCACATCTGGTGACTTGGGACGCGGCGTAATTAGGTAGAGCTAACATTTAATACTAACAAGCGCAGCATGTATGGAATGGGAATGTTAAGGAACCAGATGCTTCAATTGATGTATATGAAAATGTTATGTAAAAAATGAAGGAATCTGTATATACTATAAATGTTTGTTTTTTCACACAAAGAAATTCTCATTTCAGGGTAGCTGACCCTGAGCATTGTATAGTGAACAAAGAATCAAGATGCAAGTCCGAATATGTTTGTATAATATATAAGTAGTTAAGTAAACCACGCAGGCAGGTTTTTTACCATTTCGGTGGTTTTTCCCTCGCCTCGTAGCCAAATGGGCATGGTGTAGGGAAATTTAATTCTGTAAATGTTACGTCTTTT
Organism: Trichonephila clavipes; assembly: GCA_019973935.1. NCBI lineage: Eukaryota > Metazoa > Arthropoda > Arachnida > Araneae > Nephilidae > Trichonephila > Trichonephila clavipes. Next base: position 396,237 of record BMAU01001230.1, read on the forward strand.
CAAGGGCAGTTTAGGTCGTAATTTTTTTTTCTTTCTCTTAAGGAAGGAGAAGTTGCAAAGTATCCGATTGGTAGATATATATATATTAAAGTCGTCGGGACTATAAATCAAGTCTAGGAATTGGTTACGTAATTTATTTTCAGGCCGTTTGGGACCTTCGAATAAATCCCGTTTTCTTTTTTGAGGGGAGTGTGACGAATCTGTACGGAACCTTTCCATTAATCTTCTTAGGCGTCTTTTTGGGGAATATAAATTCGCGTTTATATATTTCCAATCAACTCCAAAAGGATGAACGGGATATTCAAATTAGATAAGGTATTTAAGTCGAGCGTTGTGAGATAGCAAGGTAGATGAGGGAAGGCTATTGAGCCAAGCAACTTTAAACGCATTTTTAGAAGATTCAAGGAGATTAGATTCGTGAAGACGTCGTGCTGCTAGACGTACCAGAAAGCTGATATAAGCCAGCGGTAAATATAATTTACGTACGCTTAAAATAAGCGTCAGTTTAAGCGACTTAGTTAAAGTTAATGAAAGTTAAGAATTCGAGTACGTGTATTTCTCGGATCTTCTATTCCGGTAGACCTTACTTGATCTTGAGCTTAATTATTAATTAATTGCATTATTAGTAATTTAATTTAATATAAAGGCAAATCCCTTTAAGTGACGTAACATAATAGTATTCTATGTTATCAGAGATTTTTTTGAGAAATTATAATAATAAATAAATATTATTATTATTCAAAATGGCTCTTAGTGGCTCTTTGCCTCAAATTAATCTTGGTGTTCAAGGTGAGACCCAGGGGGGTCTCCACAGTATTGTATTAATTTCTTTTTCTTCTATTGGTGCATTTCCGCATGGTTGCATCTATGTTCAACGGTGCCACAAGAAAAAATATTTAGGATCCACGGGGGTGTCTTAAGACTTCTGGAGGCCCTGGTCTCCAACGCAAAAGTAGGCCCTGGGCCACTACAAAAATTTAGGCCCCAGTAATGACCCTTAAATTAGACAGTACATACCATATGTGGTCAAATTGTCGCACAAACAATAATCCGAAACAAATAAATGGGCATGATTTATAATCGCACAAACCGGCTCGACCGACTGCCGCCTTTTGACTGAATGAGTAATGATGGTGTATGGTGAATAGGCTTAGGACTATACAAGGACGACCATCATCACATGTAGCTAGTTGACAAATCGTCCGAACTTACCAGTTTTTCAGAGAATGCAACCGGAAATAATATTTGACCGTAGAAATTGTTCGAATCATAATCTAATTAATGCTGAATAGAGATCGAGACGAGGCCCCCATTCTAACAGAGGCTCTGAGCCCGGGACCAGTTGGCCCATGCCTTGACCCTTTAGCGGTTAGTGGCTAATAGGTCTAACCACGTATTAAAATTTTTTTTCTCCAAGCGGGTATTGGATATTTAGTCTATCCGTATGCGTTAATTGAAGCTAAAACGCATAAAAATCAATACAAATGGCAGCACAATACCTTTTTTGCATTGCATGCCCTCTGATGGGTAGTTAAAAACAGTTTTTCTCGGTGTAAATCTACAAATTATATTTTGATTACAATAAATAAAATTTCTGATATTTGAAAAAAATTTCGACATGTCTACTTTTCTCTCATCTGAATGAATTAAGCAAATGTACAATTAAAAGAAAAAGATTTTATTTAGGTTTTTGGAAAGCTTTTATATGTGGATAGAGGCCCACGTTGAACAGAAAAATAACCTTGAAATTTTCGCTCTTCCTCTTCGAGAGAGAGAGAGAGCACTTAGAATCACTTGAGGATGTTGGGGGTGGCAAATATAAACAAACTTCGTTTACAATATGTGGTACGAGATTCTTGGGTTCTAAAATCTTTCATTATAGCTTTTCTGTGCGTACCACTGTGTCTTCAAGCAATTGGTTCAACTTGCTTTGAAAAGTTCTACAGTGAATAGCTTATCAAATTTGTGAAATAACAAATTTAAATCCTCAAAAATATTACTTTATGTCTAACTTATTAAACTAAAATTAAATAATGTATAAAATGTGGATATATACCAATTTCAATGTATATTTTAGTAAGTATTCTATGTTGTACAATTATTCTATTATTATTTTATCACACTTATACTTTGCATTTAATTTTTATTGAAATAGTTATTAGCATAAATGCTAATTTTTCATAAAAAGTTTATTGTAATAGGATTCATTATTTCTGTCCTGAAAAGTAAGTTAAATGTCTTAAGTGCGCAGTGGCTATAACGTCTACCCCCCCTCCAGGAAAAAAACCCTCGATTAGACATTTTTTGTGACTAAATAATGTTTATAGAGGATGAGAACATTACATTTATCAAATACTTTATCACAGAAAAGTGTACTTAAGCTTTGTGCCCGTCAGTGGCGTAGCCACCTGCTGTATCAATGATACGGGGCCCAATATGTGTAACTGCAATCCCACTAGCAAGGCTTCCGTATCTAAAAAAGGGCCCGAAGGAATTTTGATACAGGTTCCCCTCACAGCTTGCTACGCCAATGCCCTGAACGCTGCATTTCAAGACAACAAAAGAACTATTGGCGACGGAACTCGTAATTTGAACCTCTCGGTTCAGTGACACCTGAACTGGCTCTCTTCTCTTCAAACTTCACACCATGCCAAAGTACCTCTGAGGGTGAAAAGGGTTAGAAAAAAGAACCGAGTGCCACAAATTTCTTAATCAAGAACATGGAAACCATTCGACCGATGCTTGATAATCTATATAATACTAATACACAATACTAAAAAAATGTTTAGTAAGCATTTTTTTATAAATTATTTTTTCCCATCAATGTGCACCTTCATCCACCTTTCAGCAAAGAATCAGGAGAGAGGTTGAAGGTGCCTCCTACACATCTAAAAGCAGCAGTACCTTAGAACGCTTTTGCTCAGATGTTCATTTTCGCATATATAAACTTTGATCGCAAAATACTGATTAAATATTTATATTTAATTGCTGCTCTGAAAGCCAAATTAAGTTATCTAACCCAGTGAGAGAAATGGGTAAGCTTTTTAGGAGAAAATTAAAAAAAAAACTTTGGTAAATCTTGAAAATTATTTAATACCAATGCGATAAAAAAAGTGTGTGTAGTCAAATTCTTTTTTTTAACTTTTTTAAAACTTTTTATAATTTCTAATGGCAGATTATGAACATTTATTAACAAAGTTCATCAATCTCGAAAGCAGGTATCTCTTTTTAGTGCGGTGCCATATAGGTGGATACCAATCACCGCAGATAATTTTGACGCCCAGTCTCCTCCCTAGAGGGAGGCACCTGAGTTTTGACGATGCGAACCTGTACTAGGATTTAATTTTGCCTACAGCACCCCCTAGGGATCGTTAACATGCCGCGTATAATCATATGACATGGCCGCTGTCGATTTTCTGCATCATGAAAATCCATTAACTTAAGCCGGAGTAGAACCCGCAACCTTGAGTACAGAAGGCCAGCGAAAAACCAACCACGCCAACCAGTAATGTAAATGTAGTTCTTAATCATTTTTAGATGTAAAAGAAAACAAGCCCATTTTAGTTACTTCAAGTACATTTAATAGGGTGAATTCCATTTTGTACCCATAAAAAAGCTTTTTAATTCATTAATATTATAACTTATCGCAACACTATCTTACCTATGTAAAAAAGTATTCAAATTTCTAAGGAAGCTTTCACAAATAAAGAAAACAGAGCGCGCTCTAAAATGATTTTTTTGAAACATCAAAAAGAGAATTTACTGTACTTATGTTTTAAAATCTGAGACAAGACCTCTAAGTGCTAAGTGTAAATTGCTCATTAGAGATCCAATCTATAGATCGCAACTCATAGTTGGGTCTCTTAAATATTTAACTTATTATGAATTAGAATCGTATTACTCATAAAAGTGAAGCTTTGCAGCCTGCATAGATGAATAACTCATCGTTTTGCTGACGACAAAACGTGTGCTCGACGGATCCTCAGGAACGTCTTAACCCTTTAACGGGCACCACTGGCACCCTGAGGGGGCCCTGTATCAAAATTCTTTGGGGGCCCTCTTTTGGAAATGGGAGCTGTGTTAATGGGACTGTTGAAAGCATTTTACGATTTTTTGCTTTCATATGTTGGGGCCCTGTAGCTCGGGAGCCCCGTATCATTGATACGGCGGTAGCTATGCCCCTGCTTATAACATAAAAAAGGTTTTTATGACTGCCATTTTCTCTTAATTTCAGGAGAGGGAACCGATTTGTTATTTTTTTATATCGTTTTTCCAAATAATATATTACAGTTTAAATAAACTAAGAAAAACCCTTTTATAGTTAATCGAACTAAGTCGGTGCTTCTTAAACTTTCAATATTTGTGACACAAAATTTAATCATAATTTTATATAGCCCCCTTCCCTCCATACAATAACAAAGTATTGAATTCAATAACACTATGCTTTGACGTAAAAGCTACAACATCAGTTAAACCTCTTAAGTGCCACCGGCGTATATAAACGTCTCGCTCAGCTAAAGCGTTAATTGCCCCAAACGTATATGTACTTCTTTCCGAAGTACGATCTTTTACGTAGACTTATATTATCATAAAATTATTCCGAAGGCTTTGGAATGCATTAAAAGGACCTTGACAGTGTTTGCGAAGGATTTACTTGCTTCAAAGGGGATTTGCTTATTTATTCCTTTTCTCCCCCCCCCCTAAAAAAACATTAAAATACGCGCGCCTACGTGGAAAACGGGGGCACTGGGGAGCGAATCGCGTAACTTTTATTCGGCAGTTTCGGGATTCATTATAAGTCGTACAAATTATCAAGATAAGTGTTAATTTTTATTTATAACTTTGTGTATGACAAGCCCATGGTGTCACTGGTTTACACTTCCATTAATAAACTTTTTCTTAACTTAGCATTGTTAAATTATAAAATTGTGCATTACTAAAACATTTATAAGTGCATTGCATCAGTGTATATAAATGCGTATTTTATTTATTGTGTCAGAATATACTTTACTTTTATTAAAGTAATAATTTTTTAAATAATCTTTTGTTTTCAATTTTTTAATATGCTCACGCCCCCCTCGTACAATTATCCCGTCCCCTAGGGGGCACGCCCCACAGTTTGAGAAACGCTGAACTAAATTGTAACAATCTTTTAGTCCTCAAATCTCGAAATGGAATCTGGAATTAGTCGCCAGATGCGGGATGGTAATCTGAAACTGGGAAATCGTTAGTCCTGATGATTCTGATCAGGACAATGGAACAAAATTATTAAATTATTGTATCGTCATCGGTCCTGGACAAGTGAGCATAATTTCGAATTAATCTGACTCTTTAACATGGTTAAAAATTGAATACAAAGATTCCGTTACATACAAGTGAAGCTTATAAAAGGGTGTTAAAAAAGGGCAAACATAAAAATTTGAAGTAAGAAAGTAGGGCTAAAGATGGAGTTTTAAAGAAATATTAAATGTTGAAATACACTCATGTCCATAAATTAAGGATAATTCAGAATCACACAGAAACTGAACTATAAAATAAAAATTTCACCTGTAGAATTTGTGATGTACCTCCCCTTGGAAGTACATCCCTCGAAGTATCAGCGAGAGCTAGAGGTGTAGGATTAACGTAAGAACTAGAATCATACATTATCTTAATATGACTTTATTAAGATATTCCACTTAAACTTTTAACAAATATAATTATAACAATTAATACGAGAGAATCTACGTTGACGCAATACGCTACACACAATATAATTCAAACCAATCTCAATAAACGAACCACCTAACCCTCAATTATACTAATAAGTAATTAATCCTACCTTATATTATTCTGTAATGCTACTTGTCTTTATCTGCAATGGTATGCAGCTTGACGACTAACTTCTAGTCGAACACCAATAAGTTTATCCACGACACGTAGAACTTAAATCTTGAATAACGAACTTCAATGCTCAGCCAATACTACAACGCACTTTAATTGTCGAACTTTCCTTTACACTACCATTACATAGCTATCATAGCCCTTACGCTTACTCTAAGATCCTATATTTATTCTATATTATTTGCATCTCTTCACTTCTCGTTTCTTGGATTTGGTTGAAAAAGAGTTGCCATTAATTCTGGTCCAAAGAACACAAAGGACTTGTTAAAGAAAAGACGCGTAAGTCGTCTCTCTCTCTCTCTCTCACAAATTATCACACACATCTTGAAGAAGAATATGCAAATTACAGGAAACCACCAGATGGCGTGGATAGTACGTCACAATGACGAGAATATAAGAGAGGGGTATATAAGGAATGGTGGCAAAGAAGTAAAATTGTTCACAAGCGCTTTAAAAGCCTTTCAGTGCAATAACCGCATAGTTATGGCCCAAAGGAAGCATTTGGATGATTTTTTACGTGGTAGAATTAATGGACGACTGGAATGTGGACGTACCCAGCTGGAAGTGTCCGAGGAACTTGGAATCGCCCAGAGTGTCATCTCCAGGCTTTGGCAACGATTCCAAGATGATGGTAATGTGAATAGATGTTACAGCACAGGTCGCCCCCGAGTTACAACGCCGAATGAGGACCGGTATTTAGAAGTTACTGCCAAAAGAAACAGACGGAGCACAGCATCAGACCTATCTCGTCACTTCTCTTCAGCTACCGGTACGACAGTTTCAAGGCAGACCGTGTACAGACGCTTAGGGCACATTGGTCTATATGCTCGTAGGCCTGTCAGATGTGTTCCACTTACCGCAACTCACTGTCGCCTGCGATTAACCTGGAGTAGAGAGCATGCATTGTGGACACCACAACAGTGGTCTTGGGTGATGTTTTCCGACGAGTCCAGGTTTAGTTTGCAGTCTGATTCTCGCCCGGACTTTAATATGGAGAGTGCCAGGTACCCGTTACCACCAACAGAACACCATTGAACGACACCGTTACGGTGGTGCAGGATGGCTCGTTTGGGGAGGAATTATTCTTGGTTCCAGAACTGACCTGCATGTTCAGAGTGAACGATTACAGGCCACATTTATCGGAATGTCATTCTGGAACAACATGTACGTTTGTTTCGAGGCGCCATGGGTGCTGAATTTCTGTTTATGGATGACAACGCCCGTCCTCACCGTGCAAACATTGTAGACGAATGCCTTCAATCGGAGGATATCACCCGTATGGATTGGCCAGCATACTCACCGGACTTAAATCCAATAGAGCATGTGTGGGATATGCTTGGCCGACGAATTGCAGCCCATCAACCCCCTCCCATCTGTCTACCGGAACTTCGGAGGGCATTGCTTGATGAGTGGTGTAATGTTCCCCAAAATCAGATTGATAATTTGATACTCAGCATGCCTAGGCGTTGTAAGGCCTGTATTGCATCGTCCGGGGGACATACTCTTTAGTAACCATCATACTAACCATGTTATACTGTTTTTGTAAATAGGTTCTTTTTTGAAATTTGCTCCAGGGAGTAAAAAGCGCAATTTTTAGTAATTATGTCAAACATATAGCATCTTTTTTGCTCTTGACCTTTTGTTTAATAAATAGACTTTACAAATAAGTCAAATTTATTTTGCTTCTGTTTCTTTCTTTGCCTGAATCTGCGGGAATTTATTCGGGCACCTGGGTTCGAAGAACCCTTAATCCCGTATCTGGCAAAAGTCTCTTTAATGACATGGCTGATCGTTGAATTTTCATGTTTGGTAGTAGATCATTGCAATTGGACGAGCGGCAGCAGGCCAGTAGGTGGAGCTTCGAGGCATGGATCTTGACACCTCGGAAAGTTTTCAGTGAGGAATCTGAGTGGAAGAGCGAGTCTTCCTATTGGCTGTTGAAAAGTGATGATAATGGCTCAGGAAAAATGGCTGCCCATGTGGGGGGGTGAGTGGTGTAGTGACGGATGTCCAGTAGGGGCGAAAATTTATGAGGTAGAAAAGGAAACAGCCGGGTGGTTTGCGAGGCGGTCACGCACCCTCGCATTGACCGCTCCTGGTATTGCTGCAGTTTTAACTTAAGTACGGCCGTGAGAGGAGATGTACAGATTTAAAAATAATGCTAGACAAACATGATTATAAATTAAAAGAGTGATATAAATAGATGATTAAGAATAAATTAAGTGCTAAGGAGGATTATACGAGTCCAGGAGTATACTCCTGGGTCGTTTCCTCTTGATTCTTGCAGTTTAGTTTTCTAAGTTTTGCATATTTACATTTTCAGAACTATTCAGAGAATTAAAGAAGTTTTTAGCTAATTTTTGGATGTGCGATTTAAATGAAGGAATTTTAATTGCATTGCGAATTTCGTCGTTTCTCATGTACCTACAGGCACCGACGATCATTCTGATTAAAGTATTTTGAGCAACATCTAAGATATTAATGTTTGTCTTAGCAGCATAACCCCATACAAGACATTCGTAAGAGAGGATTGGACGTAGGACGGCTGTGTAGAGAAGCACTTTACAATTTAAATCAAGGTGTGAATTCCGGTTTAATAGGGGGTATATTTTAAACATTACTTTCCGGAATTTATCGCGAGCATAAGTGATGTGTTTTTTCCAGGTGAGTTTATTATCAAAAATGAATCCAAGATATTTGGTTTCCTGAGACCATGGAATAATTTGATAGTACATTGTGGGTGGTGGTAGTATTCTTTTGTATGTGAAAGCAACCGCAGCTGACTTTTCAACATTAATTTTGATCTTCCATTTATCGAAAAGTTTTTCTAGCAAACCTAGGTGTTTGTTGAGGGTGAGAGTGACGGTTTTGGAATTTCGGAAGCATGCAGAGATTGCGGTATCGTCCGCGTACATATTAATATTTGTGAGTGAGTATGATGGGATGTCGTTTAAGTATAAATTAAAAAGAATTGGTTCAAGTAAACTACCTTGGACCACTCCAGCATATGTGTGTTTGGAATCTGAATATGTGTCGTTAACCTGTACTGTAAAAGTTCTGTTATTGATATATGAGTGTATAAGTTGAGTGAGTGAAGGTGGGAAGTTATAAGAGATAAGCTTGAACGTGAGGCCGTTTATCCAGACCCTATCAAAGGCTTTCTGGATATCGAGAAAAACGGCCCCTGTGGTTTTATGTTTCTCGAATCCTGTTGAGATAGTTTGGGTGAGTTTAAGGAGAGGGTGAATTGTGGAAAGGTTTTTGGTGAATCCGTATTAATTAGGGTTTATAATATTATTAGTAGACGCGAAATTTTTGAGTCTGGAAAGAATAATGTACTCGGTAATTTTTTTTACTTAAAGTTGATAATAATGAAATGGGACGGTATGAGTCTGCAAATTTAGCATTTTTATCAGGTTTTAGAATCGGAAAAATTACAGCTTCCTTCCAGACAGAAGGGAAATAATTATATTTTAAAATTTTGTTAATGAGAATAGTTAATATATATATAAATAAGGCTTTGATAGGAAAGTTTTTAATATTTCGATTAGTAACCGGGTGCTTTTTTAGAGCTAGATTTTTTTAATATAAGTAATAATTTCATCCGGTAGGACGGGGTTGAGGTAGGTAGTAGGGTTAGTGGAGATGAAAGTATTTACAGTATTGTTAATATGATTGTCCGTGTCCGTGTCTCTGTTTTGGTAAGTGTTTTCTGTAAAATTTTCTTTAAGAGTATCAGCGAGTAGATTTGCTTTTTGTGTGTCTGTGATGGCAGTTCCTCTGTCGCATTCGAGTGGAGGGATAGCTTGTCGTTTGTTTTTAAAAAGTTTTGTGTGTGCCAGAGGCTGTTATCTTGTGTGTTGAGTGCAGATAAGCGTTGATTCCATGAGTCGATGGAGTATTGTTTAAGTGTATTTTTAACAAGTTGTTGTGCGCGATTGAGTTCTGTCTTGTGTGCAAGACTTAAAGTTCTGTGGTATTGTTTGCGAAGTCTGTTTCTGTGTTGAATGAGCTGGTGAATGTGAGGCGGAGTATAGCTGCGGTGCTGATTTCCTATTGGACTGGAGGCGTGGCTATGCGTGGCGAGAATTGTACTTGTGAAATTTTTGATTTTATTGTCAATGTCTATGGAATTTTGAATATTATTTGAATGATAATCAAAAAGCGATAGGTTTTTATTTAAATTGTTTGTGTATTCTGACCAAAACGTAAAAATATCTCTGGGATTTTTAGAGTAGATTGGTGTCTTGAGTTTAAAGTTAAGGTAAACTGGATTGTGATCAGAAGAAAGGTCGGGTGTTGTGAAAATGTTGAATGGATAATAAAAATTTCGAATGATAGCAATGTCAATGTGTTTGCGGTGCCGTGTCCAAATCTCGTAGGAGAATTCGGGTAGGCAATATTTAAGTTTAATAAATTTGTAAAATCCAGAAGTTTATTACCTCTAGTGGAGTTGTGTGTACAGTTCCATGCGCTGTGCGTTGCATTTAGATCTCCGAAGATGATGCAGTCACTACTTGTTTGTATAAGATTTTCTAGGTCTATTGTAAATATATTCGTATCGGAGTTAGGTGGAATGTAGCAGGAAACTATAGATATTGGATTGTGGTTTGGTAAATTAATGATGACAATTGTAGCTTCAATGGCTTGCAGTGGAGGTGTGGGGAGATGATAGTGTTTAATGTTGTTTTTGATTAAAATGAGGGTGCCTCCCGCCGCGCGGTCTTCCGTAATTCTGTCATTACGGTTACAACGATAGTTTGCAATGTTAAAAGAGTGGGCAGGTCTCAGGTGAGTTTCTTGTATAAGGATAATATCAGGAGAGTGCTTCTCTATGAAGATTCGGAGTTCAATTCTTCTTTTCAACAGTCCGTTTGCGTTCCAAGAACACAAACTGAGGCCAATGGGTGACGATCTAGACATAATTGGTGTTACAGGCTGCCTCTATTAGGCCATACATCTGATTTGGGTTGCCTTGAGCGGCTGATATTTGATTTAAATTTTGACCGATCCCAGTGGCCCCGTTAAAGGCTTGAGATACTTGCGTAAGTGCATAAATTGCGAGTTGTAATGTTTGCTGAATGCTAGCGTTGTTTTGATTCAGCGGATAATTTTGAATAGGGACAGAGGTGATAGGAGGTAAATTTATGGCTCCAGTTTGCCGTGAATTCCCAGCATGTTGGTTGTAGTGTGGTGCCATCTGCCGTTGATTTGTGTAGTTATTTGTGTTTTGTTTCGTGCTAGTTACTTGCGCGTATGTAGTGTTGGGTCGTACAATACTGTTGAAGATGTTTGTGAAGGTGTTTTTGTTTTTATGTGTAGTAGCGCCCTTAGGGGGCTTTGGGTAGCAGGGACAGCCTTGCCAGTTTTGCCCTTGCCACATTTTAAGCAACGTGGAGTTATGTAGCAGTTTTCGGAGGTATGATTGAAGTTATTACAGGTAAAACATTGAGCAATACCTCTACCTTCATATGGTTCCACTCTGATACTGAGGTATCCGAGGGTTTTGATGTCGAAGATTTTGAGATTAGTAATGTTCCTAGGGAGTGATATGTAAACTGGAAGGGGGTTTTTGGTTTTTCTGCCAATTAATTGGACGACGCGTTCAGGTTCAAAACCTTGTTCTTCAAGATCCGATTTTATTTCGTCAATATGAGTAGATTTGGGCAGACCTTTGATTACAACCTTAATTAGTCTGTCATTTTTTGCTGTAATTACGTAGAATTGGCAATGTAGCTGCTTGATGGTTTCCTTAAGTGAGTGGTATTCCTCATGATTATTCGTGTATAATTTTAGAAATTCACCAGTTGTTTTGGTGCGTAGATTAGGGAATATCATTGTTAAAGTTTTTAATTGTTCGCTGTAGTGTTTTGTGATGAAAAGCATGATCGGTGGTGGCAGTGGTACCTTGGGTGTATTATTTTGAGTGGACGAGGGTGTCACTCTAGGTTGAACTCCTTGTGTAGATGTGTTGGTGAGTCCGGGTTTTTGCGACGAGGGTGTCACTTCAGTTTGAGTGGTGTTCATGTTTGCGGCAGTGGAGAACGAGGTTGTCCCGCCAGCTTGTGCATTTTGTTGAGCTGTTGTTTGTTGTGAAGTGGGAAGTGCTGGGAATTTACTTGAATTTATTGTAGTTGGTAAGGAGAATCGATTTTCCAAGTTAATTTGGAAGCTTCGGTTTTCAAGTAAGACACATTTTGCTGTTTGTCTTGGAGAGATAAACCCTTAATTGTTACGTTTTTGTGTGTGTGTAGGAGAGCTAGGTGGAAATTTATTTGGTGAGTTAGCGTGTGAAGTGGGCAGCCTATGGTGGTGCAACGTGGAAGAGAGCCAAAATCACTCACCCCATTTTCAAGTAGAGCAGAATTCTCTTCGTATTCTTTCTGGATTTTTACGTAGAGAGCATTGGTAGGATCATGGTTTGCGTCACTTTCAAGTGACGTCAGTATCAGCTTGTATCCGTCTCGTGTGGCGGGGAAACGTTTGATGTTGGCAGTTGTCCGTACAAGCCGTTGGCAGGGTGTTTCCTCGGTCATGACGTCACTGTTGGGTGTGGTGGGTCGAGAGTGCGGCGGGGACAGATCCATTTCGTCTAAAACAATTGCCACTTTCGTTCCGGGTCGGTTTGGGGTAGTATCGAACGTAGTGAGTGCAGAAAGCTGACTTCAGCCCTAGAAAGGGCTCTTTGTAAGTCGGCTCTAGTGACTGAGCTCCTGCGGAGTGCGACCAAAGTCTCCATCGGCTCTCCATCAATCCAATCACGCTTGATAGCAAGGGAACCAACCTTTTCTTTGCCTGAACTTCATTATCCTTAATTTATGGATAGGAGTGTAAGTGGAATTCCATGTTTATAGTCTGTACTCAAAAATAACACCGGCAGCTGGCTCAAATAATTTAAATTGGTTTGTACATTCTAATTGAGCACAGTTAGAAATGCATAAAAAACCAGTTAATCTTTATTCAAATAATAAGGGGTTTGCGCGGGCGGACACCGTGGTGGCAGTCAGACTGGTTACTTGTCCATGCGGCCAGGAGAGGGCGCTCTATTACCATTCGTTACACTCCCCCTCTGATTCCTACGTATCGTCCTCGATGAGGAACCAGCAGAGTTGTCTTTCCTGGGTCTTCCCCTTTTTCTGAGAGGCATCACTGGAGTGGCTTCCTTGTCTATGCATGAACGAAGGGCAGACGAATGATAAGGTCCGAGAATCTCATGTGGGTTGTTTGGATTTGCCACTTCGTAAGTCGTCGGAGAGCGTTGAGTCACAATAATATAAGGCCCATCTCTTTTGGGCATGAATTTCGCTGTCTTCTTGTGGGCAGCATTGCTGAGGGGGTGAAGGATTACCCAGGCTTCAGATGAAATTCTTGCTAATCTTTTCAAATATGGGGTAATCTCTGGGACGAAATTTTCATTATCTATGATGGCTCGAAAGTCGTTGGTTACATCATCTATAGTTCTCATCTCTCGTCCAAACTGCAAATAAGCAGCAGTTTTACCGATGGTATCACATTTGGCACTATTCAGAGCAAAACGGATAGACGGCAACTTATCTTCCCATTCATCGTATCGATTTTGAACTAAGATAGCAGTTCTTGGTTTTAGGTCACGGTTTTTCCTTTCATCAGGATTTGCTTGTGGATGATAAACAGGAATAATGTCTTGATGTATGTTCAGTATGAAACAAAGTTGTTGCATGACGGCACCCACAAACTGAGAGCCATGGTCGCTAATTAATCTTCTGGGTAAGCCGTATCGTAATATAACTTCTTCCATTAGAGTTGTAGCACATTCTCTAGCAGTGGCTTGAGGGAGAGCAAAAAGTTCAACCCATCTTGTGCAACAGTCCTCAACAATAAATATCCACTTCTTTTCGGATGGACTTTCAGGCAAAGGTCCGAAGAGATCAATGGAAATTGTCTCAAAACGTTGAGAATACACGGGTGTACGTAAGAGTCCGGAAGGCTTTGGGTTGGATGGTTTGTAGCGATTGCATTCTGTGCAATTCTTTACGTAATCAGTGATGTAAGAATGCATACCAGTTCAGTAATACTGTTTGGAGATTCTTTCAAACGTTCCATCGGCTCTATAATGACCTGTGTTTGGGGCATCATGGTGGATTTTCAAAATCTCTTGTCTTTCGTGAATTCGCACAACTAACTGGGCCTCTTCATTTTCAGAAGTAGGTGAGTAACGGAATAAGATTCCTTGATTCATGAGGTATCCTCTTTCTAACCAGTTTGCAAAATTAACACTTTTTCATTTTGTTTTCAAGACATTCAATTATTTTCTTCAGCTCGTCATCCTTCAATTGTTCTTGGAGAACTTCTTTAAGTGAGCGTGTGGGAAAATCGACGATAACAGCAAGAATGTCAGTCTGCTTTCTCTTGTTCTGACGTGGATCTAGACAATAAGTCCGCAATAAAGTTCGATCTTCCGGGAATGTAGTCGATTGTGTGTTAGATTATAAGATTGGATCTGTAGTGCCCATCTTGCAAGTCTTCCGGTGGGAGATTTCAAAGATAATAACCATTTTAAAGGCTGGTGGTCAGAGGAGGGTCTAATCGTTTGTCCTTCAACATAACCTCTAAATTTTTCAAGGGCCCAGACAACCGCAAGAGCTTTTCTTTCTATGGTAGAATAATTTCGCTCCGAGGATGAAAGTAGTCGACTTGCGTATTCTATTGGGTGGTCCTCATCTTTTTCTCCTTGGAGTAAAACTGCTCCGAGGGCTACGCTACTGGTATCTGTTCGGATGACAAACGGCTTGGTACCGTCAGCTGGCTTAAGGACAAGAGGAGACGCTAGTTTTGATTTTAGATCTCTGAAAGCTTCTTCTTGTTCAGAGTCCCACTTCCACATTGCATTTTTTTCTTAGTTAAGTCTGTTAGTGGTTTTGCAATTTGAGAAAAGTTTGTAATGTATCGCCGATACCAGGAACGGGTATGTACAAAGCTTTGAACTTGTTTAACAGAGGTTGGAATGACATATCTGCGATAGCAGCTGTCTTTTATGGATCAACTGCGATGCCTTTCTTAGTAATCTAATGTCCTAAGTATTTCACCTTTTTACAACAGAAATTGCATTTCTCTCTATTTGCATTTAATTTAAACAATAAAAGACGTTTAAAAACTTGCTCTAGGTCAGAAAGATGTTTCTGGAAGGTCGGAGACAATATTATGATATCATCTAGATATGACAGTGCTAGCACATTGTTTAATTCTGAACGGAGCTTGTCTATCAATCTTTGGAAGGTTGCAAGTGCATTTCGTAATCCAAATGGCATACGCGAGGGAACTTACAAATACTAAAAGGGCATGTGAAAGCAGTTTTGTTTTGATCCTCTGCCGCCACTTTTACTTGGTGGTATCCTGAACGCAAGTCAATAGTTGGCATATAAGGTGTTGGCTTAGCTTCGTTAAGCAAGTCATCCATCCGAGGCAAAGAATAACTATCTGGGACGGTTTGAGCGTTCACAGCTTACGGTAGTCTATGCAGAGACACATGCTGCCATTTGGTTTTGGAATCAAAACAACGGGAGAGGAGAATGGAGATTCACATTCTACTATGATGCCTTGCTGCAGCAGAGAATCTAACTCTTTCTTCAACAGCTCTTTCCTAGCTAGATTCATTCGGTAGGGAGGCACTGAAATTGGTGGATTGTTTTCAGTGTTGATGCTATGTTTGATGAATGGAGTAGCTTCTCCCCCTACTTCGAAGATAGAGTGATAATTTTTAAGTAAGCTGTCTAGTTCCACACGCTGAGAACCAAGGAACTTCCCCGTAGTTGACAGTTATTTATCGTCACAGGCCGTACATTAAGAGAAGTACTCTGATAAGGCGTTACGAAATTGTACGGTTTTCGGGAATCGTCACAAAAAGTCCAACAGTTCTTTCGGAAATTCAGTCCTATTCCAACATTTTCAAGAAAGTCAACTCCAAGTAGAGTGGAGTTGTTTTTGGCATCAGGCAAAATTATAAAGGGGGTTTTAAATTTTCTGCCTTCCAGTATGACGGTTTAAAATGTACGTAGAACTTCTTTCTGAATAACGATTCCATCAGCAAAGGATAGAGATATTACTGTCTTTTCAAAAGCAGCTCCTTGTTGGAGAAGGATAGTGTAAAGAGTTTCTCCTGCAATCGAATGACTTGCACCACTGTCCGTAAATGCAGTTCCTGAAATTCCATTTATGCTGATCCTGAGAAAAGCATTTCTGTTTGAAGGAGAGAGACTGTTAATTCACAGAATTCCAAAATGAGCTGGATCACCCTTTGAAGGATTGCAGTCAGGGCATTATGATTTGATGTAGCTGGGCTTTCCACATCCATAGCAGAACAGAGGATTTCGGCTTTCAAATTGCGAATGTCCTCTAAATGATTTTCTTGGTTCTTCCTTTACCTTATCCACCGTTCTGATTTCTTTATTTATTTTTGAGTGGAAAGAAGTTCTTACATCTGGTAAAACTTTATGGTTCGACGTCTTACCTCGAGCAATTTCATAATCGTCTAATTTTGTACTAACTCAGAGGAGCTTTTAATATCTCCCCAGATATCCACGAAGTGTTCTTTAACTTCCTTTGAAACTCTTTTCTTAAGCTGATCGGTAAGAACCAAATCCTTAAGGGAGTTAGTCTTTCCCTTCTAGGCTATGTAGCCATCCTTCTAAGTAATTATTTTGCTCGAACGCGAAATCCTTCCACAAAGCTTCGGGTTGTTTTTGATGAGTAGTGAACTTAATTCGAAACGATTCAGCACTCAACTTGAATCACTGGAGTAGCACTTGCTTAATGTGCTGGTAATTTTCTAATTTGTCTTTGGGTTCACGCAAGATAATATGAGAAATGTCGATAGGTAACATAGGTATAAGGTGTGTTACATAATCAACTTCACCTATGTTAACTTGCTCACACTGCCTTTCAAATATTTTAAGATCGGTGGAAATATCAGAATTTTCCACAAATCTGGGTATGAGGTGTTGGATATTTATTTTCTCTGCGGCAGTAGCACTAGTGTTAGTTGAAGTAGCAGTCATGCTTAACTTCATGCTTTCTAGTTCTAAAATCAGAGAGTCCCTCTTGTTTTCGTTTGTAATCATTTTCCTCCTTTTCGTCAAGTTCGGCCTGAACACTAGTTTCAATAATTGTTTCTAAAAGGGTTTTAGTAAACTGTTCATCATAGTCTTTCGAAGTTAGGATTAAATTTTTAAAGTCTATTACTCTCATCATTTCTTCTATTTCGAGGCCTAATTCTGTAGCTAATGTTTTTAAGTCATCTTTGCGTGCTTTAGCAAGGTACGCCATTGTTTTAACTTTAGAAAAAAGGGGTCAATAATAAAGTCTGACAGCTACAAATTAAATGCAGTTAATTTAATTTTAAAATAGTTAACCTTTATAATTGAGCATCAACTAGTTATTAGAAGAACAAGAATTGTATATTCGAACACACAATACTATTCAAAAATATATTACAGATATCTTACAGGAAACAAAATCTAAACTTTGAAAGCAGCAAAATGAAAATTCAAGTAAAAAGAGATTCTGATGAACTTAGTCAAAACAACATAAAAATTAATTCTTTGAAGGAATAAAAATACTGCTTAAAAGTATTGTAGATATTTTACAGAAGGCAAAATCTTAGTTTTGAAAATAAAAATAATTCACATATAAAAGAAATGAGGTTGATTCACAGACATTGAGACGCCTAGGCGAAATCCCGTGACGAGGATAGCAACATATCCCCGCGTTTTGAATCAGTGTGTAAATTTCGTATGCTTGATATGTTTACTTCTTGTATGTGAAGCTTATTTCTGAAATTTTATTTATTTTTATTATATTTTTGCATTATCCTTGTTTAATAATTAGGTATGAAGTATTTTTCGTAATTTTTTAGCATAATTTTTGTTTCAGTTTAGTATATTTGTCATTATATATATAGGTGTTAGTGTGCGAAGCCGGTAGCTTCTTGCAGTGTTTGTTTATATATTTATTAATAGTTCTAGATTATTTTTTAGCATCCTAATAATAAGTCCTTTGTTTTCCTGTAGTTTATTATGTTTATTTACGCACGAAAATGATTTACAGTATAGAATTGAGACCATTGAATTTTGAAAAACTTCTCATATGTGTACAATTACTTATTGGTATATATAGTGTATCACTCCTCATAAATTCATAAAATAGTGTAATTTATTAGAAACATGCAAATATGAAATGGTCCCATTTTGAAATATTAATGTTTATACCTTTCATTCTCTGATTCCCTTAGTAAATACCAGCTACAAATATTTAATGTTTTTAGAAATACTATCTCTATAATTTTTCATAGAAGAGTATGGAACACATTCAGAAACAGGAAATGCAAGTAAATATAATTTTGGAAATGAATTTATAATAAAATTTGTCAATGACATGGATATATTTTTGTTTATTTAAAAATTTTCATACCTATTTCTAATGTTTAACAAGAGATTTATACATTTTGAGAGCAGAGTGTATAAAATAATAGTTGGTTAATAATGAATGTTTTTGATTAAAATAATTAGGAATTCTTCTGTGATGGAAATGAAATTGTTTTTAACATCGTTTAAAGGTTTGGGATATCTGAAATAATCTCATTATAAACAAACATTTGATATGTTTTATAGTTTGACTTCTTTTGTAATTATTACCCTTCAAAAGGTTTGATTTTTTTAGAAATGCCTGTCTCCAACATTCAGAAAGAAATGAACGTGACTTTTTAAAAATAAATTAAGAAACATGCTTAAAGAAATAAGCTTTTTAATAAAATTATTTTAAAGTAGAACAAATTAAATTGTTTTCATGAAAATTTCTCGTATAATGAAGCAGAAAATTCTTATCGGACAGTTTTATTCAATTATCATACTCATTTTAATATGCATTATTTATTGACACTTAATTTTAACATTACATGAATACACTATAAGTAAATAAAGCAGACTCTATGAATGTAACGCTATACTATAAGGACAAATAGTGAACAAATAGAGGATCTAACTGACTAACTAACCAGATTAAATGAAATATCCTAAGAATTTTAAAATTTCAGATCTCTTAATTCTATACAATCAACTTTCTGAATTTACATAAAACAAATTAGAATACTTAAATGATGCAACTTATAGAAAGAAGTTTCGAATAAAAAAAACAAATACACATATAAAATGGCAATGTAACTATTTTTTGTAAAATATCTCGATACAATTTTTTTCATGTCCAATACAATTTCAAGTACAATAAACCTTTGTATAACATTTGTTTATCATACCTATAAAATTACATATTAAATACTAAAGCTTATTATATTTATTTTTAAACCACTCTAATTTTCCTTACATTAATTTTTATTTTTATTAATAAATCTTTATACTACATCAAAATAAAATTGACAAAGGGTTTTTTTTTTTTTTTTTGAATTTCACACTAATTACAAAATTCCTACAATCTGTTCCTTTAAAATATACGAAGCATTATCTTCTGTTTTAATGGGAATATTTGATTTTTTTACACTGAACATCCAACACTTAATGCATACCTATTTCTACCAGTTATTGCATGTATAGTGTTAAATATACTTCAGTTCATCCAAAATTAAACTTATTTGGATTAATGTATTGACATGTTATTTTGTTATCACTGATTATGCATCTAAAGTATCCTTTTATACATAATTATATTTATATTAAAAAAATTGAAAATGAAACAGCATTAAGAAAATAGATTCAGAATCTTGCTCTAAAGTTTCATGTTTGAAAATATATTAACTTCAAATATAAAATTAATTAATTCAAAGTTTGTCTAAGAAATGCTAAATCAGTACTCGTACCATTCCAAAATTTGGAACATACACATATTAAACTGCCAACTAATTTCGCCAATCAAAAAGACATCCGAATTTTAAAAAAAATTATATCACTATAATTACTGTGTTCAAACATGATCATGAACAGTTTCCACTATTGGTTGTATATCGTAGCATTTGGCGGTTTTATGATTTTAAGAAATTAGAGAGTCTATATTATAATATACAAGTGCTCCAAATTTGCCCTCTCAATACACGTCACACAAAAATATCAGTGATTTTGGACAATTAACCCATTAAAAATAATTTTGAAATTTTTTTGAAATTACCTTTTTTTTTACTGAATTTTGCATTAATGTAGATTATTGCGAACAACAATTTGTCAAGTTATTCCTTTAAGGGTAAATAGAGAATTAAAAAGGTTATATTAAAATTTCGAATACTTCTATTGCTTTTAGAAAATAAATATCCTACAGAATCAAATGTTTATATGTAAAATCATATTTGGTTTCATGATCTTAATTACTGATAAATATGATAGAGAACTGATCTAAGAACACTTCTTGGGTCAATATTTGTAAATAACTCAATACAACAAATTTATTCAGGACTTAAATTTATAAGCAGGATAGTATCAATACAGATGGACCTTTTAGACTTTAATACTTATGTAAAAATTAAAATCCAGAGTATTCTTATGCTTAATACATTTCAGCTGGGGTTGCATAGATTTCTTCAATAGACTGTGTAAAACTTCAATAATATGTGTATAGTCTATATGTAAAACTTATCATCAAAATTAATGAATTTTACATTTTGACAACCCTTCTGCAAAAACCAATAAATGTTATCCATAGTAAAAAAAATTGTACATATCTGTGTGACAAATTTATACCAGTCAAATTCTGAAAAACAGATGTTGTGTTAAGAAATCCCTATACTACATAATAAATACATACACCACACAAATATTCTATAATTTTTATTTTTTTGTGTAAAAGAATTATGAATTCAAAAATGACATTATTTGGACCATGCAGGAGAGAACAGGACTTTTATATTCAATATATATACACACCAATTTATCTTCCATAATATACCCAATTTAATTACAAAATTTAATGTCTTAATTTTTTACCACATTAATAAGAAAATTCTCGATAAATAATATCTTTTTACTAAAATGGTGCTGCGAATAAAGGCTTTAAAAATGTTGCATATATATAAAATTTTTTTTACTTACAACTTTACAAAAGTTAAATAGTAATTTGCATTTCTAATGTTTGAAAATGGTTTTTAATTTATCTTCAAGTATAAACAAAAATGAGCCGGTAGTAAATTATTTTTTCATTTCTGTAGTGAATGCTTTTCGAAGTTTGTTTCCCAAAAGAATAAAATTATATAGTAATACACATATTTGTCTCTCTCTCTATATATATATCTATAATACATTATATGTATACATATTTGTCTCTCTCTCTCTCTCTATATATATATATCTATAATACATTATATACATACATATTTGTCTATATATATATATATATCTATAATACATTATATGTATACATATTTGTCTATATATATAATACATTATATATACACATATTTGTCTACATATATATAATACATTATATACACTGGTGTGAAAAAATTAAGGACGAGACGGTTTTTTCAATATAACTTTGTACAAAAGCTTTCCAAATCAACACATTTAATACCGTAAGATCCCCAATACGTAAGGACATGTGTAATATGTAAGCAACACTTACTAAAAGAGAAATCAGAGGGATAAAAAGAAGCTTGATTGAAAAAGTAGCATGGAGCGCAATGCGACTGAAGGCCGAAACATCCCTATGATGGGTGTCCAGCAAGAAACATCCGGTCTTTAGTAGGGGATATGATCTCCCCTGACTGCTAGGCAGGTTTCACAGCGTCTGCCCATGCTGAGAATGAGGGTGTCAATGAGTTGTTGAGGCATTGCTGCCCATTCGTCTTGCAGCGCCAATCGAAGCTCCCGAATCGTTACTGGTGGTAAGGTACGAGCTGCCAAGCGTCTGCCTAGAAAATCCCATACATGCTCGATGGGATTGAGATCCGGAGATCATGCCGGCCAATCCATACGTTCAATATCCTCACTCTCTAAGAGCTGTTCGGCAGCTACTGTGCGATGATATGGTGCATTGTCGTCCATGAAAAGAACTGCAGATCCATAGCGCCTCTAAAAAGATGCACATATGGAAGAAGAATCTCGTTACAATAACGGGTCCCGTTGACTGAACCTGCGTCGAAGATGTGAAGGTCTGTACGACTACCAAGCATGATGCCTCCCCAAACGAGAACACCGCGACCTCCATACCTGTCCCTTTCAATAATGTTCGAGGATGATTGCGGCTTCCCCGCTTCTCCAGATGAGTATGCGATGAGAATCGCTACTCAAACTGAATCTGCTCTCATCTGTAAAGAGTACTCGTCCCCATTCATTGTCTCTCCAATTCCGGTGTTCCCGTCACCACAGAGAACGCCTTCTCCGATGAGCAGGCGTTAAAGGTACACACCGTACAGGGCGTCGTGCAAACAGACCACCACCGTGCAGTCTTCTGGCCGCGGTAAAACGCGATATCGGTCGTCCAGTCGCCTGTGTCGTGTGTCTAGCGATTTCTCCCGCTGTCTGCCGCCTGTTTCTTCTGGCCTGTAAGACAATGTACCGGTCATCTGCCGGTGTGGTTCCTCGTGGACGACCACTACTGAACCCCCGGATAGCTGTTCATGTAGTTTGAAATTGTCTCCAAAGTCGTGAAACGATGCTGTGAGCAATTCCGAACTCTGCAGCCACACTTGTCACACTGCGGCCTTCCTCCAACTTCCCAATGATTCGACCTCGGGTAAAAGTATCCAGATGTCGTCTGACAGATTGATTATTCGCCATTTCTCGCTGAGGCAGCAACTCGGTGTGATTTTAACTGCTATACGGCGTGCAATCTCTTTGCCAGAAATACTGATCTTACACCGACAACATGCTTTATACTACTCAGACACTCCCCCATTACGTCTACCTGCATATCTGCGCATGTGCTACCGTACATCACCTTACTTAATCTCCTGATTGGTCTTTCTGTCCGCTCTGCCTCTTCGTTCAGCTGATATGCAAATTTTTCGACTTCGTCCTTAATTTTTGCACACCAGTGTATATACATATTTGTCTATATATATATATAATACATTATATATAGAGAGAGACAAAAACTTGTTTTAATATATGACACGTAGGGTAACATATTAGATTCTTGTGTTTTTATTTTAGATAATTTAATACAGAAATATCTATTAACTACTCTGAAGATGTGAGTAAAATAATTAAAATTTAAGTTAACTAAATATATTTTATCTTTTTAGGTATGTTCTCTATATAATTTAATTTAAAATAAACAAAAAATATTTACATTCCTGTAGATATATATCCAAATTCCTTTTATCAGAAGTTTCTTTTGTGAACACAAAAATAGTATAGGAATGGAGCTGACGACGATTTCTAAAAATGTTTGGTATTGAAAACAAAATTATTCAAAGTGGTCAGAGCATAATAAGTGAGGAGATGGTTTAAAATCCTTACGCTTCATCACATTAACTAAACACTCGAATTTTTTTACCGGGATATTAAAAACAGATTTTTTCCCTATACAATTATCTGATCTGTTACTGTAATCGAGTTACAATGTAAAAGAGCGAGAGCAAAATAGTACACATAGAATTATTAGGTTAGAGTTAAGCGGAAGACAAACCATAATATATTCACGTGCTCTCCTCATCACGTGATCATGACGTCACATGAATCAACCTCATTCTGATGAAATTCAAAGTCCAAACAAAACCTATGAATGAATCTTTTGAAAGAATAAAAAAATACTTTTCTATAATACTTTTTTTTGTTAACAAAAAATAATAATAATTTCTTTCTTTTAAATTCACAAAAATCTAATATATGATCAAAATTCTTCAATATAGTTGGAAATAAAACACACAGTATAACAACACTTTAATTCAATAAAGAAGGTACTAAACAGGAAATATCAATCTCAGTGACACTCTTGCGTCATAAGTGATTTAATGAGTCAGCAGAAAAGTGAAAAGTATCTCGATGATTAATAAATTTTACAGAACAAACATTGAGTGCCTTTAGTGCCATTGAGTGCTTTTTGGGGACCTTTAGTAACAAAACGTCTAGTTTGTAAACGGAAACAAGCAGTGAAAACTCAAGGTCAGAAGTGGGGGTAAAAATTCTCCAAACAAGTACACTAATAGTCATAAATCACAGACAGGGACAAAAATTGAACAAAAGTAGAAAGAGTTTTCTTACTGGAGAAAAGAATTACATAAATAAAATAGACTAATAAATCATGGTTATTATATATATATGCCATAAAATACAAATACACAAGTAAAATTGAACAAAAAGTCAAAACTAATAAGAAAACAAAACGAAAGAAACTTAGCTGCCGATCTGTGAAAACGAATGCAATCCAAAATTTCTAATTTCCCAGTAGGAAATAAACAATCCAATTTCGTAGCTGACAGCTACAACTTCAGAAAATACTTTTCGAAAATCTTTATGAACTAGCAGTTCAGAATATTGAAGTTAATTTTAATAGGACTGCTAGTCTGACTATTCGGCCACTCGCTGGGCGCCATTTTATAACCTGTACTCAAAAATATCACCGGCAGCTAGCTCAAATAGTTTTAATTGGTTGTACATTCTAATTGAGCACAGTTACAAATACATAAAAACCAGTTAATCATTATACAAATAATAAAGGGTTTGCGCGGGTGGACATTGGCATGTCCTTTCTACACCATGGTGGCAATCAGACTGGTTTCTTGTCCATACGGCCAGGAGAGGGTGCTCTATTACTATTCGTTACATGTTAGGATAAATCTATACATATAAATAAAAATGAAGTGTCTGTCTGTAATTTGAAATTAACAGCTTTTTACTAAATGCATTTAAAAGTATATACGGTACTTATATGAAAAAATCAATTTAAAATTTTTTGTCTGTCTGTCAGTCTGTTTGTTCGGGCTAATCTCTGAAACGGCTGAACCAATGTTGACGAAACTTTCACTGGCAGTTAGCTAATGTTATAAGGAATAACTTAGGCTACTTTTATTATGGAAAAAAAAATTAGGGTTCCGCGAAAATGAAATTAAAACCAATGAAATGGTGAACAATATCCGTTTCTAATAAGGATTGTTTATTTCAGTAGGGATTGTTTTTATTCAATAGGGATTGTTTTATTTTGCGAGCCTTCTGTCTCGACGTTTCTAGACAAACTTTTTTGTTTGATAAGGTTAATGAGACTCGCGATATTTCCCGTTCATATCCGATCCTAATGATTTTAACAGTCTTCACTTACCCCTTGCTTGCGGCTTCGTTTCATCATACCCAGTCCCTCACCTCATTGACAGTGTCAAAGGTCACGAGTACCTCTCTCCCCTCCTTGCAGATTCGTTTCACCCTACTGTTGCCAAGATCTGTTTTGAACTGTTGCATCAATCCAATGATTTCATACGTTCTCAAAAACACTGAGCAACATCAATTTTTCTATAACTTAGACAGCATTTAAACCTAAATCAGGAAGTTTTGGGTTTTACGTCATTTGACTTATTACAAGGCTCCGCATTTAAATAGAGGTAAGCTAATTTCATACCTCTATTGCTTATTTCATTGCCAAACACTGCACAAAGCAGTCACAATAAATGTTTGTCTTGCAAGAGTGATTGTACAAATGTGAGTGTGTGGTGGGGGTGGCTATAGCAGAGCCAACAGATTGTTTTATTTAGTTAAGTACGTAGGTAGTTGTTTCTAAAATAAATATTTTTAATTACGTTTTAGGTGAAAAAGTGCACTTACACCCTTTAGCTATACTTAAAAGAAAATCAAATGATTTTAATATAAATAAATAAATTGAATTGAAGCGTGTTTGTAGTTTGAAATTACAGTTTTTTACTAAATGCATTTAAAAGTATATCTACGGTACTTATTTAAAAAAAAATCAAGTTTTTAAATCTTTGTCTGTCTCTCTGTCTGTTCCGGCTAATTTCTGAAACAGCTAGACCGAATTTGACGGAACTTTCACTGGCAGATAGCTGTTGTTACAAGGAGAATAACTTAGTTTACTTTTATTTTAGACAAAATTTGTAACAATGTGTTATATTTGCTGAGCAGAGGAAGGTGTTTTCAAAAATCGACCCACAAGAGAGTTACAGGGCGATATAAATTTTAAAAAAATCTTTTTTATCAGCTGTTATATCTACAGACATAATATTTAGCAAACATGGTTTTTTTATTCAGCTGAGATGCAAAAAGCTTTTTTTTGTTTAATTTACAATTCCCGTAAAATTAACTCATTAAAACTCGTATATTCTTCAGTCTGTATTGTTTAATTTTTCAATTCACCTGTGCGAAGAACGGGTATACCAGCTAGTCGTATATATAATTACAAGGCTTTACAAGTGATTCGTATAAAATTTCAGAGTATAAAATAAATTTGAGGCGTGGTGGTGGTGGGGGGGGGAATCAAGCAGTTCCCTTACATGGGCATTTTTCTACCAAAAAATCTGTGTGTGTACTACGATAAAATTTTTTTTAAGGAGGAAAAGAAGAAATAATATTTTAATTCCCATTCAGGAGAGAGATTCCGAATATGAATTTGTTTGTTTTGTAAGCAATTAACCTTCCAACATGTTGTTAAATTTGTTTAAATAATTCGTGAAATTCTGGGGATAATAGCCTTTGTTGCTCTACATCCCTCACAACCCGTTCAATCGTTCGGAGAACAAAAATAGACGACAAGCAATCAAATAAATAAATAAGCCTTGCTATTTCTCACAAAAAAAAAAAAATACCGGTTTCTAAAGTGAAGTGTGTGATTGAAAAATACGTAAAATATTTTTCCTTCTCTATTTCAAACGGTAAACAAATGTAATTTTTTGAATGTGTTTCATGGGTCAGTAAACAATAGTTTTTCTTCACTAAGATAAGATGAGACACACACATTTGTGTGTTTTTTTTAAAAAAATCCTTTGAGATCACAGGACGCGCTCAGATGGCTGCGAACTTCTCTGTTCCACCTGCCAGAGTTTCCAGCCAGTTGGACTTTCGCACCGGCCTCTACCAAAGGATTCCGTTACCTTATCATCCAAGTTGACTCTTGAGCAAATTGTACAATAGTTATTAGGAGCACCGAAGGAGTTTTAGCATCAAAAGGGCGTTTTGTAATGCTTATCACGGTTTTTTGAAAGAAAAAAAAACATTCACTTTATCAGGGAATTTTGAGGTAAACAAGAGAGAGAGAGATTTTGTTATCTCTTTTCGGATCGGAATAATTTAAAACATGTTGCAAATAAAAGTTTGTAAATTTTTTTAAAAAAATGATAATTATAATAGCGATAAAAAAAAAAGTCTGTACTCGATGTGCAGTCGTAAATTTTGCGTAGGAAAATTAAGTGCCAAATCGACACTAATAGACTTTTATTTTACTTCTGAGTCACCTTTTGGCATTTGGAAGTGCGCCTGCCGACGGAGTGAATTTTAACGCGTTGCACTATTCAACCACTCAAGGGCTTGGGGTGTCGGATCTCGTCATTTTGAACCATGGTCAAGTGACGAGGATGACACCTGAGCTGGCAACCCTCTCTCCTAACTACCACACCAACGGGAGGACGTTTGAATCTGGACAGATTAAGCGTGTATCGCGGCCCTACACAGCGGGTCTCCAGAGGTACTAGGCTCGAACTCATGACACGTCACCTGCGGGTCCGTTACCTTGACCATTAGGTTACCGCGGCCCCACTAAGGATGGCGATTCTTTCCTAAAAAGATCGATTTTCAAATCGATTCGAATCGCAAAGTAATGAATCGATTCACAAAAAAACGAGGTGTAAAAGATCGATTTCTAAAGAATCGATTTTTGTTTTCAAGTCTGCATTTACAATGTAAATATAAATCCGTTTTATGAAAAACAAGAAAAATACCATAATAAACGATCTCTTATCAGTAAAATCAGATGATTTTTTAGTTCAAGGGCATTCGACAATTACAAAATTATTTTTATTACAATATCAAAGTGTGACGGGCTCACGCGTCTTTTCTTTAACATGTCCTTTGGGTTCTTTGGGCCAGAATTAATGGCAACTGTTTTCCAAACAAATCCAAGAAGTGAAGTATGAACGAAAGATGCAAATGAACAAGCTTTTAAATATCGGAACTTAGAGTAAACGGGATGGCAATGTATGGCAATTTGTGATAGTGGATGGAAGTTGGCAGGTAGTTGATGTCTAATAGAGGAATCGTGGTTCAAGTCTGAATGAGCTTTACGTGACTTTAATTAGAAGTTCTAAGTGATCGAATATATTTAATTCAAGTTGCACACCAGTGCATACAAGGAAAGACAAGATTGAGCATAAGTCAATACAGAGCGATTCTCCAAGCTGTAATAAGGTAGGATTGACTATTTAATATTGGAATCAGTGATTAGGCGGTTCAGTTATTGATAGTGGTCTGAATTGGATTAAGTCTTATTAAGTAAATATATATATTGTGTGTTGCGTATTTTGCCATCGTAGATTCTCTCATATTAATTATTATAATTTAATTTGTTAAAGGTTTAAGTCGAATATCTTAATAAAGTCATATTAAGATAATGATTCCTTCTAGTTCATTCGTTAATCTCTAGCTCACGCTGATACTTCGAGAGTATTCTCCCAAGGGGAGACACATCACAAAAGTATAAAAGAAGACATTTATTTTCTAAATGTATTTGTTACATTAAAAAGTTTAAAAAATACATAATATAGCTTATAGTTCCCAATGCTTAATATCTAACCTTTTTAAAAACAACAAGTTAAGTCTACTGCGATCCAAGCGGTTCCGCGCATCACTTGCGATGTTGCCGGCAATCGAGAAAAGTGCTCACAAGGAACAGATGATCCCATGATACTCATGTGGCCGTGGTAGCCGAGTGGTATAGGTATCGGATCGTGGCTTGCTTTGTCACGAGTTCGAGCCCAGTACCACTAAAGACCCGCCGTGTAGGGCAGCGATGCACGTTAAATCTGTCGAGAGCTGAAACGTCCTCCCGTTGGTGTGGTAGTTAGAGAGGGGGTGCCAGCTCAGGTGTCGTTCACGTCACTTGACAATGGTTCAAAATTACGTGGTCCGTCGCCAAAAAGCCCTCGTGTAACTAAACAGTGCGACGTTAATATTCAATCAATCAATCAACCCACGATACACATACACATCATGGCTATCGAGTGAACGTGATGATTACTTATTACTCCTTACCCTCAATTACTTATTATTCAGTAACAAACACTACATAAAAATAAATATTTATTTTGCTAATCACAGTATATTATGACAGTCAGTCAATCAAGGCATAAACAAATGACGCAATATCAACAAATACAAAAAATCAAAGATCACAAGCGTAACTTTATTTATTTATTAAAGAGAGGCGAAGGAAGCACACGGGCATCTCGCGTATTTTTGAGTAACTAACTCTTTAACCGCTGACACTGTAATATTACGGGTTTTAAAGATAGTACATTCAACTCATTGTAAATAATATATTTTATGGTTTTTCCTCCCACACTCTTCGGTAGGCGGGACGGTGAGGGAGCGACTTCAGGGGGAAGTCGCTCACAACTTGTTTTACAAAATACTTGTTCAGTACATGGATTCTGAACGAGCACAGGAAAATGAACGAACAAAAGATCAGTTTAAAGTTTTGTTTTAAGCTTGGCAAGACATCCAAAGAAACTTATGCGACGCTGGTACGTGTTTATGAAGATCAAGCACTGTCCACGAAGTGTGTGTACGAGTGGTTCGCTCGCTTTCGAGAAGGCCGGGTAAAGTAATGGTTTGCTAGAGCAGCGGTGCCGTTCTTTCGCGGTCGTAACATCACGATGGATGACGTCACAGAAAAGACGGCTGTCTGTTAACGTTGATCGGGTGGTTTCCTAGGATAGCGACCTGCTGTACTTACGTCCGTAGCTGTAAACAATCTTAAAATGGATGACTTGGATGTAGCGAACATATCTTTTTTATATTTTACCTATATATTGAACATATTTATTTTATATATGGTACCTATATATTGAACATATTTTTTTAATATTTTATACACATTTTTTATATAGTAGAACCTGTTTTTGTGCAGTCCTTTTCTATGCGGTATATATGAATTTCAACACCTTTGCCACCACTGTAATGTTTTCGATCATTTCACATAAGAGTATGTACATATCAAGATGCATTGTTCATTTTTTATGAACTTTCTCCTGATTGCACGTTCAATTGCTTTCTCTCAATGTACTAGAAGCGTATGCTTGATTGAAGATGAAACTTTCAATAATTTGATAGATAGATTTGAATTTCAAAAAGAGCTTTAATCATGCATATCTGGTCATCGTGAAGTTTGCAAAAACTTATCACTTAAAGGTGTCGAAAAATAAATCGATTGAAATTGTATCTTCAAGTGACGAAAGCAATTTTTAACTAATAACTGTGTTGTACATACTTTACATATATTATTATTTTATTATATCAATAAATGAAATCAAAGAATTTTGATTATTTGTTGCATTAGTTCATTGAAATTAAAGAATTACAAAAACCATATATTATTTCTAAGTAATTCCAAGGATTAATTTTCATAAAATTCTTTTTCTCAAAAGTAAACATTTGGAAAAGTTTAAAAGAATCTGTAAAATTCCCAAAACTTCTAGTCAAATCCCACATATAACACATTATACTAATACCAATATTTTTGTATTGAATTGTAAACAGTTAACTGACTTCAAATGCTTTTATAATACAAAAAAAAAGACAATATGCTCCAAAGAAGTATTGCATATAGTTGTAAAGAAAATACAACCATGACATGATTTAATAGTTTTATTCATATATTTCTTTTTTTCACAGTTTATATTTTTACAGATTAAAAAATTAATTTAAACACTGAACAACAAAAAAAATACAAATGAAAAAAATACAATTTTGATAAGTGAATTATAAGTTAAGTTATAAGTTACTTCCTTTATTTACATTAAAATAAGATAATTTAATTTAAACACTGAACAACAACAAAAAAAAATGAAAAATACAATTTTGATAAATGAATTATAAGTTAAGGTATAAGTTACTTCCTTTATTTACATTAAAATAAGAGAATTTAATTTAAACACTGAACAACAACAAAAAAAAAAAAAATGAAAAATATGCAATTTTGATATTTGCAACTTAGACAAAAAATTCCGAAACATTGGCTTCATCCTTTTCAGGAATCCAGAAAAAATATTGGAACTCATTTTTTTGCCACCGCTATCGAGAAAAACGTTCAACAAACTGTTGCTGCCGCTATGACGATCGTAACGACCTGCAACTTCACATTCCGTTCCCATCCACCGCTCTCTAGGAAACCACGCCTATCTATTTACACAGGCGACGTTTTAGCGACGTCATCCACCGTAATGTTAAGGACGTTAAAGAACGGCACCGTTGCTCTAGGAAACCATAGCTTAAGGGGTTTGACAATCCCCGTAGCGGAAGACTGGCGATCTCCATCAGTGATGAAAACATTGAGAAAGTGAGGAAATTAATCACTAAAGATCACCAATTAACTGTGCGCATGATAGCTTATAAACTGTAGATTAACCGTGCGATAAATCGTTACCCAGAATTTAGGGATGAGAAAAACGTATTTTCAATATTGGCGATATTCCTAACTTTCAACGAAACGTGACGAGGCATTTGAACTCCATCCCAAAAGAAGATTTCTTGTCAAGTCTCCAGCACATGTGCAGCAGATGTCAGCGGTGCATAGTTATGGAAGGTGACTATTTCGAAGGACAGTGAGTTAACTTTCGTTAATATTTCATCTACGGTAATGTTAAAGAACTATTCACCGAACTTTGTCAGGGATTGCACACAGTACATAAAATTTAATTAAGTATTTCTTATTAATAATTAATTTTTTTAATTAATGCTAATTGTTTTTTTTACTGTTTTTATTCTCGACAGTTTACAAAATCAAAAGAATGTGTTCGGTGACATATTGGGGTATGATACGAGAATGGGGTGGACTTTCAACACTGGACCCCTCCCCTCCCTACACCCTAGAAAAATTCCTGTGTGTGCTACTGGAAACACTCGAACATGTGTAAAAGAAAAGAATCGTATAAATGTACACGGATAGTTAATTTAGCATAAACACACACACACACACACACACAAGTAATATAAAAAAAATTTTAAGTCAATTCCTACTTAGATCAACAGTGAAAAATTTTATTTTAGCCACTTTGTATTAAATAGTTACAATCAATATAAATATGTATATACATAGGACAGAATCACAATATTAAGTGGTAATTCATTTTTACTCATTATCTTAAAGTATCGTATTGTCATCCAAAACAATCGTGTCTATAAAATTTTAGTTCAACTGAATGCTTTAAAACGTGAGGAAAAAAATCTTTTAAAGTTTTCACCTAAGTTGCTAAAAATGAAACCAACGCGGCTGTATCTATAATTCTTTAAAAAATTACTTTCAGTCAATTAATTTTAATTAAATTATCGTATTTTTACCCAAAACAAAAGTGTATAGAAAATTTCAGCTCATATGAGCGCTTTAAAATGTGAGAAAAAAACCTTTTCAAGTTTTGACACACAAGTCACCAAACGGGTCGTTAAGTCGCCAAAAATGATGCCAAAGTGCCTGCATTTGTAATTGTTTGAACAGTCAACTAATTTTTATTAATTATAATTAAATTACTGTATTGTCATCCAAAATAATCGTGTATATAAAATATCAGCTCAATTGAGCACTTTAAAATGTATTTTCTTACCGACTGAAAATTCCATCAAGATAAATATATAGAGAGTATGAGCTAATAATATAGGAATTGAAAAAATACGCGAATATATTAATAATAATCCACAGACACTTAAAAACTTTGGAGGTATATTTACAAGGCATCTAAAAGAACCCGTCAAAATTTTTCGGACGGATTCTTTCCGGGATACACAAGGAAAGTTCACACATCTCTTTTATCAGGGCCGGCGCTAGCAGTTTCGCCTCCCCGGGCAAAGAGGTAAAATGCCGCCTGTTTCTAACAAAAATTAAAAGAAATTACCTAAATCCAGGGTGGGCATTAAGTCGATCACGATCGACCGGTAGACCACCAAGACATTTTGGGGTGACCACCATCACTAAATCTTAATAATCATTTCGTCATATGATAACAAGAAGTATTTTAAATACATGGAGGGGGGAAAATTGAATCACAAGAATTAATTTCGTTAAATTGAAATTACAATTCACTATTAGGAGGTTATTTTACGACGAAAATCGTAAAATATTTTTGGCTACAGAAAAAAGTTCGCTAAATAAAGAAATTCGCAAGAAAGAGGTTCGTAAAATGAAGGTCCAACTGCATTGTAGACTTTCTGTTAGATCACTACACCTACGCCACTGGGTGGACCACAACACCTTGATAAAATTAGAAGTAGCCCGTACCCTGGAAAAGTCTGCCCACCCCTGATCTAAACTTCCCACGCTTAATCTACTATATTAAAATCCGAAGGTAAACAAACGTATCTATGTAGGTATATAGGAATGCGTCCCTATTTTCTCAAGAACCACAAGACGCAGAAACTAGCAGAAGGTATCAAAATTTCGGGAATGGTCCGAGAAATCTGTTTTGACCATTTATATTTCGATATTCCAATTAGTTAAAAAGATACTAATTAAAAACCTTAAGACGCATTAAAATGCATCGTGGCGCCATCTGCGGAGAATATCGGAAAAAAATTTGCTTTTACAAAATAACGAAATTTTGCACATAAATAAATTTATTTAAGTTTGCAAGCATTAATTCATCGTCTATTATTTTGGATCAAAATACATTTTAGAGACATTTTTTACTCTTAGTATCAGAATCGTTTTCTTTTTATTGCTTCACATTAATAATTTTTTAATTCTAACGCACGACTGTTAAGACCTTAAAACATCGGGAAAGATCATTTTAAAATTTTTTTAGTGGAATGAAAAATGTTAAAATTAAATCAGTTATTTTTTAATGGTTTTTTAGTATATATATATAAATATATATATATAGGCTTTCCCCCATACTGTTTTTTTTCTAACTTATATACATTTATATGTTTAATCAAACATTCAAACGTTCAGAAAAAAGCAATCGTTTCAATAGTTATCTGTAAATTTTTCTTTTATTTATTACTTATAGAAATTTGAATTTTATAAATATATATGCTTTTTTTAAAGGATTATTTCTATTATTTCATTACTAAAGGAATTCTTTGTTAATTAAAAAGTACATCGTCTATTATTTTGGATCAAAATACATTTTAGAGACATTTTAAGTTAACCATATGTAACGATTGATTGATTCATGAAAATCTGAAATCTATTTTATTATTTTAGATTCGTAGAGACTAACTATTATTAAAAAAATGATGAACGTTTTTTGTTTTAGTCTTAGCATCAGGATCGTTTTCTATTTATTGCTTCACATTAATAATTTTTTAATTCTAACGCAATATTTTTTTTATAAGTCATACATCGAAATTTGAAGCTATATCTTATCTATGAGAAGGAGGGGGAAGATAAAACAATAATTTTACACTAAAAAAAAACCGTGTTCGGGCTATAGAGAGGAGAAAGAAACCTGTCTTAAATCAAAAATAAGTGGAATAGAACAAATTTCGGAAAAGGGAAATTTTTTGACATAATTTTAGGAATCACTCACATTGTGCGCGTACAAACACACACACAGAAATGCTGGTGTCACGAGGAAAAGAGAAAGCCCGAGCAACGCTGGGCTAAGCGGTGTGGGGTGGGGGTGGAAGTCATTTTGAAAATGAGTATTAGAAATTCTGATTTTGTGAAAGAAAGAAAGTAGAGATAGTAGAGAAAAAGTAGAGATATATATAAAAAAAAGTATAAAAGTAGAGGTAGCCCGTGCAACGCCGGGCCATGCAGCTGGTCGAAAAATAAAACGTGAGCAAAAAAATTGCTATCAATAATGTTGAAATTTTGATAAGCAAAAAATACTAATTTATTAATTTATGTTTTTTGGCTCTAAATTAAAATTAGAGTTGCACAGAAAAAAAAGAAAAGTCATTTCCAGTGTATAATTATAAAATACAAATATTAAACAAATACTAAAACAAATTATAGAACCACTAAATTTTAAAACTTAATTACATATTAAAAATACATTTAAACCGAGAGTTAAACTTGGAGTGTCAAAAAAGACGCTATGATTTCGACCAGAGCAGACGTGTTCTTCTGAGCTCCGACTTGCATTCTATTTCCGTCCTGATGGCACAAATGGAAACCGATCCACCAGATATTACCAACAGCTGCGAAGAGAGAAACAGGCTTTCGCTGGAAATCGAAGCCCTTGACATAGTTATCAATCTCTGCACTGAACTTGTCAACTTTCCAGACACCGATGATAACCACGAGATGAAGGCCATTCTTCGGGCCTCTATTGATAAAACCCAAAGAAAAAAGGATACAATGGTGAGTGAGCTTCGTTCCCCCCATGCATGACTTTTAATTGCAACGGTAATTACTGTACTCCTCCCCCAATACCGACTGAAAAGTATAAAGATAGTGATTCTAATCACATTTTAAAAAATTATTCTGAAGCACCCACAAATGCAAAATAATGCTAAAAATAAAAAGAAAAATTAAAAACGTAAAATTAATAAAAAGGATTCTGTGGAAGACTTTGTCTTCCCCAAGAAAACAGCTAGACTTGTCTCTCCTTTACCTAGTGAGCCAGTCACTGTAAATAAAAGTTTCTCAGATCTTGAATCTAAAAATGATAAGGATCAAGTTGCTCCGAAAGAAAATAATGAAACAGCGCCCCCAAAACCCAAGCCCCTCCCCCAATTCATCTTAAAATTAAGAAAAATATCAGAGACCAACTTAAATACATTTATCAAAAATTCCCAGATATCACTAACAAATCGCCAGGAAAATTTATTAAATTAATCACTAATGACATAGAAGAGTATCACGTTCTTAAAAATTTTCTTGAAGAAGACAAAGATTTTGAATTTTTCTCACTTAAACCAAAGCCAATAAAACCAATCAAAATGGTCATTAAAGGACTGCCCATTTTTACCAAAACTCACGAGATACAATCCGACCTAGAAGAAGAAGGATTCACAATTGAAAATGTTTCCCAATTAATTTCTAAGAAAACTAAGACCGCTCTCCCATTTTTCCAAGTCACCCTCCCCCGCAACGCCAATAATCCAAAAATTTTCGATCTCAAAACTGTCGGCTACATGCAAGTTAAAATTGAAGGTTACCTCATCAGAGGAATTACCCAATGTTTTAACTGCAACAATTTCTTTCACACGGCAGAAAACTGCCACCTCAAGCCAAGATGTCTAAAGTGTGGAAAAGAACACCCCACCCGTCAATGCCCGATAAAGGAGCGACAGGAAAACCCCTTCTGCATAAATTGCCAAGAATATGGTCATTCGGCCTGCTACACCAAATGCCCCAAGTTCCCTAAGCCAAAAAAGGGCACGCCCCTTACCGCGAATAAAACTTTCGAAAGCAACGTTCGTAGGGAAGGTGTCTCTTTCGCTAACATTGTTAGCGGAATCGCACCCCCTCCACCCCCACCCCAGTCCACAAGTTAACTGAAAAAACTAATGAAAATTCAAATAACAAAGTTTCCCACGGAATCCAAGCCATAGTAAATGAAAATTCAGACCTAGCTCAAGTGATTGAATTGGTCAGCATGATTTCTAACATCATAAAAAGATCACCTGAAATTTTACAGTTACTTCCCAAATTAAAGAACTCCGAAGATGATAAAGCTAAGGCTTTACTTCTTTTCGAAGCTATGTTAGATAAATTTTAAACTCCTTTTTCCGTAATTTCTCTTCCTACAACATTTATTATATTTTCATTTTATTTCCTTGAATATTTTACCATCAATTGTTAAACTTTAACATCAATAGCTACTCTTTAAAAATTTTCCCAAGTACAATTTTCGAAGCTCATTCCCATCATCCAATCAAAGCCACTCATGAGAAGTCATGCGCCTGCTATCCCATTGGTTCCTGCCACCGATTTCCACGCCCACCATCACCAGCCAAGGAGCAAAACCAAGCCGATTCTAAAACAAGATAGAGGACTAAGGGATTGACGTATCCCAGTTCCTTATAAAATGTAACCATCTGAGAGTTAAAGTGTTTCGTTTCTCATTTTCACACAATTCCGATAATCTTCAATCTTGTCAAACTCCGAATTATTACAAACAGCAAGTAAAGCATCGTATATCCCTCCTACTTGATACCTCAGTGGTATTAATGCATCTACTCCGCTTTCCCAACGATTTTGTTTGAAATCACTTATCTACTTTATAAATTTTGTTCATATTTTTATTTCTGTAATGCACATTTTGCTTCCACTTTAATTAAATAGTTTTATACCAGCAACACAAAATAACAACACAAAATAGTACCTGAATTTTTTCACATTAATTATTTTTCTGTAACAATAAAACTTTAATTAAATCTTTTTTCTGTTGCTTTTTATAAGAAATTTCTGTCATAATTTTGACATTCTTATTCTTGCCTTTTTTAAAGATTTTAAATATTGCTATAGATTAGAACCTATTTTTACTAGAATCTTTTTTTAAATATACATACTAACGCCTTTAAACCTTTTCACAATCACGAAAAATACATTTTAAAGGATTTTTGAGAAATATAAAGGGTGTTTTTTTAGAGGTATAGAACTTTAAATTGCAATAAAACAACGATGTAATATTCGATTGACATGAATTTTTTTTTATTCGAAAGATAATCTTATGGCATTACATTTTGAATATGATTTCTGGCATATGACTGCCACGGCTGGCTCGGATGTAGTCCAATCTAGACGTCCAATTTTCGATGACTTTTTCCAACATTTGTGCCCGTATATCGGCAATAACACGGCGAATGTTGTCTTCCAAATGGTCAAGCGTTTGTGGCTTATCCGCATAGACCAATGACTTTACATAGCCTCACAGAAAATAGTCTAGCGGTGTTAAATCACAAGATCTTGGAGGCCAATTCACAAGTCCAAAACGTAAAATTAGGCGGTCACCAAACGTGTCTTTCAATAAATAGATTGTGGCACGAGCTGTGTGACATGTTGCGCCGTCTTGTTGGAACCACAGCTCCTGGACATCATGATTGTTCAATTCAGGAATGAAAAAGTTAGTAATCATGGCTCTATACCGATCACCATTGACTGTAAGGTTGTGGCCTTCATCGTTTTTGAAGAAGGATTCCACCAGCCCATAAAGCGCAGCAAACAGTCTGTTTTTCTGGATGTAACGTTGTTTCGACATACATTTGTGGATTAGCTTCACTCCCAATGCGGCAGTTTTGTTTGTTGACGTAGCCATTCAACCAGAAGTGCGTTTCATCGCTAAACAAAATTCGCTTATGAAAATTGGGAACAACGGCAATCTCGTTTTGGGCCCATTCGACGAATCTACGCCTTGCTTGATGATCGTTTTGATGAATTGCCAAACTAAACTGAAAATAAATCACTTGACAGCTGTTAAATCGGTCGCCATCTTGGAAAGTAATGCCAACTTAAACTTCTATACCTGGAAAAAAAACACTCTTTAATAGTAAAATGAAACAGTAAATAAAATCTATTGCAAACTGAAAACACCGACTTTTTAATTTTTAGCTGATTAAGAGCCTTTTGTTTATGTCTTGGATGAGTGGTTATGTTCTGAAACTTTTTTGGTAAGATATTGAAATAGGAATTCCAAGTATTTTATAATTGTATTCGTTGCAATCAAAAGATTGAGAATTAAAGCCTTTATATATTAATCACAAATAAAACATATTTTAATAAGATTGAACTTAATTTTAAAAATGCTTTCGAAGTTATTCAGGCTTAAAGTAATTGTTGTTTGCTTAGGGCTGCTAATTATATGTTATTTTGTTATCACTATATATTCAAATTAATTATCTATTTAATAATCGTCTTTCGAAATTTAAAATTCACGCCTGAAATTTTGCAATTTATCTAAAGGATGTTTTTGCATTAAGTTAAATATTTGTATTTTTTTGGTTTAAAATCTTAAAGTCTTTTAAATATTTTCTTAAAACTTCTTCATATTAAAAACTTCAGATAATTTATTAACTCAATTTTTAAATTTTTCGGAATATGCATTTAGATTAACTTTATTAGTAGTATACAAAATTTTTTACAATATTTTAAAGATATTACATTTTTTATGTATTTTTATAATTAATTATATACATAATATATATAATTAATTATACACATAATACATATAATTAACTATACACATAATGTATATAATTAATTATACACATAATTAAACAGAGGTTCCCGAACTTTTTTGTCTAATAGACCCTGCTTAATTAATATTGAATTTTTGAAAATTTATCAACTTAAATGCAGTGCTTCTCAAACTTTCTATATTTGCGACCCAATTTTCAATCATAATTTTCCTCGCGCCCTCCTCCCTTACATATAATATCAATGTATTGAATTCAAAATTAATATACAGTCATGTCCATAAATTAAGGATAATGAAGTTCAGGCAAAGAAAGAGACAGAAGCAAAACACATTTGACTTATTTGTAAAGTGTATTTATTAATCAAAAGATACAGAGCAAAAGAAAAAAAAATGCTATATTTTTAACATAATTAATAAAAATTGCGATTTTTACTCCCTGGACCAAATTTCAAAAAAGAAAGTATTTACAAAAAAAACAGTATAACATCGTTAGTATGATGGTTAATAAAGAGTATGTCCCCCGGACGATGCAATACAGGTCTTACAACGCCTAGGCATGCTGAGTATCAAATTATCAATCTGATCTTGGGGAACATTACACCACTCATCAAGCAATGCCCTCCGAAGTTCCGGTAGGCAGGTGGGAGGGGGTTGACGGGCTGCAATTCATCGGCCAAGCATATCCCACACATGCTCTATTGGATTCAAGTCCGGTGAGTATGCTGGCCAATCCATACGGGTGATATCCTCCGATTGAAGGCATTCGTCTACAATGTTTGCACGGTGAGGACAGGCGTTGTCATCCATAAACAGAAATTCAGCACCCATGGCGCCCCGAAACAAACGTACATGTTGTTCCAGAATGACATTCCGATAAATGTGGCCTGCCATCGTTACACTCTGAACATGCAGGTCAGTTCTGGAACCAAGAATAATTCCTCCCCAAACGAGCCATCCTGCACCACCGTAATGGTGGTAACGGGTACCTGGCGCTCTCCATATTAAAGTCCGGCGAGAATCAGACTGCAAACTAAACCTGGACTCGTCGGAAAACATCACACAAGACCACTGTTGTGGTGTCCACAATGCATGCTCTCTACTCCAGGTTAATCGCAGGCGACAGTGAGTTGCGGTAAGTGGAATACATCTGACAGCCCTACGAGCATATAGACCAATGTGCCCTAAGCGTCTGTACACGGTCTGCCTTGAAACTGTCGTACCGGTAGCTGAAGAGAAGTGACGAGACAGGTCTGATGCTGTGCTCCGTCTGTTTCTTTTGGTAGTAACTGCCAAATATATATATATATATATATATATATATATATATATATATATATATATATATATATATATATATATATATATATATATATATATATATATATATATATATATATATATATACATATATATATATATATATATATATATATATATATATATATATATATATATATATATATACATATATATATATATATATATATACATATATATATATATATATATATATATATATATATATATATATACATACCGGTCCTCATTCGGCGTTGTAACTCGGGGGCGACCTGTGCTGTAATATCACATTACCAACAGCTTGGAATCGTTGCCAAAGCCTGAAGATGACACTCTGGGCAATTCCAAGGTCCTTGGATACTTCCAGCTGGGTACGTCCACATTCCAGTTGTCCAATAACTCTACCACGTAAATAATCATCCAAATGCTTCCTTTGTGCCATAAATATGCGGTTATTGCACTGAAATGCTTTTAAAGCGCTTGTGAACAATTTTACTTCTTTGCCACCATTCCTTATATATCCTCTTGCAATCTAGTCATTGTGACGTACTATCCGCGCCATCTGGTGGTTTCCTGTAATTTACATATTCTTCTTCAAGATGTGTGGGATAATTCTACAGGTGAAATTTTTATTTTAGAGTTCAATTTCTGTGTGGTTCTGAATTACCCTTAATTTATGGACATGAGTGTACTTCCACGTAAAGGTACAAGGCTACTCTAATTATAAACCCTACAAATTATCAAGATAAATGATACATTTTGTATATAATTTTATGGCATGCCCATAGAAATCATATTAAACTTGTTCTTGACTTAGTACTGTTAAGTTAATTACGAAACACATTGTGCAGTACTGATATATGTAAAGAGTGTTTTTTTTCCAGGTATAGAAGTTTAAGTCGGCATTACTTTCCAAGATGGCGACCAATTTAACAGCTGTCAAGTGATTTATTCTCAGTTTGGTTTGGCAATTCATCAAAACGATCATCAAGCAAGGCGTAGATTCGTCGAATGGGCCCAAAACGAGATTGCCGTTGTTCCCGATTTTCATAAGCGAATTTTGTTTAGCGATGAAGCGCACTTCTGGTTGAATGGCTACGTCAACAAACAAAACTGCCGCATTGGGAGTGAAGCTAATCCACAAGTGTATGTCGAAACACCGTTACATCCAGAAAAACTGACTGTTTGGTGCGCTTCATGGGCTGGTGGAATCCTTCTTCAAAAACGATGAAGGCCACAACGTTACAGTCAATGGTGATCGGTATAGAGCCATGATTACTAACTTTTTCATTCCTGAATGGAACAATCACGATGTCCAGGAGCTGTGGTTCCAACAAGACGGCGCAACATGTCACACAGCTCGTGCCACAATCGATTTATTGAAAGACACGTTTGGTGACCGCCTAATTTCACGTTTGGGACCTGTGAATTGGCCTCTAAGATCTTGTGATTTAACACCGCTAGACTATTTTCTGCGGGGCTATGTAAAGTCATTGGTCTATGCGGATAAGCCACAAACGCTTGACCATTTGGAAGACAACATTCGCCGTGTTATTGCCGATATACGTCCACAAATGTTGGAAAAAGTCATCGAAAATTGGACGTTCAGATTGGACTACATCCGAGCCAGCCGTGGCAGTCCTATGCCAGAAATCATATTTAAAATGTAATGCCACAAGATTATCTTTCGAATAAAAAAAAATTCATGTCAATCGAATAATACATCGTTGTTTTATTGCAATATAAAGTTCTATACCTCTCAAAAAACACCCTTTATAAGTGTACTATATTAATATAAATGTGTATTTTATTTTTTATTATGTGAGAATATATTTGGTTTTTTTTTGCTTCCTTTCAGTAAATTAATAATTTTTTAAAACAATAATCTTTTATTTTTGACTTTTTCATTACCTCGCGCCCCCCTCAATCACGCCTCCTAGGGGGCGCCCCACAGTTTGCTGACTTAAGTGTCTTTTTGACACCTACTACTACTACTTTAAAAGAATTAAATTTATAACTAATGAAGCATAGAGTTAAAAGTTTAAAAAGCATATGTTGATTAATTAAATTAAAATATAAAATAACCAAACAATACAGAATTAATTTTAATGGGAGGGATGAATCTGGCGTTACAATAACACATTTTCAATTAGTAACAATCCTGTCAGGTTTAACCTTAAATCTCCTCTGTTGGTAGTGTCCAGTTCCTTTTTTTTCTTTCGGAGATTGGCAACCGCGCTGAAACTGCTTCTTACTAGAAAAAATAATTAAAAACTTCCTCAGGATATTCCATAATTTGGAACAAATAACAAGTTTGCCTTTTTTTAAAGCCAAAATTGCTGGCATCCGTTTCTAACCTTTAAAATCTTCATTGGTGCATATCACGATCAGTTCCTGTTGTCACATGTGACATTTTTTACCCAATATGACTGTATAAATTCATTGCCTACTGTGGTGTTACTATAGTCAAATAATTCTCAAACCTGGTTTCAAAATCTCAATAAAAAGCAGTTAAGTGTTGAACGTAGTAAGTTAAAACGGGCAGACATATTGTTTGGGTTAACTTGAGAAAATTCCGAACCTGCAGTATTGTATTTCTTTAGTTTAACTCTCTCTCTGGAAAGAAACGCTGAAATGGTTCCCGTTTTAAAAAAAATTATGCTATCACCTTGTACCGGCAAATTAACCTCATTAAATTTAGTAAATAATTCGCTAAATTAGTAAAATTTGGTTTCCACTTGATTAAATTTTCTTTTAAAGTTAGTCACGGTCTAGTTAATGAGGGTCAATATCACATAGACCTCACTTACACCTCATTGACCCCCAAATTGTTTTTTTGCTGACGTGGACCCCCCTTGCAGGTCGTCATAGACCACTTTGGGAATCACTGGTGTAAAAGATCTTAATTATAAAGGCATCGTGCAAATTCCTCTTAAAATGGCAATAACATGCGAAAAAAAATATTTTTCGAGTTTTTAAAATTTAGTCTTACAAAATAGTGGCTATTTTAACAGTCTTAGAATACGTTAGAAAAAATATATGTTTATTTCACATGTTACATTCAATAAAAAGAAAAAAAGTGTCTATATAAGTAAAATTAACTTATTTTTTTCTTTGAAAATTCTTTTAACAGTTTGACAATATAAATGAAATATTTTCTTTTAACAGTTTGACAATATAAATGAAATATTTAGCAACTATAGGCTAGTTCATTTATTACTAAACAAAATTATCACAATATTTCATGATTACAAAACATCATCATAATAAATATAACTACGTTGTATTTCAAGTTCGAGCTATTGCTGTTAGGATCCTTTATGTTTGGTAAATAATTAATGAATATACTCAAAAGCTCAGTAATGTTTTGCATTTTAAATATGGGAAAATGAATACAACCTAAGGAGGATGAATGCTTTATTTAACAAGATGAAATATCTAGATTATATA
The DNA here is from genome assembly GCA_019973935.1 of Trichonephila clavipes. Lineage (NCBI taxonomy): Eukaryota > Metazoa > Arthropoda > Arachnida > Araneae > Nephilidae > Trichonephila > Trichonephila clavipes. The sequence goes on from BMAU01001230.1 coordinate 440,077, forward strand.
TACTGAACAGCAAAGGAGAACGTCTTTCTCCTACGTCTACAGCTTAGCGTCCCTAACATCCATCTACATATTTTCCCGTGTCTCGTTTTAGTCGGGCATTCCTGACGGGGTGTGACGTCAGTGTGGACTGCTCCACCCTAAGTACAGGGGGAGAGGTTGTCCATTGCACATATCCAACCCTACATCGGCCATCATGACCGGGAAGGCGACCTCGCCTGATTACAAACAATGATAAAATGCACAGATACATAGTAATGAAATATTAAAAATGTACACAGTTACACAGTAGATGAAAGAACTATACACAACACAAAATATCATCAAAGAAAAAGTACAAAAATACTGAAAAATGAACAAATATAAAGTAATATTTCATAAATAGAAAAAATTTTATACATTACCACTGGGGTAAAACAAATTATGTTAACGATACAAATAAGATCAAGGCTAAAATAAGAATCTGGAATAAGGAACAGGAACATATTGAAGCAAGATGCTCCTACTGCTAAACACTTAAATTTCTACTAAAATGAAATAAGAAAATGTTAGAGTCATTCAATAAAAATGGTATCAAAAATAAATAAATAGATAAAAAGTCTGTTGTTAATGATGTCCATAACGAAAGTCTTTCACAGGAAGAAAAATCGTGAACAGTTTTTAATGGAGAAATCAAGTAGAGTTAGTTTGGTTTGGCCAGGGTTTCATGAATTCTGCACAAGTAGACGTTTTTGATGGTCCGTCGACAAAATCACACTTTTCTACGTCATAAGTGTCATTGTGCTTCACTTTTGTAACTTTGTATGGTCCGAGGTATTTTGCTTAAGTTTCAAGCCTGGACCAAACTGAGTGCGTTTAATTGCTACTAGGTCATGTAGTTGATATTTATGAGCTTGTCTGCGTCGGAGATTGTACGTGCGGCGATTCTCGTCTTGAACTTTGTAGATTTGCTTTTTGGCATCTTGACGGAGAGCATCACGTTGTTCTTGGAATTGAGCTGTAATCTCATCGTTAAGAAGTTCGACAATCTCAATGTCCTGGCAAGACTTCATCTTGGTGCCGAAAAGGAGCTCAAATGGAGTCATCTTGATGCTTCTTTGAAAAGTTGAGTTCAGGATTTCTTGCAGGTGGGGTACGTGAGAGTACCATTTCTCAGGATCGTTGACAGAAAGTTTTGACAGCACAGCAATGATGGTGGAATTTTGTTTTTCAATTTAGCCATTAGATCTTGGAAGACCAGTTGTAATGGAGATATGAAGGATGTTTTGCTTTTTACAGTAATCTTCAAATGCGGAGGAAGTAAATGCGGATCCTTTATCAGTGATAATCCTAGCGGGGTTTCCGAAGGCATGTCTTTGGTTTTCTAATCGATTTATGACTTCTGCAGCGTCCGTAGATCTAGTGGGATACAGCCATGTAAATTTACTGAATGCGTCAATCACTGCAAAAACATGCTTATACTTCTTAGAAGTTGTCGCTAGGGGACCCAAATGATCTAGATGAAATGTATGGAGAGGTAAATTGTTTTTTTCTATCAGGTTAAGCGTGCCATCTTGTTTACCACGTTTCCGGTTTGTGAGAATGCATGTAACACAGTTTTGAATGCATTTTTCAACTTTGTATTTAAGTCGTGGGATGTAAAAGTCTTTGCTAACTAAATCTTGTGTGCGTAGAACAGCAAAATGTCCACGTTCATGTGCAGTTTTAATGATGTTAGCCTGCATTTCGTCAGGTACCACTAGTAAATCGGTGCCATTGACTGTTTTGTAAAGAAGTTTGTTTTTTACGATATAGTTGTCATGCGGCGTTGTTTCTAGAAGCGTCTTTATTGTTGTTATTTGGTCATCAGCTTGTTGTGCTTTGAGAAATTGAAGATGAACACTATTTTGGATTAGCATACAATGTGGAGGTCGACTGAGAGCATCCACATGAGCCATCTTTGAGCCTGTACGGTGTTCTATTGTATAATTAAATTCTTGGAGATAAAGTGCCCATCTGGCTATCCTGGGATTAAGCTCTTTTTTACTTAGTGTTTTGACGAGGGCGTCACAGTCAGTAATAATTTTGAATGATGTTCCTAGTATATAGATGCGAAACTTTTTAAGTGCTTCGACCACTGCAAGGACTTCTAGTTCAAAACTAGTGTACTTTCGTTCATGGTCTGATGTCTTTTTTGACATGTAGAATACAGGGTGAAACTGCTTGTCTTGTATGGATTTTTGGAGTAGGACTGCACCCAAAGCATCGATTGACGCGTCAGTGTGAATCTCAGTGGGAGAATTTTGGTTAGAAATACTTACAACGGGTTGTTGGGTAAGTAAGTATTTTACTTTTTGAAATGCTGTCTGTTGTTCAGCATAAAATTGGAAAGGGGAGTCTTTACGAAGGAGGTCCCTCAAAGCTTTTGCTATGGTCGAATATGAGGGTAAAAACTTTCTAAAATAGCCAGTAAGACCAAGAAATCGGCGAACGTCTTTAATATTTTTAAGATCAGGATAATTAATAACAGCTTTAGTTTTTGAAGGGGAAGGAAACAATCTACCGTTTTCTATAATATGGCCAAGAAACTCAATTGTATTATGTAAAAATTGACATTTTTTAAAATTTATTTCAAGTCCGTAATCACAAGCTACCTCTAGAACAATTTTTAGATATTCAAGGGCTTGGGACTCATTAGCAGCGGGAATAACGACATCATCCATATATGGGAGAACAATACTTTTCGAAATCAAATGTCGGAAAATGGCATTTATGTACCGCATAAAGGTGGAAGGACAAGTACTCAGTCCAAAAGGCATTCGTCTAAATTGATACTGACCATTGTGAGTAACAAAACTAGTAAATTTACGGCTCCTTTCATTTACCGCGACATGGAGAAATCCATTTTTAGATCTAGAGTAGTAAATATTTTAGCATTTTGGAGACAATCTAAAATATCGTCAATTAAAGGAAGAGGATAGTTATCTTTAATAAGTTTGCGATTTAAGCGTCTATAATCAATGCAAACTCTTGATTTCCCGTCTTTTTCTTTACTACCACAACTTGACTAGCGTACGGGGATGAACACGGCTCAACAATTCCATTTTTAACCCATTCATCAACTTGAGCGTCCACTATATCTCGTTCAGCAAATGGCAAACGTCGGGGCTTATGAAATATCGGTTCGTCGTCGGTGAGAGCGATGTCAAGCTCAATGTTTACAGTTTTTGTTTTTTTAGGCGTGTATGTCGATAGCAGTTGTTCGACTTCAGCTCGATTATGTTGAGAAACATTTGGACCGATATCAAATGTGGGTGAACCATCAGAAATCGTCATAATAAAATTTTCATTTGCATTATCAGAGGGCCTTAAAATTTGTGAAAATTTTACGCCTGTAGGCGATACATTTAGATGTGCTTGTTTAATTACGTCACAACCGATTATAAGGTCATAATTTGTACAAGAATTTGGTACAACAGAAATAGTAACAGGAAAAATTTGATCATCGATAGTAATTTCAGAATCAAAAGTTCCTATCACATTAATTCGCGAAAAACCAAAACCTGTTAATAATGTGTTGGTTTTTTTTTTCAGTGGCGGTGCATCTATATTTATGTAAGTAGAATTTCTTAATAGTGTTAAATTGCTGCCTGTGTCTACTAACCCGTTAAGTTTATGCCCAAAAATTGTTACGTCTTTACACATATTAATAGGAGAAGGCAATTCATGCACAGCATTTACACCAGAAGGTGGTGTAGAAGTGTTATTTAAATTAGCTCGTCGGCATTCAAATGATTTGTGACCATAAAGATTACATGAGAGGCATCTGGGGCCACGTGAATGATTAGGACAAGATTTTGATAGATGACCTATATCATTACAATTAAAACAACGTTGGGGATTTCTAGCTGCGTCAGAAGCGTTAAATTTTGTGGGTTTTCTTTGGAAGCTTTGTTGTTTAAAATCGCGTCCTCGGCTTTCATATGAATGACGAAAATTCGGTGAATTAGAGTTATGTATTCCCATGTTTTTAATGACAGTTTCATAGGTACGTAATTTCTGCTTAAATTCGGAAAATGAGGTTGCACCATAGAGGATTATTTTATCTGAACGAGGCCCATCAATTCCATTAATTACGTACTGGATAATTGATGCCTCGTCAATTTTTGAATCACATCTATTTGCTAATTCACGCATGGAATTAAAATATTGCATTAAAGTCTCGGTTTTATACATTTTCCTTTTTTCTAATTCACGGTGGATTTCTATTGAAGTGACTGAATCCAAAAATTCTTCAATTAAAGCTTTTTCGAATGACTCGTATGTATTTAAATTTCTTTGTGAAAAAAGAAATGATTTAGCAGTTCCACATACTAGACGTTTCGCGAAAATTAGTTTTTGAGAAGAACTGATAGCTGGGAATAATTCAAAATTTTCTTCAACATCGCGAAAGAAACTATTTACAGAATATAAATCTTCCCCGGTAAATTTTCTACTAGTCGCCGAAATATCCCGCAATAAAGTCCAAAACTGGGTATTCATCTCTGTAAGGGAAGCTTCGTTTGAATAGGGAGGAAAAAGTATTTTGTGTAAAAAGAGATGAAACGTTTTGATGTGCCGGCATGAAAGAATAACCTTGAACGCTGGGCAGGGAAGAATTGCTGACTGGATGTTGCTGAAACGGGGAGTGCTGGTCTGTCTTTTCCGCTGAAAAATTCCTGTCTAACGTGATTTGTTTTTTGAAACGTGGTTTTCGAAACTACGTTTTCGCCTTCAGAAAAGGATGCCTCCGAATTATTTAATGTTAGTTGGAATTCATCTAAGTTCGTCAAAGCTTTAAATATACTGTTGCATAAATTTTGCTCATTTGTTTCTACGTCTAAATGCAATAAATTAGCGACTGAGATAAAATCAGGCAATGAGAATTCGGTTAAAATTTTTCTTTGTGTTCTTCAACTTTAAACTCTTTAGGGAATATAGAAAAATTTCTTATTTTATTTCGCGAAGAACGGTCAAATTCGGTGAATCCTAATATAGAATTTAATGTTTTTACAGCACGAGTTGTACCACATTTCAACGAATTCGCAATTATAGGAATATCGCCTAATTTAATTTTTTTACAGGACATCTTAATATACAAAATTAATCACTTTGAAAATTTAGACGGTGCAAGGTTGTAATCAAAATTTCCCTATCACACTCTGAGTTAAAACTACTAAATACAGTTATTTTAAAGCCAAAAAAAAAAAAAAACGTTTAATTAAATTTTGCCTACCTGGGGTTGGGGAGCAGTCCGTACAATAAATCCAAAACCAGTTGAGGCACTAAGTGAATCCAAGAAAAAGAAATTCCAACAGCAACACGTTTTTACGCTTTTTGCAATGTAGCGTCCACTGAAGAAATATATTAACGCGTCTTAAAAATTTTCTCTCGTCTAGAGGAGATTTTCCTTAATATGCAAGAGAAAGGCCGAGCCCCCAAAATATGGGAAAATGACTACAACCTAAGGAGGATGAATGCTTTATTTAACAAGATGAAATATCTAGATTATACTGAACAGCAAAGGAGAACGTCTTTCTCCTACGTCTACAGCTTAGCGTCCCTAACATCCATCTACATATTTTCCCATGTCTCGTTTTAGTCGGGCATTCCTGACGGGGTGTGACGTCAGTGTGGACTGCTCCACCTTAAGTACAGGGGGAGAGGTTGTCCATTGCACATATCCAACCCTACATAAATGATCTACATCATCCTTTATAAGCAACTAAAGAAGTTAATTTTTATACAAGAGGCAAATAATATTTTCTCATTTAACCCTCTGACTGGATGACCCGCTAATTGAATTTCACTTCGAAAGCGATCTACTTTTTCAAAGCTAGCTAAGCCAAAAATGTTCCGATAAATTTCGCGAACTGCTTCAAAAATGCACGGCAGTTTAATGCCTTCCCCTGTTAAAGCCGCAGGAGGTCCTGAATTGGTTTTGCAGGGGATGAGTTTATTGCTTTTCGGTCTCTGTGTTCTTCGAAACGGGAGGTTTCTCATTCACAGCTGTGGCCTAGGGCGAGGATTGTGAAATGGACATTTTCTACACTTCACGGCCAACAGAAAGTTCACCCAATTTATTGCAAATATATATTTCATATATTTGGAAAACTTGCTCAATTTCTGATCTAAAACCAATTAGATTTTAAGAAATTTTAATTTTCTGAGTTTTGATTTTAAATTCGGTTTCATTTTAAAGCATTTTTGCATTCCTAGATTGAATTAATTAAAAATATTTTTAACACAATCCAATATTTCGTGTGAAACGGCAATTAACTACAATTTTAGTTTCTAAAATCATTTCTGTTTGCTCATGTTTTTGAGTTTTCTCACATTTACTTAATTAAGATTAATTTAAAGACCAATATATTTTTTGACACATAGTTTATATAATTTAAAAGCTCTTTACTTTGTTTTCATTATTTTTTTCCCTTTTGAAAAATGCCATGATCAAAATGTACGCAGGCTACTGTGATAAATAATACTTGAAAGGGATGGAATATGACTGAAAATGGTAAATCTAAAATGCAGCTTTTTCAGGTAATATTACAATTAGACTACAGAATACAAATGTTGCAGAATGAACTAAATATTTCCCTGATGTACCACAAACTACATTATAATAAATCTATTGTAGTACTACACTGCAGTATTTTAAAGTCATGCAACAAAAACTTAAACTTGTTTAACTGCCACGATGGGGAACTGAGAAAAAATAGATATTGTTTACAAACTTGGTGATTTCTGGATTACGTTTGTATAACTACTAATTTCTATATAAATATTTTGCATTTAAAACTCTTGTGAATATTTAAGGTTCTGATAAAAGTGAATAATTGATCAAATTAACAGTTGTTATCAATGTTATGTCTTAGAATATTTTGAATTAAAAAAGATATTTCAGTCATATTTATTTCAAGTAGAATTTTCATGTAGAGCATAAGTTGGATAGTAACAGATTGAAAAATTAAAGCTTTACAGGCAATGGAATTTTTTTTTATGCCTTTACAAATTTTAAATATGTTTTTCTCAGATTTTTAATTTTGAAGATGAGAGTGTTTTCTAATCCCTAAGGCGTTTTTCCTGTTCAAGATAGAGTCTTGAAATATCTTGTAAATGTTCCCTTACATATGTTTGTAGCATATCCCATATTTTAACTCACTAGATGGTAGCACCTTACAATGAAGTGTACATCTAGAATAGTACTAGTTTTCTCCGCTAGGGTTGCAGTATATATATATGTTGTGCTCATGGGTAATCTCTCTCTACGGAGACCACGCACCAGTGAGCTCTACAACCTTTTTATAATCATGAGCGATATCAGCGATATCAGCGATTTTATGGATTTCTCACCGACGCGACAATCAAAAGTCGCAGCCTGCGAAAAACTCAGGGATACTGTTCACAGCATCTCAGCCATGCATAGCTCTATCTCAGAAGGTGCAAGTACACCAACCAAGAAGAACTCCTTCCTTGAACTCTACCAGATGACTTCTTACGACTTGGCTAAGAAAAAAGACGAATTGGTAAGTGAGCTCAAAACCCTTCCCCCATGTACAAGAGATGATTGCAAAGAGCATAAAATTCCCCCAATTGTTGAGGATTCTAACGTTAGTGAATCCACTTTGGATAAAACTAATCATAATGTCAAGAAGAAAAAACAAAATAAAAAGCGAAAAAATAGAGAACTAAGGAATCCTCGGAGGAATTTATTTTTCCGAAAAAGACGGCTCGGCCCGTCTCTCCCATTTCTACCCAGGACCCGATAGAAACTAAAAAAATAATTTTTCCGTCCTCGAACAGGATGCCGAGCATCCACTCCCTACGAATGAAAATGTAATTTCCGAAACAATTACTCCCCCGACTAAACCCCCTACCCAGTAATGCTTAAAATAAAAGATAATTTCCGTGATCAGATGAAACTTATAATAAATAAATTCCCAAATCTCCGCAACAGAATCGTTGGTGATGTAGTAAAAATGTTCTCTAATGATCATGAGGAACGCAGATCCCTCATTCAATTTTTAAAAACTGACATAGATTTTGAATTTTACGTCATTGATGTTAAAAAAGATAAGCCCATTAAAGCAGTAATTAAAGGCCTCCCCAACTCCTCTAAAACCGATGATATTACTAGCGACCTAGCAGATGTAGGTTTCAAAATTGAAAGCTGTACTCAGCTTACTTCTAAAAGAACCAAAAAACCCCTCCCATTTTTCTTAATTATTCTCCCGAGAAACGCGCATAATAGCAAAATTTTCGACTTAACTCACCTAAGTTATTTACAAGTGAGAGTTGAGGGTTACCTCGTTAGAGGAATAACCCAATGCTTCAACTGTAATAACTTTTATCATACCGCCGCAAACTGTCACATGCAACCAAGGTGCTTAAAATGTGGAAAGAACCATGCCACGAGAAACTGCCTAATTAAAGAAAGACAGGAAAATCCATTCTGTATCAACTGCCAAGACTACGGTCACTCGGCATGCTACACTAAATGCCCCAAATTCCCCCAGCCGAAAAAAGGAACCCCTTTCGGAGACCCCAAGAAAAAGCGAAATTTCGCCTCTAAATGGATTAAAGAGGGAATTTCCTTCGCTAACGTTGTTAGCGGCGAAGTCCCCAATCAGATTCCTATCGATGACAAAAAGAAGATTCCCCCATGGATTCCTTAGTCAAGATAGTAACAATACCTCAGACTTAACTCAAGTATTAGAACTCTTCCAAATAATTTCTAATTTAGTCAAGAAAAAAATCCCAAAATCCTAGATCTACTCACTAAATTTAAAAAGCTAACTCAGATGAAGAAAAAACCTGCCTTCTCGCAGAAGCAATTATGGATAAAGTTTAAACTTTATCATTTTAATTTTTACTCATTATAATCAACCTAAAATTTTTCCCTTATTACTTTTATTTTAAATTTAATTTACTCTTCCATATTTAACTTTTAATTCTTTTTAAAATATCAAGTTCATGCAATCAATTCCAAGAGCTCACTTCCATTCTATCTCAAAGCCACACCACAGAAACTGGTTTCAGCCAATCACATTGGATCTCTCTCGAAGTCACGCCCACCCCTCCAACAAAGTTCCAACACAACGAACATCGCAGTTCCAGATAGAGGGCAGAAGACTGCTGGCGCAGTCTAGATACCTCAGACTTAATAATCACCGTAATCTCTCTCTCTCTCTCTACTAGAGTGTTAAGCGCGCTGATGATCTAGAACATGTGTCTACAATAAAGTTAAAGTTGTTAAGTTTTATCCGATTGCATCTTGCTTGAACATTAACGCAACATATCCTTCAAAGGTGACCTGCATGAATAAGATATTATGGCATTAAAATAATGCTTTATTTTTAAAATTTTCACGAAATAGCTAAATCTTTCGTCAAGAACTGGTAACCACGTGTAAGCTTCAAAATGAATGACGTAGGCGCCGTCAAGATACCGGCATATAACTTTCAAGATCCTGCTCTCTGGTTCACAATGTGCGATAGCACATTCCAACTTGGCTGTCCGAAAGCAATAACAGACAGCAGAACAAAATTTAATTACATCATCGCACATTTACCACCGGAAGCCGCAACGATCATTCGTGACGTCATTATGAATCCCGATCCTGTGGAGCCTTACGAAAAAGCGAAAACGGAGCTAATAAAAAGAAGCGGTGAATCATCCCATCAAGAAATCAGGATATTACTCATCGGAGAGGAACTCGGAGATAGACGTCTCAGCGAACTATAGCGCGACTCTGCCCACTCGTGTACAATCCATTCTTGCAGCTATAAGCCCGCTGACATTGGAGAAAGCTGCCGAAGTAGCCGATCGAGTCATGGAGGTGACGCCAATTGCGGTAAGTGCCTGTTCCGTTTCCTCAGACAAAAATTCCATTGAAAACCATGTACTTGAAGAAATAAAAAAATTAAATTTGCGCATTGATGAAATTTCGCGTAGCAGAAGTCGTAGTAGTAATCGTAATCTCCCATTTCATAAACGTAATCGCTCTAAATCAAAAACATACGAGCAGTGCTGGTACCATTACAAATTTGGCTCAGCAGCTCAAAAATGTCACCCTCCATGTAAATTCTCAAAAAACGAGTCCGGTTAGGTATAATGGCGACTACTGCCTTGCCAAGAAATTCTCGTCGCCTTTTTATTCGAGATAGACGTACTAATGTCACATTTTTAATTGACACGGGATCTGATGTGTCCATAATTCCAGCAACAAAAACACAAAGGCAAAATAATTCACAAATGACACTTTCTGCCGCCAATACATCACTCATACACGTATACACAACCCAAACACTTTCTTTGGATTTAGGCTTAAGGAGAATTTTCCAATGGACATTTTTAGTTGGTAACGTTTCAACCCCAATTATCGGTGCTGAGATTTCTTGTACAACTTCCGTTTAGTACCGGATATAAGTAAGCAAGCATTGTTAGACTCGGAGACAAATATTAAATGTCATTGTATTTTAGGCAATAGTAGAATTCATTCAATTAAAACTGTGTCAGGAGATAGTGTTTATCATGAACTTTTCAGAAAATTTCCTGACATCACAAAACCTCCCTGGCCTGATCAAGAAATTAAACATTCCGTAGTCCATTACATCGAAACAAATAGTCGACCTGTAACAGCTAAAGCTCGCCGCCTCGCTCCCGATCATCTCCGCATCGCAAAAGCGGAATTTGAGAACATGATTACTCTAGGTCATATGCGACCTTCCAAAAGTAATTATGCCTCACCTTTACATATGGTTCCTAAAAAAGTAATGCGACGCCAGTTTAACTTAAGTTAATTTGATTAATTTATTTCGTTCGATCCATTTTAAATAAAACCCGGTTCTATTCTTCTGTTGGCGTCACACTATAGTTTACGTTTAAACATTAGATCTTTAAAAAAAACAAATAAACTGTACGCTAAATAAAAACCATTTTCTAATTAATCATTAATTTATTTTAAAACAATAAGATTGAATTTACGTTAAATTATAAAGAGATACATAACAGAACATGACTTAACTGTCAACTACTAGGGATCTGAGAGAGAGGAATCATGGTGTGGACATCTCGAGAGTCTCCAACCGCGGTGTTCGTCAAATAGGGTCGTCAGACCAAAATCGGTGATAAAAATTGTGTCAGAGAGTGTCTCAATTCGTCGTGCATGCGCTTATATTTCGCAGCGGTTTACTTGTGTATTCTGGAGCGGATTTTTTTTTCGAAACTCAATCAGCTTTTCTGATTGGTCTGGGGTCAGTGGAGGGATATCCTCTCGCGGTCAATGACTTACCCCAAACGCGGGAAATTCCCAAAAAACATCCCAAACCATGATGTATTTATGGGTACATTGCCTTCTTCCAGGCGTGGGAACGCGTCACCCTTTTCGGTGGGGTGAGAGGCGCTCCCAGAAATTCCTTTTCTTGTAAACAACAACAGGGCAGATATAAAAATTACAGTTGCAATCCTTAGGGACCGGCGGCCCCCCATCAAAAGACAGCACAGAGTGGCGACCAGTCGGCGATTACCGTGCACTCAATGCTCAAACTATTAAAGATAATTATAGCGTTCCCAATATTTTAGATTTTACTTCTAATCTTCACGGTACAAAAATTTATTCTCACATTGATCTCGTGAAGGCATATCATCAAATTCCAATTAACCCAGATGATGTACATAAAAGTGCAATCATCACACCTTTTGGGTTATTTGAAAGCACTCGGATGCAGTTTGGTCTTTGCAATGCCGCTGCTACATTTCAACGATTCATAGATGAAGTCTTGCGAAATCTTCCATTTGTGTTCGCTTTTGTAGATGACATTCTGGTCGCGTCTTCTTCACCCGAAGAACATTTACAACATTTACAAATTTTATTCACACGCTTACAACAATATGGACTATCTTTAAAGCCCTCTAAATGCATTTTCGGTGTAACTTCAATAAAATTCTTAGGCTTTAAAGTATCTGAATCGGGAATAGAACCCTTGTCGGATCGCGTCGATTGCATTTAAAATTTTCCTCAACCTACTACACTCACGCAGTTAAGACGTTTCCTCGGGTTATTTAATTTTTATCGACGCTTTGTTCCCAAAGCTGCTCATTTATTAGCCCCACTAAATAAATTTTTGGAAGGAATTAAAAATTTTAAAAAGTCTAAAAAAAAAGTTTCCTGTAAAAATTTGCGTGACTCAATTCAATGGACTGAGGAGGCAGAGCAGGCATTTAATGATGCCAAAAACGCTTTAGCTGACGCAACTCTTCTTCGACATCCCATTCCAGGTGCAAAATTAAGCCTTTGGACTGATGCGAGTGACAAAGCCGTAGGTGGTTCTCTTATGCAACTTTGCCAAAACAATTGGGAACCTGTTGCCTTTTTGTCAGTGAAACTCTCGAAAAGTCAGCAGAAATGGTCCACATATGACAGAGAACTCCTGGCAATGTATATTTCGGTCAAACGTTTTCGTCACATGCTCGAAGGAAGAGACTTCATAATCTACACAGACCAGAAGCCTCTCATGTATGCCTTTATGCAAAATCCTGACAAGTGCAGTCCACGGCAATGGCGACATCTAGATTTCATATCTCAATTCAGTACCGATGTTCGTCATATAAATGGTACCCGCAACGCAGTCGCTGATGCACTTTCAAGAATTGAAGTGAATCAAATATCCAATTCATTTTTAGATTTCGAGGCACTTTGAAAGGCTCAACTAGAAGACAACGAATTACAAAGCTTCCAAAATGACGAGAAATCTTCCCTTGTCTTTAAACGTGTGCCATCTCCAGTATCAGCCACTGAACTTATCTGTGATACTTCCACTGGCTCTCCCAGACCATTTGTACCACATAATTTTCGTAGGACCATATTTGAGCATTTTCACAACTTAGCTCACCCTGGTGTTGCAGCATCTTTCCAACTCATCGCATCCAGATATGTTTGGCCAAACATGCGGAAAACAGTGAAAGATTGGGTCCAGAATTGTATTGCTTGTCAACGTTCAAAAGTGCACAGACACACGAAGACACCTCTGGGCACTTTCGCTTTACCTGATGCAAGATTTTCACACATTCATGTGGATTTGATAGGTCCTTTTACCATCATCAGAAGGAAAATCTTTTTGCTTAACAATTGTCGATCGATTCACTAGGTGGCCAGAAGCAGTAGCTATAGAGAACATTACTGCAGAAACAGTTTCTCGTGCCATTTTTGACACTTGGATCTCTAGATTTGGTTGCCCAGTTTACCTAACGACTGACCAAGGCCGACAATTTGAAGCTGCTCTTTTCAAAGAATTAACGAAATTCCTGGGCATAAACCGCATCAGGACCACATCATACCACCTACAAGCAAACGGTTTAGTGGAACGTTTACATAGAGTGCTAAAGAGCGCCTTAATGGCTCATGAGAATATCAAGTGGACTGAGAACCTACCTGCAGTTCTTCTTGGCTTGCGAGTAGCTGTGAATCCCGACATGAATGCTTCAAGTGCAGAATTAGTGTATGGTGTTTCCCTCAGATTACCAGCCGAGATATGCACTGACACATCTTCAATGCCACTAGACTACGGATTTGTGCAACAGTTGAAAAACCAAATGAATCATTTAAAACCCTTGTCAACATCCACTCATGGATTTTCAAAAATTTTTGTGCACCCTAAATTGGATGACTGTTCTCATGTGTTCCTCCGTGTTGACAAAGTTTCCCCATCATTGTCTCAGCCTTACACAGGGCCACACGAAGTTCTATCAAGGAATGACAAACACATAAACCATTAATATAAATGGAAAGAAAAGTTGTGTGTCACTTGATAGAGTTAAACCAGCATTTGTGTTCAAGGATTTGTCCGATACTGTTCCTGATCCTATCATTAGTGCAGAATCATCACATCGCCATCCAGTGACAACAAACATGCAAACTACCAAATCAGGTAGACGGGTAAGATTTCCTCAGAGACTAATAACTGAAATTAAATAAACTATTCAAGTACCAGATGGACATATATATTTTTTTTCTAAGGAAATTTGTTTAAATTTTCATATCTTATGATTTTCATACCTTTTCATATTATGTATATTTATGTAATGTAATCTCAAATATCTGTATGCATATTATATTTTCTTACAACGTATATAATTTCAAGCATATGTATATATAATGTAATTTTCAAGCATATTTCAAATAATTGTATTTGAGATTGTTTGCTCATGAGCATGTCATATATCGTTATTTCGATTCTCTCCATCACTGGGGGGATACTATTGTAGCATATCCTATATTTTAACTCACTAGATGGTAGCACCTTACAATGAAGTGTACATCTAGAATAGTACTAGTTTTCTCCGCTAGGGTTGCAGTATATATATACGTTGTGCTCATGGGTAATCTCTCAAGCTCATCAAAATTAATACTCCACCCCCACTAATTCGGATCATCAGATCCTTCCTCACTAACAGGACCTTTGCGGTCAGAGTCAATGACACTCACTCTTCGATTAAGAAAATACATTCAGGGGCGCCTCAAGGGGCGCTCCTCAGCCCTACTTTATTTAATATCTTTGTAAACGACATCCAGAAAACACGCCACACAACCATCTGCCTCTTCGCAGATGACACAGCGATCCTCGCTCAAAGCGCAAGCAAAGCCTGCGTCACCCACTTCCTACACAAACATCTGGCGGAGCTCGAAGACTGGTACAAAAAATGGAAAATAGCCATAAACCCAACAAAAACCGAAGCAGTCTTCTTCTCCAACGGAACCAGCGCTCGCCCTCCGGCACCAGTACACGTACAAAACCACCCGGTTCCCTGGTCCAAAACCGTAAAATATCTAGGTGTCATACTAGATCAGCACCTCTCCTTTAATCCCCACATTGTAAATGCTAAGAAAAAATTCCGAGCTCTTGCGTGTATTTACTCCCCTTATTTCACTCGGAATTCGCCTTTGAGCCTAAAAAATAGAATGCTTATCTATACCTCCATTATCAGATCAGTACTACTCTACGCCTGTCCAGTGTGGGGGCATGCAGCCCGAGGTAATATTAACATCCTAGAGCAATCCCAAAACGTGATCATCCGACAGATCACAAACTCCCCGTGGTTTATACGAAACGCAGATCTTCGATTTGCGTTACGTCTCAAAACCATCAAGAAAACGATTAAGAAAATTGCTGAAAAATTCTTCAATAACTTAGAATCCATTGATAACAGGACTCTCCGAAAGATTGAAATCTACACACCCGACCCCCAATTTAATCGACCGAGAAATATTCTGCTGCCTGACCACCCCCCCATCGAGTTACTGCCTCCCCATTGGACGGGACCTAGTCACCCTAAGAACTTTAAATACGGCCGCTCCGTCGGCCCCACTTCATTCGGAACGAGCAGCGGAGAGGATCGGTTCGCCGGTACTTCACCCTATCGTCCGAAATTCTGATCACCAGCCACTGACTTACGGACTTTGCTTGCGAAGGCGGAGTCAGTAGGCGCAGCCCACCTACAACGCAAACAAAAAGCTTCCAGCTTCTTTCCTTATTTTATTTTATCACTACTGGCAATTTTTAATTTTTTAAAATATTTTCATAAACTAAAAAAGGGCAAATCACTGTTTTGACTGTCCACCACCCCAAATTATTGACTGAACGGAGATAAAGACCTCTTCGGAGATCATGTGCTCCAATTGAACCGTCAACGACTCAACGACTCTCTCTCTACTAGAGTGTTAAGCACGCTGATGATCTAGAACATGTGTCTACAATAAAGTTAAAGTTGTTAAGTTTTATCCGATTGCATCTTGATTGAACATTAACGCAACATATCCTTCATGTTCTATAAAAGTTCATATAGATTTAGGTCTGAGAGCTCTAGTTATTTTTTAAAAATATCTTAATGTTAATATTTGAAAAAAGTTGGGTTTTTTCCAGGTTTAGCCATAAAAATAATTATTAAAATTCAACAAAGAGATATATTTTAAATTTTATACTTTTTGTTTCCAATAATCTAATAAATATTAATCACTTACAATAATTAAATATTTTTAATAATTTAACATTTTTGAAAAGTTTTAAAAATTTCAAAACTGTTCAATGCTTTAAAATTGTGAAATAATGGCTTGTCAAACTAACCTATTATTTTCAGAATCAATATAATAGTATAATTTGAATATAAAACAAAAATTAATTCTACTGTGACAAACTGTTTACGACTTCTACTCATACTGTAAAAAGAATGAAAGATAAATATATAACATAGTGGCAGTAAAAAACACATTCATAATATGTTAAAATCCTGTCCCGATACAAATTTCAATGCATTTTCCAAACTGTAGCTAAAAACAATTATATGTTTATTAAAACAGAAATTATTTATATTTAGATATATTTTTCCTTATTAAGTACATAATGAATAATGGCAAGATAATTTGTAAAATCCTGAAAGATTTTAATGAAGAAAAAAGCCAGACATAATTTTAGATCGTTAGAAATTTAATTATATAATACACAAATATGCATGGTTTAAAAGAAATAAGTTGGCTAAAAGAAAATGAAATTTACTAAAAATTTCCTGAATAAAGTAAATCAGATTTCATCCTCAAATACATATAATTGTAAGAAAAGGTTTTATTCAATTTACAATTAGTTACAAAAAACCTTTTATAAAAAATAATTTTAACAGGTATAAATAGCAAAAAAATATCAAAGAAGTATGAGAAAGACACATACATGTCTATAATTATATCTAATGTGCATATTTGGAACTGTTTAGCGTACTCGAATTAACTCAAGTGCACACGTCAAGGGTTTATATTGCATTCTAAGTCAACACGGTGGCTACTGACGAGCGACTACGTATATATATAATTTTGAACCGCGGTTAAGTGACGAGGACGATACCTGAGCTGATAACTCCCCTTCCAAACTTCCACATCACACCAACGTGAGGACTTTTGACCTCGACGTGTTTAACGTGCATCAGCTCCTCTTCAACGTTAAACTTTTGTGGTACTAGGGCTCGAACACAGGACACGAGTTCATAACCATGACCATCAGGCTACCGTGGCCGCAAAAGAAAATAGCAAGTTTGAAAGAAATGTAATGGAGAAGTATATTTGAAGAAATAACTTCAAAACTTAACGAAAAACCAAAATATCAAAATTTATTTTAGGAATAATAGTGAATATAACTTCGTACACCTAAAACCACTTTACGCAGTGTATTTTGAAAGTGAACGTTTCCCCTTTTAGAGAAACTTACTACAATTATGTCAAATTCCTTTCGTTTTGCTCTAAGGCAGTGTTTCTCAAAGTGTGGGGCGCGCCCCCTGGGGGGCGCGAGCATATCGAAAATTTAATGATTTTTTTTAAAAAAATAACCGGAAAGAAGTGAAACAAAATACTTTTTCAATAATAAAAGAAATACACAACAACACTGATATAATTTATGTTTATCATCTGGCGTTCGTCTGTTTTAACATAAAATATTACTCGTTAAAAGAAAAAACGAAACTCAGATCCTGAGAAAAATTTTAAGAAGATAAACATTTCATCACTGTAATTATTATTGAAATACTGTATATTAGTTGTAGAAAGAAAAGGTAGACATGATTCACTTTTCAGCCAGGCAGCATAATACATTTGCTGGTCATTTATTTGATTGACCTCCAAACTTACTGGTAGGGTTTCTACATTAGTTCCATCCCATCTTTTATGTATTTGTTTTTCGCATAGGGAAATTGTAAATAATGAAGAGTTTTACGATATTTGGCAAATAATTGATTGATTTTTGAAGGATTATTTGGCTAAGATTTATTTTTACGAGTAATCTCAAACATATAAAGCATAGTGAAAAACGTCATAATCCTTTTTAGAGCATCCGTATTTTTTTCTGAATACACTTATAACCAGGCAGCGGTGGCATCTGTGATCTGTATTGAAGGAAGTTGAAACTGATGCATAGTATTCATGATTGAGAAACACGATGAACATGAAACGAAAGGAAAATTTTCAATGGCTTCCTAAAGAACTCCATCAACTGAAATATGAAACCATAAGTGTACCACAAGGTTCAGTTCGACTTGTCAAAAAGACACATGAAAGAAAAAGTTCAACTTGCTATTTGTTGATCACCAAAGGTGTCACGAGTTCGAGCCCAGTACCACTAAAGACCCGTCGTGAAAGGGAGAGGTGCACGTTAAATCTGTAAAGAGCTCAAACGTCCTCTTGTTGGAATGGTGTGGTAGTTAAAAGAGGCCAGCTCAAGTATCGTCCTCGTTATCCATGGTTCAAAATTACGAGGTCCGTCTCTAAAAGCCCTCGTGTAGCTGAACAGTGCGACGTTAATATTCACTCACTCGATCATGAATGCTCATTAAAACTACAATTACTTGAACAAAATATGACAGCTTTGCCAGCAAGTAACATTTCTGTAATATTAGTGAAAAGTATCTTTGCTTTTCGTCCTTTATTAAGGTATTTCACTTGTCAATCATTTTAGTTCAGTTTTACTGGACTTTTTCTCAAATCATCAAAGAAAGAATGAACATTCCTTGAAAGCCGGTAAGTATACTTTCTCTTAATAAAATTATTCACTGGAATTCCAATTTGTATCGTGTAGAGTAAAAATAATTATAAATGAATGATTGGGGTGACTGAGTTCCCCCGCACTACCATCAGCGTTGGTATCGAGTGCGCGCCTGCTCCCGGGTTAAAACATTTTGAAGTCTTCTCGCTTTAAATATTAAAAAGTAACACAATTATTCTTCATAGGAATTTTATATTCTTTTTCATTACTTAAAATTAATTCTAAATGCTAATTCTGTGATGCTTAAAATTACAGTTCTTTTAAACAGTTATTTACAATTATAGCATTTATCTAAAAAAAAAAATCATTTTACATTTTTGTATACAATGTCGTGCACGCAGTTTTACTCTCCTTACAGTTCAGCTATTATATCAAGAATAATGTTATATTTTTAAAAAAAATTAATTCGTGCGAAGAGCCGGTGTTTCAGCCAGGATACGTTTAATGTATCAGTACTGAAGAAGGCATTTTATAAATAATTTCTTAATACTAAATTAATCTAAGTTTAATAATTATCAGTGACTTCCATGGGCTTGTCTTGTAGAGCAAAGTTTTTCAAAGAAAGGTTTAATATCAGATATTGACACTGAGTTATTTTTCTTTATTTAGCTGAGATCTATATTTTGTCTTCAAAGCAGCCACCGCAGAAAATCCTGTTTAACATAGGTAGGATTTTCAAAATGGTAATAGTATACGAAGTGCTTTTGTTTTCAGTGCAGAAATTATGATTGAAATTGGGTCGCCAGTATTGAAAGTTTGAGAAACACTGGTGTACTATAAAAATAATTATAAAAAAAGGATTGGGGTGACTCAATAACCCCGCTGGACCATTAGTATCGAGTGCGTGCCTGCTCCAGGGTTAAAACATGTTGAAGTCTTTTCTCGCTTTAAATATTAAAAATAATATAATTATTCTTCATCTGAATTTTATATTATTGTTCATTATTCAACATCAATTCTAAATGATAATTCTGTAAGGCTTAGAATTATAGTTCGCTTTAAACTAATTATACTTTGAGCAATCATTTAAAAAAATCATTTTACATTTTTGTAAACATTGCTGCGCACTTGGCTTTACTCTCCTTAAAATTCAGCGATTATATCAATAATGTTTTATTTTCTTATAAATGAACTCGTGCAAAGAGCGTGCACTTCAGCCGGTACTTTTAATGTATCAGTGCTCCATAGTAGTTTATAACTAATTCATTAATACTAAATTAAGAACAAGTTTAATAATTATTAACGACTTCCACGGGCTTGTCTTGCAAAGCAAAGTTTTTATAAGGAATGCTTATGATTAGAAATTGACCCACTGAGTTATTTTTCTATATTTAGCAGATATCTATATTTTGTCTTCTAAGCAGCCACCGCATTTTGCAATATGTTCAATTTAAAAATTAGAGAAAGGAAAAATAACATAATAATTATCCTATTATTTTATTTATTTATTTTGTTCAAAAGGAGTATACAAAATTTAATGCTTATGTTACTTATTTGTATGGTTTACAATTAAGATCGCCTTTTGTAGCTTTAGTATCAAAGTTCATTATTATTGCATTCAGTGCATTATTAATGTATAAGGGGGGCGCGATAAAAAATGTGATTGAAAAGGGGGGCGCCAGTATTGAAAGTTTGAGAAGCACTGCTCTAAGGGGATCCCCGAAACAACGTAATTTTTTTGATACACAAAATTACTTATGGTTGAATCTAATACAATTTCCTACAAAATGAATGAAAACCCTATTTTTATCATATAAATTGTGTTTGAATAGGAGATGGTTAGTTAATAAGAACATTTAAAACGTGTCGGCAATCTATGGACTTGTGGCACGTGGTACAATTCTTAGTGGCACTCAGCACTACTCTACAAATTTGTCAATTCTTGAGTGGATGGAAGTTGATAATAGACCTTATTTGACAAACATCTTCTGAGTTATGGACATTTATGAAACTACAAAATAACCTGAAAGATAATTCTAAGGATAAATTTACAGCTATTTTGTAAATAATTGAGTGTTATTGCTAGGGGATTTAATTGTTGAAAAAAGAAAATTGCGTGTACTCTGCTTCCCACTTATGATTCGGCATATCAAAGTAAAAAATCTTTCCTAATATGAAAAATATTTCGACTAAGCAAAGAAATTGTTTAACAACTGAATGCTCAGAATCGTGTCACACATTATACCCCTGGTTTTGCGATATGAAAGAAGAGTCGTGAAAGAGTTAATTCGCATTACAATTTTTATTTAACTGTAATGAAGGGAATCATTTATATTTCACTTTGTCTATTTCTTATTTAAGTAAATATGTTGGAAACATACATTTTTAATTTTTTTTATATTTGTTGAAAAAAAAGGAACATTTTATATTGTTTATTTTTATGTTAATAAATGTATTTTATTGATCCATAATTAATATAAAATATAAAACTGTAAATCTAAATTATTTACCTCTATTCTTTAAATCTGCAAATATTACCGTAAGAATCGAAGGATTTCAAAAATTTCCTACTATGTGGCACGCTGAATGATACTGACAGATTGGTTTTTCACGTCTTAGCTACACAGTTGCCGCCCCTGATTTAAAATGTTGGATTAAGATAACCATTATATTTTTAAAATTTTATAAATATACAAAAGGAGAGTATTTTGTCAATACATGTTTTAAAAGGAGTAAAGTTTACGAGAACGAAATATAAAATTGCGTTAAAATTATTGGTACTCAATCAACCGTACTTCTTTTATATATATATATATATATATATATATATATATATATATATATATATATATATATATATATATATATATATATATATATATATATATATATATATATATATATATATATATTGTAATATATATATATATTGTAACGTCGTATAGCTATCCTTCAATAAATAAGGTTACAGTTTCATATAGAAATAAAAAAATATTGTTTATTTGATAAAAAATTCTTAATGAAGTAATATTGCCAAGCCGGTGTAGTCAGTTCATAGTCCATTCTCAACGCCACCGGCGTTCATCGTCTTTTCTCTCCAATCCCGGACTCCTTCCGCCCGTTCTCTCTTCTCCTTCCGTCCGTTCTCTCCTCCTCTTCCGACCTCCTTTCTTCTCTCTCGGACTCCTCTCCCGACCTTTTTTTTTTGTCCTTTTCCCGAACTTCCTTTCCCCCCCTGTCTCCTGAAAAAGAACCCTTTTTAACCACCAGGGGTGTGTTCACAACACGCCCCTCGCTTCTTCTTATTGGCAGGTCACAAAAGTCTCTCTTGACCTCCCTCGTCCTATTGGCGCATAACACGCCAAAACACACCCGAGCCGTCTGGCCCAAGGCACCATAGTTCCTTGTCCACATCTGGACACACTTGTCCATCACGCCACCTGTTTCTAGTATCCCCTTCACAAAACCCTAGAAAAGATGACATGATTATTTTAAGATAGGCTTCGCCTATTGTCAATGGGGCGCCGGCTCTACTTTACTATTATGGCGACCCGTCTGTCTCTCTTCACTCCCTGAGTTCAGACAATAAACAATGGTCCCATGGCCACGTGCCCTGGTCATTCCACAGCTGGTGGATCATAAAAATGCAGGGACAATCGATGACGTCGAACTTGTCCTTGACCAGCTGGTGAAACCATAAAACCTATTGTGAATCGAAAGATGGGAATTCACACCCATCGACGATGTCACAATATATATATATATATATACATATATATATATATATATATATATATATATATATATATATATATATATATATATATATATATATATAAGAAGTACGTCGATAGAGTACCGTAGTTACTGCCAACTCGTGACAATGAATTGGAAATTAAGTTCACAATTCATTGTTATTAAAATATATAAAATTTTACATGGCTTATTTTTGTATTCGTTATTTTTATATTCCTTACTGAAAGCAACAAATGGGAGTTCATTACCTGCCAAAACTGTAGAGGCCTGGTTGTTTACTCCACAAGCTCCTACCTTATGCTTACTCTGCCCTACTAAGTAAAAATGCCGTCTTCTGCTCGTCAAGATTATGGAATTGCAGATATTGTTTTCCATATATTTTAAATATTAGTTTTCTAACTTCTACATCAGCCTTTTAATAGTCTACACTCCTGCAAAGAAGTCTGAATTCAAAACTATAAAAACATATTATTCCCAACAATGTCATTTATACCTTTATTTTTTATAATCTATGAATGCGTTAAACTATTAATTTGTTATCGCGACTATTTAATATTAAATGCGAAAAAAAAAACCGAATAAGTTTCAAACTGAAACTTAAATTGAATTTTTCAAAAATTGTCATCGATATTCTCATAACTTTTACATATTGTCATTTTAGCATATCACACATCTATCTTTTCTATGCAAAAATCTATTATAAGTTCATCAAATGTTTCAGCATATTTTTACTCATAACATGCAGTTTTCAACCACATTGTGAGGTCGCGGTAGCCTAATGGTCAAAGTAACGGACTCGTAGCTGACGAGTCATGAGTTCGACCCCAGCACCACTGAAGATCCGCCGTGTAAGGGAGCGATGCTCAAACGTCATCCTCGTCACTTGACCATGGTTTAAAATTACGAGGTCCGTCGCCAAGTGAGTGAATATTAACGTCGCACTGTTCAGCTACACGAGGGCTTTTAGTGATGGACCTCGTAATTTTGAAAAATGGTCAAATGACGAGGGCGACACCTGAGCTGGCACCCCCTCTCCTAACTACCACACCACACCAACGAGAGGACATTTCAGCTCTCGATAGATTTAACGTGCATCGCTGCCCTACACGGCGGGTCTTTTGTGGCACTGGGCTCGAACTCGAGACATGCCAACCATGATTCGATACCTTGACCACCTGATACCCCGGCCACAGGTCCGTCGCCAAAAGCCCTCAAGTAGTTGAGTAGAGAAGAGAGAGAGTGCGACTTTAATATCCCCTCACTTGATTAAATTATATGAAATTTAAGGAATACTTGAAAAAATATTAGAAGTCGAATATATATATATATATATATATATATTAAAAAATTAATCTAATGAGATAATTTTAAATATCCAAAGAATTATTAGTATTTATGGTAAATATATATGTTTTTCAACTGAGTATGTGAGACACACATAAATATCTTTTTCGAAATTCCAATGCAGAATTTCAGTGGAGCTAATACAAAATTCCTAGTTTTGCATGGTTAAGATTATAAAAATGTCCAAATTTTAATAACCTTTTCTTCAGTCAACCACTAATGGAACATGAATGATGAGGGATTATGCATAAATATATATTTTTTTAACTTGAATTTAAAAAGGATCTTTATATTTATTTATATGCGCAAATGTTAATTGTAAATTTGTCCAGATGCTTTTAAATACTCTTTATTTGAAGATTCAAGTTAAAAAATATAAACTTGAAGTTAAAGTTCTCTTTGAATGAAATTAATGTTCAGACATTCAAAATTCAAATATAATTTGTTATCTGAACAATACAAAACAAGGGATTCTATGTAAGATGCCCTGAATATCTGGCTTTAAACTTATGAAAAACTAAAAGATTTAAATAGGGTTTTTTAACAATACATATAAATTTTTTGCAAATAATGTAATACAGAAGCTTAAAAATTATTCATGTTTAGAAGTGTCCGAAATTTTAAAAGATTTTAAATTTTGAACCTTTTTTTTTATTTTTTTGACACATAACAAAATAATCATTTTTTAAAAAAAATCCCTGAAAGTATTGATTAAAATAAGAACAATGAAACAGTAAATTATCCTCAATGTTTTAATATATAATTTGAATTTAAATACTACAGATATTTTTTAAAAACTTAGACATACTTTATAAAAACTTAATTCCATTTGAGAATTTTAAGGTAAAGTAAAAAATTGAGAATTCTCAACTCGTTGACTTGCAATTTATTTCCGTACACTTTAGGGTTTAAAGAAATTCTTCCGAGATTTTACGATTGCTAAAGGAACCGGTCTCCCCGTGAGCCATAAAAGTTCCCCTCAATGCCCATTGTGTCTCCCCGACCGTCTCTAATTATCTTTCAAGATCGTAAACCTTTAAAGGGGGAAAAGAATGCGGAAAAATACCACCTTACCGATTTTGAACACATTACTTGAAGGGGAAAAAATCTGTTTGGTTCATTTTTGGTGAGTCCCCGGCCTTAGGAAAAATTCAGTGTGGTCCGTTTTCGAAGCCTTTCTAGTAGGGCGGAAAAATCCATGCTGTTCAGTTGGAGGGTTAAATAACAATGTCATTCGAAAATGTTTTAAGAAAATTACGGTACATTCAAGCTACGAAAACACACATACTTAAAAATGTTAATCAACATGAAAATATTCTACGAAACTGATGATATTTATATTTATGTATGCAAAAATAAAAATAGATAAATAAAATGAAAAGGCACAAATGCGGTAAAATAATTTTTTCTTTTCACTTTATCTTACGCAATGATTTAAATTCCTGGCATTAAAAATCTAAAAAAGAATTTGAAATTGAAAATATTCTTACCTTTTTTGTTGTCCGACTTTGTCTTGTTTGCATAAGCACAGGAAGCTAAAAGAATTAGTTCGGAAGTCAAATTGATACAAGATTCCCTCAGTTTTCTTCGAAAAAGGGTATTTTTCTGAGGGTCATTCTGCCCCTTTCTTTTCATTCATAAAACTTGATGGTTTGACTTTCATCACTTTTGTTGCGACTGATTGCCAAAATCTCTCTTTCAATAGTACCCGAATTCAAGCATACAAAGCATCAACAGTTGAAGGAAATTAGTTGAAAGAGAAGAAATCGGATGACGAAATTCTTTATCACCCCCTTCCCTCATGGGACCAGTGTTGGGAAACACGGCTTTAAATACTAATGAATACTGGTAAAAAAAAACAAAAAAACTCTAGGACTCGATTGAAAACGTGAATATTTTGCATACACATTTTTAATTTTTTTTTATTCGAATTTTTATTTTAACTCGTTTATTTTCTACATAAACTAGCTAATTTTACAGCCAATTTGCCGCCCCGGGCAGGGCCCGGCTTGCCCACCCCTGCTTTTATAGCGGGGAGAAAGGTAAATTCCTAGGCGTAATCCTGTCCTAAATGTTTTGAAGCTTTTGGTTTATGGGGGGAGAGGGGGAATTCCTAACCCCCTAGTCACAACAGAACAGCACTGACCGCTCCTCGCTCTATATAGTACAAGCTGACCCCCTTAAGGTCAACATTCGTTTTGCCTTCTCCATCAAAAGAATGCGTCATGGCCTTGGCTGGACCCAGTTAGGAGGTGTGGCCTAGAGCGGAGGGTGAGAAATGAAGTGTATTTGTCGGTACTTTTTGACGCTAGTTGCAAATAATTGTTCCTTTTCGTATTTCTTGAAGTTACTTTCACTCTGAATGATTATTTTATCTTCTTTACAGTTTGCTTAAACCAGCCATTTTCAAATTATATATAATGTCATTGGGATAAAAGCGTGGGGTGCTCTATATTAATTGTTATAATTTCTTACTAGTTCTCTATTCCGAAATGCTGAGTTGGTGTAAAAATGCATTACAAAGCACCCAACGCTTTTATTCCAATGACATTAACTTTCTCGTTATTCATTTTATTCTTATATTAAGAATTATTTTTTTACTTTTTAGTGCGATTCACTATAAAAGTGTTTTTTAGTTTTTTTTAAAACTATACTTTAATTTTCCTTTTTTAGTTCGATCTACCATATAAAAGCCTGTTTTTTTTTAGTTTTTAAAACTATTATTTATTCTTTGTTGAATTTTTATCCTTGAGTTTGATATTTGGAGCCGGGATTATGTGGCTGCTAGAATTAGTCTTGCTCTAAAGCAGGGGTGTCCAACACGCGGCCCGCTGACTCTTTTTAAAAAAATTTTAAATATCAAGTTTTTTCCTTTTGAAATTTATTTGAGGGGAAATTTATATATATATATATATATAAATCTACAATGTATTTGCCTGATACCTGTTCTAGTTTTAAAATAAATCCTTTTTGATAAGATAAATGTCCTTTATTTTAAAATAGATTTATATTTTATCAAACAGTTACATTTGATTTTACTATAATAAATTACTTTTTTAATAAATTCTGAATTGCATTATGCATTTCCTTTACTATGAATGGTACATGATTCTATGTGTGCGAGACTTTCATTTCTCCTCTTTTTCTGTTTGGAATGCCCAAAAAGCAAGAGGCAGTCAGGGATGTTGTGTAAAGTTTAAAAAAAATATTCAGGACGGTTAAGATAAATGGCAATGTATACTTAATCGTTTGCGAATGATAGCCCACAATCGAATCTCAACAATGAGTAACGAAAGATCAATTCAAAAGAACCACCGTAATTTTCAAGAAAATGGCGGCAACACACTTTAATATTTTAAACATTATTTGTGTTCATTGCATTATTATATTATACAAGCATTGTTATATTATGTATGTCTATATACATAAAAAATTATGAAAATAATAATTCATTCTGTTTTAAATTTTTACTCCAATAAATGTTGTTTTTATTTGCAAATCTGATAGGAAGGTACATATTTTTATGGGCGGCCCGCGAGGTTATAATGTTTTTCCGAAGTGGCCCGCAAGGTCATTTGGGTTGGACATCCCCTGCTCTAAAGGAAGATAAAAGGAAAAATACCAGAAGTGTTTTTTAGGGAAATAGATCGAGGGTGCGACTCCCCATCAAATGAGTTGCTCTATAGAATTCCAACTTTTTCTCGAAGGGGAGTGAGTGAGTGAATATTATCGTTGCACACTATTTCGTCCCTAATTTCGGCGACGGACCCGTAATTTTGAACCAAAGTCAAGAGACAAGGACGACGGTTGATTGCGATTTGCTTTTCCTTCATCCGGTACACTTTTCTATAGGAAATCATTTAATAGAGTTTGAAATTTGTTATTATTGATGTTCCTTCTTGTAATATTCGGAATAATGTAAATTTGGGTATATCAATGGCGTGAACCATTGATGTACCCAAATTTCTCTGTGTTAAGAGGAATATGTCTTTTCTCCTTAATCTTTGCATTTATGCGTACTTTATTTTCTTGAGCGACCACGAAAAGTAGACTATTGCCGAGCAAAATAAGATGCCTCAGCTCAACTCTTTTTATCACGAGGAAAAAACAGGAATTGGATCAAACGAATTACCCTGAAAATATTACAAATAATTTTTCCTATAAAACAATTGTTTTTAGATAATTAAATACTTTTCCGTTTCGCCGGGGCGCAAATCTCGCCAAGCAGACTTTATTGGCGACAACACACAATGGAGTAACTTCATGGACAGACTGACGCCAGTCAGTAATCACGTGATTCCAACGTCAATAAACAGCACGTGCGAATTCATACCATTTATTTTCCTATACGTATCTTGACGTCTTTCTTGTGTCTTAATTTTATCTAATTAAAAACATATGATATCATTGTATTTTTTGCATTATTCTAGTATATATATTTGTTAGGAAGTAATTTTAACAACTCTTTTATATAATTTTTGTATTATTCTAATTTATTTATCTAATTAGGTAATTGTCTACTTCCGACTAGTGTTAGTGGGCATATTTGTTTATCCTAGTTCGGTTGGATCGTAGCATTTATATATAGTTCATGGTACACTTAGGTATGACTCTTAGTTATTTTAGTTCTTAATTTAGTAGTTATTTATTAAATAGTTTTGCGCAAGAATGGTTGGCAGTATAGAATTAAAACTTCTTTTTTAAAATTGTATGATTATCGAATAACATTGATATCATTTCTTTAAAAAGAGCTCACACCTATTATTATACAACATAGTGTCAGTTAGGTGTGAATAATATAAAAAATGTCTGTTTGTAATTTTAATTAATAATTCAAAGTCAGGAGAAAATATTTATTCTGAATTTTTTCAATTTGATGATAATTTGTGGGAGGAATGTTTACAAAAATTAAAGAAATGTTTCTTTGATTTTTACCTTCCACACACAAATTATCGATTTCTAGGTTGAATCCTAGGAGGACCCACTTTTGGTCGCCAAATTTTGAGCGATAAAGGTTACAATATGGTAACCCTTCCATTTCATCCAAAAATTTGGATTTTCAAATCACCGAAAAAAATGGCAACCCTAAAAAAAGTACAACGTTTTTCGCCTTTTCCGAAAAAACGTCATTTTGACATTTGCCTTCGTTTGAGAAGGTTTGCTATCCACCGGTTGTTAAGAATGGCGTGTGAAAGGAAATTAATTGAAAGTGAGGCTACGACAGGTTTCTTTGTGCTCCTGGGCACAAAGGGGAAGAAAGAGACGTTAGAATGGTGTATGAAAGCTAATTTAATTGCTTCTCGTTATGAATGTCCGAGGTGTAAAAAAATATGCGTTTGCAAGAACGAAGGGAACGGTTGACGGCTACGAATGGCGTTGCCGCAACCAGTCGAAAGATAATCGCCACGACGTTGTTCGGAGTGTGAGAAAGGGCACTTGGTTTAGCGAAAGCAAACTTGCTATAACTATTATCTTGCGTTTGACGAGATATTGGTTTGGCAAGAGCATGAATGCGTTCGTGGTGAATGTGACTTGAAAGTTAATAAGAATAGGTTACAAGTTGGTGGATGACAATTTTCATGAATTCCTTGCATCCATCGCAAGGGTGTATCCACCAACGGAACATGACGAAATGCAAGCGCCTTTTAAAATTTTTTAAAAAGATTGATTTCATGTATTTCTTCGATTTTATATTTGCGAAACGCCCCTTGCGTCCTTTTTTAAAAATGTAAATCATGTTGTACACACTGGTTTTAGAATGCTTTTTTAAAATAAATTTCATTGCTTTTTTTTTTTTTCTCCGTTTTTCTTTATATAATGTATTTATTCGATTTCATCTGCGCGAAACGCCCATTTCATCCCCCCGCTGACGCATGCGCTTCCCAAGAGTTTTTCGTCATTCACGCCTTTTTGAAAACCTTCAATTTGGCCCTTTTTGGCGCCAAAAACAGCAGTGGGTCCTCCTAGGATTTTACCAACATTAGTTAATATGAAAGTTTTAGATAAATGAAGAGAATTATCTTTTGGTAAAAGTGTTTTTTTCCATCTTTTTTGAAATCTCAGTGGCTACTTAAGAAGTAAGTATTTGTTTATCCATGATTTAACTATTTTCCTTTTTTGCACAAATCCTTAAAATAGTTTAATTCCTGAAAACTCAGTATTATGCATGTAAAGGTAATTAAGGATGCAAGCATATGATTCATATATATGTCTCCTGTGATTAAAATTGAATTTTTTTTACAACTTCATGAATTGCAAATTGTATAATAGTATGGCTTACCAATGGGGACATTAAACACTCTATGTGAAGCATTATAAGTGTCAGACATTTGAAATAATCCCGTAATTTTGGTTTGATTTATCAATACTATAGGAAGTTCTTAATTTTTTTCCCTTTGTACTTATATGCTACCAACTGATAAACCTGTTCTTCACACAGGTGTGAATTTATATATATAAATAATGTTATGCATGAAATTTCTCCCCCCCAGTACTTCATTATTTAGAAATGGTAAATAACAATTTTCTAAAAAATATATTATATTTACTCGAGTTTACCTACCTACACTTAAAATTCAAATGAATATTTTATTTCACTGTGGAACAGTTATTTGTTGAAAATGAATTTTTTGTTTACACAATGTATTGCGTATAAGTACTTCATATATATTTTGTACAATATTATGAAGCATTTAAAGCTATTTGAAAATGTTTCTAATAAAATAACATTCCTATCTGATTTACTTAGTAATTATCTTTTAAAAATGTTTGGAATTTTTTTAGAAATGATTGCATAAAGTAATAAAAGAAAATACAACTTCACTATTAAGTTAAAGAAATAAATCATATTAATATATAATTTTTAAAAATATTTAATGTAATATGAACTTCACCTTTATATCTCGGCTACTAAATATTATGCATTGATATGCGACACTTGGATCACAAATTCAGATTATTAATGTGAGTATGATCTATATTAAAAACTTACATTACAAATTCAATAATTTTTTTAATTGCCTTTGTATAAAGTGCTTATAACATGTTGAACTTGTAATAAATAATTGTATAACATTAAAGAATATTTCATCAGAAAAAATACTATAATTTTCACAAATTCAATTTAATTTCTAATTGAATTGCATACTTCTTTAAGCTATTGTTTATCTTATATTAGATAGTTAATATGTAAGTTTTTGATTAACAATAAATATTTATCCTTTGATGAAAATGAATCTTATTTTTACACAATGAATTGCAAATAAGATCGAAGCAATTTAATATAATATGGAAATAAATAGTTGCTTAAATTTTGCATTCACAATTTCTACTAGTTATGTCTCTTGACCAGATATTTATGTTTAGTGTTAAACACTTGAGTTCCATTTCATGCAAACTTAAAACTTACTTGGAGAAAAATGTATTGGCATTTTATTTTGTTATCACTAAAATGTATCTAAAGTGTCCTTTTATATATAATTATACTTTTTAAAAAAAGAAATTGATCATTATAATACACAAGAGCCCAAAATTTATCTTCGAAGCATGTGTCACACAAAAATATCAATGATTTTGACCAATTAACCTCTTAACAATAATTTTGAAAAAAGATTCTCTGTAATTCTCTTCAATAAATATCATAAAATCGATCAAAGTACTCTTCTTAGGTCAATATTTGCAACAAATTTATTCAGGACATATATCATGAGAATTATTTTTGCAAAAGTATAAAATAAATCTAATCTCTATAATGATAAATCTACAAATTGTGCAAATACCAATAAATGCATATTTGTTATACATATGTAGTAAAAAAATTTGTATATGTGTGAGACAGTTTTTATACCATACAGTCAAACTCTGAAAAACATATGTGTTGAAACCATGCAAATATATTACAATTTTTATTTTTTTCTAAAAGAATTATGAATTCAAAAATGACTTTTTTTTATTTTGGTCATGTAGGAGTGTGTGTGAGCGGGACTTTTATATTTAATATATGGACACAAATTTATATTCTACTATATACACATTCTAATTTAAAAATTTTAATGCCTTAATTTATTACCATATTTGGAATTCAATCCTCGATAAATCATATATTTTACCTTAAGTAGTGCAGCGAATAAAGATTTTTAAAATGTAGCACAATTTTTTTTATGCGTAATTTTACAAATGGTAAATGATAATTTTGATTTCTAATGTTTGAAAGTGGTTCTTATTTCATCAACTAGTATAAACATTAACAAAGCTGTAATAAAGTAAGATATTTTTCCATTTTTTCTTTTTCCCTGTAATATTGTAAAATTACTAAGTAAAATAAGTTTTATAAATATATATACTTTTTGATTTTAAGAAAAAAATACCCTGGGGGTAGTCAAGCGCAATCCACCTCTCTTCCCCTTCCACCAACCTCATGAAAGGACTTGCGGCTGGACGGCTATTTAGAGTAACCATATGCCGCAAAGGCACTATACATTTACAAACATTCATGCTTTCTTCGGGATTCGAATCCAGGCCTTATGGCACTGCAGTCAGCGTCACTAACCACTATACCGGACGGGCGGCCTTTGATAAGTAAAAATCGCTATTGCTTAACATGGAATTTTTCCAGTTGAGTTGAGTTAATATTAACGTCGCACTGTTCAGCTACACGAGGGCTTTTGGCGATGGACCACGTAATTTTGAACCATGGTCAAGTGACGTGGACGACACCTGAGCTGGCACCCCCCTCTCCTAACTACCACACCACACAATGGAATTTTTCCAGATAGAAATTTAAAATGTACTTGTATGGATTCATTGACATAAGCCAATAGGTACACTTAGTCTCGATAAAAGAAAATCTTAAAACATTATTTTAATAAAATATTCCATTAACACTGATTTAAAGACCATAAGGGTATGGAACTGGGAACCAGAACTACCTGGAAAAATGTTCTGGTTAAGGCTAAGGCTCACCCAGGACTGTTGAGCCAACGATGACGATTTGAATACTGCAGATAATTACTTATAAAAATTTTCAGTATTTTAATAAAAAGCAGCAGTGCTGCAATTTATTTTTAAACTTTCATATCCAATGAGATTCTGTTCCATAAGCACAAATCAAGTGATAATTAACGCATTATTAAAGAACACAACAACATAACACATAAAATGAGCAATAGTTTTGGTTTTCAATACATTTTATTTTATGATATCAGAATACAAGTTGAGTAAGCACAAGTTACATAACCATAAAATGCTATAGGTTCATAAAAATATATAACCACGAACATGAGGCGAATCTTCATCGATATCTTTGTACTTTGCAAAGGAGATCACACTCCTCTATGTTTACAAAATATTTATGTACACACTTATGAATAAATAGATACAAAATTTGGATGTAAGGCATGGAAGCGGTTCACTAACAGATATCTTGTGCAAAATATAGATTCCTCGCATAACGACTGCTTGATCCCAGACATCGGATTTGATTGTCTTTTACTGCATCTCATAAAATTATAAGATCCATCGTCTTAAAAATAAAATCAATTAAAATACAAAACATAAGCATCTAATCTAGGTTTTGTTGAAAATGCTCTAGAAATAAAAACTGTTTTGAGTAATGGACTTATAATATATATTACAGTAGAGACAATGAGAGTTAAGATTGTACAAGGCATGTGTGCATTTTTCAACAATCGCGTAAAAAACAAGAATTAATCCTTTAATTGCACGCTACTGATTATATAACAAGCACGATAATATTGTGCACAGCGATGGGAAGACATGACAAATGATATTAACATAAAATATATAACAAGACACAAACAAGGCTTGTGTCGCGCAACTTTTTCCCAGATCGCTTGTAAATCTATCATTCAATAAAAGCCGTCCTGCAGCTTTGATGCAGTACACTCCTAAAGCGTACGAGAAAAAATTTCTTTAAACTGCGATAAATAATGTAAGCTTTTCTCACTATTATTGATACAAAAACAAACATGAAAAAGTAAGTAATTAAAAAGTGAATTCTTAAGTACATAAACATAATGGTACAGATGTTCAAAAATATACAATGCAAGTTTCGAACTTCAGTACAATACTGCCATTCCAGTAAATGGCAAAAACTCCTATCCAAAATTAAATTAACTAAATTGGAAAAATATCTTTACCAAAACAATTATCTTTAATACCTATAAAAAAATAAAGTCTTATGTATAAGACTTTCCTTGTCCAACAGGGCCTTGCATAAAATTTGCTTTTGAAAGCCTTAAAAACTAAACATTTCAGACACTAAAAAAAATTAAAAATATAGGGTGCCCGAAAGGTTGACTACACTTCCAAACAATTAAAAATAAACAAATATTTTCACTTACGGTTTTATATATTCCATAAAAAAATTGGTTTGAAGAAATGCAAACTAGATGGCACAACGTCCCCGTTTTTCAACATCCTTGTTTCAAACTAGCTTCACAAAAACAAGCGCAAGTTGTAGCATGGTTTATGGAATTTAAAACTGCAACTCATCTGCAGCGTAAATGGGGCACCCCAGTTTGGAATTGAGAAAAATTTCCTCTTTCCATCCATCGCCGGGGAGTCCAATCGCATGGCCACCCAGATCTCTTAAACATAACAGACTTTTGGACTTCTTCGTATACGAGAAAAACATTGTTTACCAAGCTTCAATTAGTGACTAATGCACTTAAAAATCGAATTACTGTGGTCATTCAGATTGTATAGAACATTACTAGAAATATCGCAGACACGATGTTGCAGGCAACGGATGGTGCGTGGTGTGCACATTGAAATTGCGCAATACAGTAATGTAAAAAAATAAAAACACTAACGTTTTTTTTATGGAACAAAAAAACCTGAAGTGAATATCTTAAAATGTTTTTTGCAATTAATATTTAAAAATGTAGTCATACTTTTAGGAAGCCCGGTATGTCGGTATTTTAAATGGTCCTTTCTATAGATTTAAACATATTATGGATTAAATACGAAGAGTGGCTAATTTATTTTTCATACTTCATAAAAAAAGTAAGAATTTCTTTTCTTCGAGTTTTAACCTTAGTCAACTAAAAACGTCTGTTTATGTATGACACATAGCTCAAATTTTGCAATCTGCCACTTTCAGACTTAAATCCTAGAATCCAGAGTTAAAAAAAAATTTTATATTTTGCCTTTCAAACACAATAAGTCCTAAATTTCAGTATTTTTAAAAATCTAGTCCGTTTAAAATTGCTAAAGTCGAACCCGTTGTTTCAGTAAAGAACAATTAAAATAATTTGAAGCAATTGCATTGTCTCTTCCAATGCAAATATTCTATAGAAGGCCCACGTGGAACACACTAAGAGAGCTGGTGCGAGCCGCCGAACTCGGACGCCTCCGAAGGGCTGGTGGTGCTCTCGTCCACTGATCCTGCCTTCTTCCTCAGCATGGCCGGATTGAAGTCGGGATGGCGCCTGGCATGCTTCGTGAGGTGGTCACTTCGCATGAAGCGGGCGTCACAAAGGGGGCACCTGAACTTCTTCTCGCCCGTGTGGGTGCGGTTGTGACGGGCCAGCTCATCGGAGCGGGCAAATCTTTTTCCGCAATGTTCCCATCCGCATGGAAAGGGGCGCTCACCTGAGAAAAAGAAAAAAATTAGCTCAACATATTGCATAGTAAATCAATGTATAAAATAAATACATTAAAGAAGTGGTCCTAGGGCCAGACAAACCGGACCCCTGCCCGGGACGGCAAATTTTAAGGGTGGCATTTGGATCAAATTTGAAAAATATTTTTGGGTGTGAATTTGGCATTTCATTTAACGTATATTATATTTTTATTTTGTACTCAGTATATTTAATTACAGTTTTCTTTTATGTTCAAACTTGAAGGGTTTGAGGCGGGAGTATACGTTAAATCAAGAAATTTCATGTTTACACATCTTTCACTAGTAACTTTCTCCTCATTCCGGAGTGAGGTCACAACGGACATTCCTTTTACCCTTACTATGTCCGGTTTCAGCTATCAAAAAGGGGTTGATTAATTCATTTATTGAATATTAACGTCGCACTGTTCAGCTACACGAGGGCTTTTGGCGACGGACCACGTTATTTTGAACCAGGGTCAAGTGACATGGACGACACCCGAGCTGGCACCCCCTCTCCTAACTACCATACCACACCACACCGACGGGAGGACGTTTCAGCTCTCGACAGATTTAATGTGCATCGCTGCCCTATACGGCGGGTCTTTAGTGGTACTGGGCTCGAACTCGTGACAAGGCAAGCCCCGATTCGATACCTATACCACTCGGCTACCGCGGCCATTATCCAAAAAGGGACAAGGGTAATAAGATGCTATGGTAGATAGAGCCACAGGAGATGTTTTATTTTAGTCTTGAGTGTAGTTACTAAAAGTTGAAACAAACTCTTGTAATTAATCCCCACCATTAGTAGACTATTTTTCGAAGAAATTGGGTTTCTTAAATAGACGAATCCTTCTCTTTCATTTTTCACTCGTTTGAAATAATAACAAGTAATTATGTCCTTAATCTCGAATTTTTAGGACTTAAAATAATATATAGAGGGACAAAAAGAGGTGGGGGCATTGGAGAGAGGGGGGCATTTTCCATTTTTGTTCGGGGCCGCAAAACTGCTACAGCCGGTCTTGGCGGTCCCCGACCCTCGGGACGCGGATCGGTCTGTGAATCAAATAGTACTGGACAGACTATTAAACAATAAGTTATTTCCACGTTATTGACTGTGGTGCATTTCTCTTGGGTTTAAGCGACTTTCCTCGGAAATCACTTTCTATACATTTTTTGGTGGAAGTATTTTATTCTGAAGACTACTTGCGACTTTTTTAACAAAATGGAGAATTTTTTGTGGTTTTTAGATTTATTAAGTACACTTTGAGAAAAAAGGGCTAAAATTATGAGTAAAACAAATGTTTACAACTAAACTGGGGAAAAAATAGGTAAAAATTGACAAAAAATTACATAAACGCGGAGTACAAATAATAAATGTAGGATTTAAAGTATTAGAGAATTAAATATATTCTCCGATCAGTGAGGTTACAACCTCACCAATAGATGGCGCTACCAGCGAATATATGTATCCCCCCGGAATGACGGGTTTTAGGAAAAAAACGATTGCGACGCTGAACGAGACAGATGCGAGAGAAGAGACTCCGGTTTTACAGGCGAGAAGCCACGTTTTTCGGTCAACGTGGAGGTCAGTAGGCTTAGCGACAATTGAGAGTATGCTTCGTGAAATAACTCATTAAGTTTTAATTGTAAATAATCTAATGTTTCATTAAACAATAATTTCATCCTAATCTGCTTATTTCTTTGAAATATCAAAATCCCGCACATTACTTACCCCTAGACACCCCTACATAAATGAACACTAAAATTTTCAATTTTGATGTATTACTTTGTGCTATTCCTTTTTGAAATGACCATCAAGATAAGATGTTTTAATTTTTACAAAAACTAGAGCACTGTCCCTTGGTTATTACATGAAATTGCTCAAAAAACAGTGATTATATCAAAATAAGGGACTGTAAATTTTGTATTAAAACAGTGATTGATAAATCAGAAGATTAAAACACTTCTACTGTTATCATTGTAATAATTTGATTTCAGCAAATTATTATTTTAAAAATTTTTTGAGCAATCGCTGTAAACCCGTTTGAGCTTTTCGATAAAACACACACACTTCGAGTAAAACGCATTTTAAAGTTTGACATATTATGTAAAGTTATGACATCTGCTTTTACTATAACACTCGTAGTTTTTGTTCAAGTGAATGGAAAATAAAAAACTTGGTATTTTTATAAAGCTAATAAGATTGTATATAAAATAAAATCAGCACTTTTTTTTAAAAAAAATCATGATTTTAGGGTAGGCGGATACCTTAAATACAATCAAATTAAAATTACTAAGTCAAAACAATCTAAAATATGGACAATGAACGTCCCCTCTCAGCGGACCGCGGTAAAATTATAAAACGTTGACCGGTCCGTGGCGATAAAAAGGTTGGGGGGGGAGGGGAGGGGGCACTGCATTAAAAAAGTATTGGCAGTAGATTTGGCCATTTTTAAACTACGGTCAGATTAAAAAAAAAAAAGATAAGTGTTTATTAACGCGTCGCACTTAAAGCAACATGAGGGCTTTCGGCGACGGACCTAGTAAATTTGAACCGCTGTCAAGTGACAAGGACGACACTAGCTAGAGCCGGCACCCTTTGCTCCAAAAATCCCCACCACAGCAACGTGAGGACTTTGAGCCACGGCAGATTTAACGTGCATCAAAATGCATAAATTATTGGCTTTCGAAGGCATTTGGTATGGAATAAATAGCGTCCTATGACAAAGTGAATGTGGATATTCAACGGAAGCTGTGCCCAAAAAAGTCGAAAATGAAAATTTGAATCCATCTTAATACTCTTCTGCTTTTTCTACTGCGTTGCACTTAAATTATATTGAAAACACCCAGTCTTCACTAGATGAAACAGAATTACAAGTGAGGGTCGTGAAGTCACTGCACAAGTTAAAATGTGATTACATTTAGTGATTTATTACGTACAAGATTCCCTTGTTTTCGCTAAGAGGACATGACATGTATCAATCCTTTTTATTTCAAAAAATAGGCTTGTTAAATGAAATCACTCCTTGAAAATTGCTTTTAAAAACTACGAGAACAATCATTTCTGTGAATAGGACGGAAACAAAATGCATACAATCAGTAGCGCAAAAAGGATATTTTCAGGGGGTCGAAAGATGCTTATCGTATATATTATCGTATCATGCTTTAATATGCCGCCAACATTCTTTTGATTTTGTCGATTTCCGGGAAAAAATTAACTATTGATGAATAATCAGCATTAATTAATAAAATTAATTATTAATAACAAATACTTCATTAAATATTACGTACTATATACATTCGATGTAATCAATCGAAAAAAAACCGAGGACTTTTTTTTTTTTGGGGGCTCCGGATCCAACCCCCTTGTGTGCGCCACTGTATACAATATTTATATCACTTTTACATAAAAGGCAAAAATATATCCATTTATAACTAACTATAAAGTGATATTTATTAACTTTCAGGCGACTGTGTGTTTCGTACATAAAATTAAAAACAGCCAACGTGAAAATACGAGGATTGAAGCAATGCAAATAGCTAATATTGATTGGAGTAGAATTGCAATTTTTCTTAAAATTATGTTCACTTGATTGATTGTTTGTTTACGTTGAAGCAGCACGAGCGCTATTGGTGCATTACGTTTGGAAGGGAGGGGGAAGTAAAAAATGACTTCAAAACATAATCAACAACGAGTGCATAGAATTATACGTGAATTAAAAAATTTTTTTTAGAAATTACTTAAAACCAACTCAAATCTGATACAAGGTTCCTTTGTAAACAAATCAGATTAGTTTAAAATTAGTCATTCCAGATCTCGTCGTCACAAATTTTACAGTTGAACTATCGAATGCGGAAGAAAGAAAGAAAAGGTAATTTGGGGTTGGAAAATTATCACGAGATAACCGGGAACGTTTCCCTTTTGGAATCGCTTCCGTGTGTTGGAAGATTATGAAGCGTGACAAGAGATCAACACGGGGAAACAGAGCAGACAGCTTTTACAGTAACTGATATAGAGAGTAAAATGACACAAAAAAGATGCCTACAAACAAAACAATGCGTCACTGCAGAACAGGGAAACATCGCAATCAGCGAGCAAGACAAACATATTCCAAAAAATTTCAAAATCGATTTGATATCACGCGCGGTTAAGATAAATCAGTTTAACAAGAACCCCGTTACCAGAAATTCCAGAATTATAATACTTAGCATTGGCACAATTTTAATATGGCGTAATAGTCATATATTAAACAATTAATTTACGAGAAAATAATCTCTGCGTACGAAAGAAAGGTTAAGGTGTGTTGGAAAGCTAAAATCTTTTTTTGACAATTTGAGATTTTCCCA
Source organism: Trichonephila clavipes (assembly GCA_019973935.1). Taxonomy (NCBI): domain Eukaryota; kingdom Metazoa; phylum Arthropoda; class Arachnida; order Araneae; family Nephilidae; genus Trichonephila; species Trichonephila clavipes. The sequence goes on from BMAU01001230.1 coordinate 479,680, forward strand.
TTTTCAAATTGTATAGATTTTAACCTTTCTAAAAATACCTTACTTTAACCTCTAGGGTATTTAGAAGCCCTTAAAACGTATTTTTAAATAATCGTTGAATTTGGGCAACGCCCATTTTAATGGCGAAAATTGTAAACAAATTACTTTGTTTTTGCTTAAAAGTGTAACGACCGATATAAACCAAAACATGCATCTTTTATTTTAAATTGAGCCTTTTATTTTTTCACTTCCTAGCCGATTAGAAGTCTCACTGTATACATTAAGATCAATTTATCTCAAAATGTAAATTTTAATGTGCGATGTACCTTTTCTGAGAAACTACTGTTCACAGGTATGTAAATTTTTTATGAATTATTTATAATGATGTCTAATATATACTAAAATGAGCTTTTTGTAAAAAACTCAAAGATTTAATTTTTACAAATTTTTTAAGTAAAAACTGGGTCAAATTTCGCAATGTTCGATAAAATATTTCATAATTTATTAAAAAATTCAAAATTAGCTAAAATCTCATTTTAGTATAATGTTAGGTGTACTTTAATAGTATGAAAAATTTCAAGCATGTACCTAAGACAGATTTTGAGAAAAGGTACATCGAAAACAGCCAATTTAACATTGTTAGTATAGAGGGAGAGAAAGGTTTCCAACTCCCCTTAATAATAGATTAAAAAAACTAAAAACACGCTTTTATATTTAAAACTTAACTCAGTGGCGAGACAGCCCCTGAGAGCCAAGGTTTACTGTGCCTAACTCAGTACACGCGACCTTGGGTCATGAGGTGGATGAGAAGATGTTTTGGTCAGATGGTCAGTTTGACGCGAAACCCCTTGTGTTAATTTTCCAAATAAGCTTGGTACTCATTTTATCGACTCACTGAAGGGATGAAAGACTGAGTCAACCTTGCCCAGTCCAGGGTTTGAACCTCAAACATGTAGTGTGGAAGCGCGATGCACTAACCATTCAGCCACTGGGCTTCCTTTTATAGTTAACCGAACTAAAAAGTAAAAAAAATTATTCTTAATATAAGAATAAACCACAAAATTAATGTCATTGTGGTAAAAGCGTGTGTGGGGGAGCTTTGTACTACATTTTTACACAAACTTGGCATTTCGTAATAGAACTGGTAAAAAATTTTAACACTGGATATCGAGCACCCCACGCTTTAGCCCCACAATGACATTAATTTTCTGGTTAATCATTTTAGTCTTATATTAAAAATTATTTTTGACTTTTTAGCTCGATTAACCATAAAAGCATGTTTTTCAGTGTTCTTAAACTATCATTTATTTTTCATTGCTTAGTTCGGCCAACAATAATAGCGAGTTTTTTTTAGTTTTTTAAATTATCATTCATCCATTGATGAATTAATCTTTTTTGTTGGTTGAATTGATATTAACCATTGGGGGTTTCTCTTTAGGGTTTAACTTAATCTTTTAGTGGCTAAATCTGGAAATCGTTAATCCTGATCAAGACAATGGAACAAAATTACGAAATTACTGTATTGTTATCGCGCGGTTCTTGACATTGTGCAAAATTTCAAATTCATCCGACCTTTTAAAGTGGGTAAAAATCGAGTTCAAAGATTCTGTAACATACAGGTGAAGCTAATAAAAGCGTGTTAAAAAAAGGAGGATTGTGGAATGACGAGTAAAAAATAGAAATATCACTAAAGCTTTCAGGAGGCCGTTCATCCGTATTTACCAAGAGTGAACTCCATTAGAGGGGGAAAAGACCATTCGGGTACTTTGAAGTCGTACGTTCTCTATACTTAGTTAAAAGAAAGTAAACCCCTATTTATTTTTTTAAGATGTTTTGATCATTCAAAAAATGATAATTATTATACAAGAGACGAGCACAAAATAAATTTATTTCTTTGAATCGTGCAATTCAATAAATAAGAAAACATAAAATTTTCCTGCAATATTTAAAATTACTCAATGAAACAGAAGTGCAAACTCATGAAAGAGATTTAAGAAATTTTAACAAGAAAGTAAAGAGAATTTTCTGAACATATACAGCAATACTTATGTATAGAATCTTAAAATGAATCAATCTATGGGAAATTGTAAAGGGGGTAAAATTAACATAAAAATGCCATGAGTGCCATATAATGGTTACGCAATAAAATTCTTTAAAGTTACATTTTTAATGCCACAAAAGAAAAATATTTCCTATTAATAGAAAGGAAAAAAAAGCCACGCATTCTATTGTAGTGAAATTTACAGACGACGATTTAAGGAAATCCATTGAGATATTTGCATAAAACAATTTAAGGAAATCCATTGAGATATTTGCATAAAACAATCAAAATCGAATTCCTAAATCCACTGTGAAGAATGAGTCTGCCTCAGTAGGTGAATTCAGCCTTATTCCACAGCGTGTATAAAAGGGCAGGACAGGGGAAGGGGGTGCGAGGCGATCACCTGCCCGAACAGCTGCCAAACGATGACCTTGGCCGCGCCCTTTCCGTAAAGAACCGGCTCTCTCTCCCCGGTAGACAAAGGATCATTCTACCCGAGCTACGGAACAAACGAGATCGCAGACGATTTTGCTCATTCCGTTACATAAGCCATTCGAAAATTCCAATAGAAAGCGCTTAATGGTTATTTTTAACATTAATGTACCATAAATACATCACGGGGAACTACTCATTTTTTAAAAAAAAAATATACCATATGATTCCTCTACAGAATTAAAGAACATTTATCTTGTTAATTTTTAAATAAGGAGGAATTGATATCACAAATGATAGCATGAATTTATCAATAATTTTATCAGTCTTTTGAAAAATATATATACATAAAGAAAATTAAACTATAACTTAATTTTTTTTTTACTTTGAATTTAATATTTATTTTTCCATAGTATATATGCGTGTATAAAATTCAACAAATAGACAAGACCATACAACCTTCAAATTCCAATACCATGTCCCTTTTATGTGGTCGGCCATACTTTCCCAAACTTTACTCTCCATTTGATTCCTAAGCTTAAAGATGATTTTGCAGTTATTGAAATAAATACACAATCCAACTCAAATCAGGACAGTTGACGTTGTTGTGCACCGCTGAAAGGTTATTGATTATAAAAAAGCTGTCTTCATGAATAAGTAAAAAACTTTTCCAAAAATGTCACACACATCAGGGGTACAAACGTTTTGAGGAAATCCACACAAAGAAAGTTGTATTTTAGGAGGTCCACAAAAAAATTTATAATTTGAAAGGTTCACAATATGAGCTACGGAGCTCATAAAATATAAATAAAATTTAATATTAATAAAATGTCATGAAGTCTGAAAATTCGCCGTTGGGATAAACTCGTATTTTCTAGATACTAAAACCTTTGTTAGATAATAGGAAAAAATATTTGTTCGTTGAAAATTCTCGAAGAAAGACCTAAATGTATATCATTGATTTCTCATCAGTTTATACTGTGAAATGTGGCTAAATTCAAAGTATCACAATAATTTAAAAAAACCCGTTACCTACTTGCCTTTAATATAAATGAACATAACATTTCAATGTAATTTTTTTACACAAAAATCGAGTAAATAAATGGAAAGAATTAAAAAGATCCCAATTTACAGATTAATAAATAACACTATCTCTTTTATTCATCTTAAAAAGTTTTATAAAACTAATAGTATTTTTGTTCAAGATTTATTTCTAGCTTATTAAAAATACATAATAAATTTTTTAAAAAGTCCGGCAGCACTGAATGGCACAAAGTATATCAAAAAGCAAACACTTTGATTTTAATGTACGTCACAATCTGATGTAGCACGAATTATTGGCGTTGGACTCTGCAATTTTGAGTGTGCAATGTCAAGTGACGAGGACAACACCTCAGCAATAAGTTCCTTTCCAAACTTCCACACTATACCAAACAAAAAGACTGAGCCTCGAGAAATTTAGCGTGCATCAGCCCAACTTTACACGGCGGATCTTCAGTGATACTAGTTTTCGAATCCGCAACACCGGTTAACAAACATTTAGAATCGAAAAGAAAAATATTAAGTTCCTTTCATACATTAAAAGGTTAGATCAGCTCCAACTAGTGCGTGTGGGTTTTCTACTTTACACTAAAAAGTAAACTTCTTATAGTCAACTGAAATGAAGTTTCAAACCATCCCCCCCCAGAACAATCAGAATCTATCTAAATATTCAAATTTTTAAAGACAAGCATTGAATTAAGTAAAAAGCTACTTATAATAAAGTCGAGTTTAAAATTCACTTATATTTAACTATACGATATAAAACAAAATAAAAATACAAAATTTTTAATTTTTGTTAATTTAAAAAGTCGATATTTTTCTAGTTTTTAAATTTTTTTTTTTTTTTAAAGAAAGCAAATTGAATTAAATTTATATAGCTTTATCCAATATCCAACTGAATTTTTTTTTATAACACAAATGTAATTCCTCTTCCTTTGTATGAATAATTCATGTAGGAAATTCTAGAAATGAGAGAGAAATACAATTTTTTGGCTTTGGGAAAAAATTAAAAAATAAAGGAATAGTAAGCGAGTTAGGTAATGTGGAATAAAACGCAATTCTACAGTGGAACGATAATAATTCCTGAATCTACAGTAAAATTATTCGTTTAAGAATACAATTTCGTTTGTTTATGCATTTGTTTTATTTATTAGGTATTCGGCAGTCGTTCTCTCTTTTATCGGTACAAACAATTCAAAAAGAAAAATCGAAAACGATTAAAATAAAATAATTTCAATTTAGCAACGTAAAATATCATGTTCTTTTACATCAGAGATAATGAATTTAACGTGATTTTTCGAAGAAATATTAATTTATTATCATTTAAAAGGAAAAAAGTGTTTAAAAATACTTATTTATGTCAATTAATTTCTCTTTCATTCCAAGAAATAATCAAGTCATTTAAAAGGAATGCAGATTTTTTTCGACCGTTTCTAAACACAAGAATTGTAATCAAAATTAATCAGTAAAGCCATACGATAGTTTTTAATTTCTTAAATAAAAAAAATAAGAAGACAAAGAAGAAAAGAAAAAAAATCATTTCCTTTTTTAAAAATGAATATCGTCATGAGTTCTTCCAAGATGAACAATGTTCCATATATTTATAGCCTGTTTTCGCAGCCCGGGGAGGTCACGGAACAGCTGTTGTCGTCTGCTCGCGATGAGGAACGCCCCTCCCACGAACTGACCTTCGGATGGTAACGGATGGGTGGAGGTTCCATCTCTCTTCTAGAACTCGATTCTTGTCGTCTTCCACGGTCACTTCCGAAACTGCACCTACGACTATTTTTACCTCTTCGCCGAAGTTCAACGAGTTTTTCGGATCAAGGACTCAAAAGTGCATAGGACTTCTTAACTCTTCCACAAAAATAAAGGAGTCAAAAATTAAATTAACCGAGAATAAAGCATTTTCTGTTATACTTCATTGAAGAAATCTAGCAATATATTAGTTTTCAAATCTATCACAGAAATAATAAGGCTAAAATACTCTTGCAGCGTTTTCAGTTGTAAATTAATTATTTGCGGAAAAAGCTTACGTATCTGATTTTATGGACACTCATCAGTAAAGAGAAAGATATAGATTTTTCAAATGGATTTTCCATATTTATGCATTGCAAATTAGTTTGATGCACTGAAAAGAGGAAAATAATTAAGAAAATGTTACATATCCAGAGTTCATTCAAGATCCATTTGAAAAAAATAACTTTATTTAATAATGAAAGAAATGTAGAATTAAGAGTAAATAATGCAATAAGTATTTTTTAAATTTATTAACTACTATAGTGTGTACGATAAATGTTAACTATGAGTAAATAACAAAAATAAAATAAATCCCATGGGGCGCTAAATTTAAACGGAAAAAGTAGCCATTATGATTTGATTATAATTTACGTTGCATTCTGAAGCAACACTATTGGGGGCTATTGGGAACGGACCTCGTCATTTTGAGCCAAGGTCAAGTGACGAGGATGACATCTAACTGGCACCCCATTCTCCAAACCTCTATACCATGCCAACGGGAGGACTTTAAACATCGACAAATTTAATATGCATTAGCCCATCTTCCCTACACGGCGGGTCTTGCAAAGCTCTAATAAAGCTCGAGCTATGAAAGTAGCTAGACATTTGCGAATTTGACTATCGTTATCATTTCGCTGTGTTTTTCATTGAATCTCCATTATAATTTAAGAAACGGCGTTGCTTGCGAATATTACAATTTTAACATAAAATAAATACAACAGAAAGTAATATTAATGTATTATACTTTCAGATATAAATTATTTACACTATTTTAAGCATTCATTACGCAACACTTTTAACAATGTGTTACTTTTGCTGAGCAGAGATCAGCTTAGGGAGGTATTTTCAAAAATCGACCCTCAAGAGTGTTACGGGGAATTATAAACAAAAAAAATCCTTTTTATCAGCTATTAGATATACATACTTAAAAATTAACAAAGGTGTTTTTTTTTGTTTGTTTAGCTGAGATATGCAAAAAGATTTTTTTGTTTAATTTGCAATTCACGTAAAATTAACTCATTAAAAACTTCTTTATCCTTCAATCTGTGTTGCTTAATAAAAGAAAAGTACTTTTTCATGATTCGGAATTCCTTTTTACAGGCCTTTTTTCCACAGCTCCATGTGATTGGTATGAAACAAAACACTCATTTTTTTTATAAAAATGTTTCTTGTCTTTTATAAGATTTAAAACGAGCCCCCATTTTACATGACAATAATTGTTATGATTGAGACACAGGACCGCACAACTTCCGCTATTTACGAGGCATCCATTTTTGTAATCTGGTAAAGCAGCCAAAAGCAAATTATAAAAATTAAGTGATATATATACTTCCTAAATATATATGTGTACATATATATTATAGTGAGATAATATTAAAAGAGTTATTACCATTTTCTAAGATTTAAGAATCATATGAGAATCACTTAATAACTATAAAAAGTCACTAATTTATTAGTGAAAGTTGACGATTTTTTTAATACCACTTTAATCATCTGAAATTTATATTCTGGTAATGAAATTCCACTTTTTTAGAATAGAGAAAAAAAACTATTATTTATTTATAAATTTAAAGTATATTTTATTTCACTTTTTTTAGGTATGTTCACATTTATCCAGGCAATAATATCTCTTACACTTAACATCTTTCAACATTGCTGGAATCAGATAAGTATAAGCTGAAACAAAATTTCGCAGTACTTTACTGAGGTATAAAAGTTTCGACAAACTGGGAATTTCGAGAAAGACACCACTTGTCTGAAACCAATAATCAACCCAGTTTCTTAAAATATAGAAAAACGATACTCCATTATTTGCAACTCATGGCTACTGGTAATCGCACTAAAGGTTATTTCCAACGCCCCAGGAAGCCTGATGTGGAAATGCTCGCACAACTTCCGTAATCTTTTTTCTTCCTTTTTTTTTGTTGTCCCTTTGGATAAAAAATGATCGAAAATTCGCCAAGCGAGACTATCTCTCTACTCAACAAAGAGAGCGCGAAAACTGCCTGTGAGTCACACAAAAAAATGTCCGAATGAAAACACAACTATGTATGTATTTGCAGAAAAAAAACAGGAACGGAAACTGTTTTGCTCTTTTCTTACTTAGTTAAGGAAAGGTAGAAGCGAAGACTTGCATTTGTAGTATACCTAATACACAGGCCTTTTCGCGCCCCCCAAAAAATAAATCGTCCACCATCAATCATACAAAATATGTAGCATTTGATAGTCACCGTTACAAAATCAACAGTTCGTAAAATGAAGAGGAAAAAACACAAGCAAAATTGCAAGCTTTGAAACATTAAAAATAACATAGTACATTTTTTTTAAAAAAAAAGCTTTGTATTTTCTATTATTCCCAACTTTAAAAACAAATGAAAGGCGAAGTTTGTTAAATTACATAATGAAGGGAAATATTTCATACCAAAAGAGATTTTCAGGAAATTTTAAGTTAAGCATCTGATAAAAACGATTTAAAAAGGAAATGTTTGGTAAAAAACTTTTATTCCAGATAATTCATTCAATATACTACTTCCATAATTCTTTCATAAAAAGTCAAAAACAAATTATCTATCTATCAAATTATCTATTCTTATCTCGGCACCATGATACGGTATAAATTGTTATAACTTTTAATAAATTTAAATAAAATAAATTTTTTAACAAATCTTGTGCATTATTTTATATAATTTTTTTAAAATATAAGCTTATAGTTATCCCCCAAATAAATTTGACTAATAGTCAAACACTATTTCTACTTGGTAATTAAAATTATTCATAAAAAAACATTGTGCTTAATCATTAGGCTTAACGTAAAAAGATACTCAAAAAATTTAAAGACATGCTAAAAATAATAAATTGAGCATTCAATGACAAAGGAGGAAGGACAAAACATTTCGTTATTATAGAATACACGAAAAAATTCATTAAAAATTTAAAATAGAATTACTATAATCACTCCTTTTACAAAAAACTTTATTTAAATTTTCAGTATGTATCTATTCAAATACTGATGAAACACAAAACACCCGATGGGAGTTTTATTAAAAACGATAACGTTCGAAAAATAAAGAATTTGAATGGATCATTAAAGGAAATCAGCTACTAATTGATATTTACAGAATATTTTTAAATTCTCAAATGTATGATATGAAAAAAAAAATTCTTTTTCCAAAATGATTTACGATTGGGGAAGTTAAACCAATGATTAAATTTTAAGCAGTATAATTAACCGAATCATTAAATCATGCATACAATACGCCAACCACACATTCCGATTAACTATATGTGGTCGGACGAATTCATTAATTATTTAGACGTCAAATTTAAACAAAAATTACGACACATTTATTTCAACGATACGAATTAGCCATTCCGTCCAGTCATTTTTAATGTTTCTAATTGATCGAATTAAAGCATTGAATGTATGACTGCTATAATCACCCAAATAAACACAAGAAAAATAATTAGAAGGGCTTAAGCTACATAATTAGTCTGGCGATTTTTTTTTACAACCATTTTCTTTAACATATCCGTAACCATAATGGAAGAACTGCACAATTGCCAGACTCGGACACACAAGTGGTTGCGTTACTACTACGCGTCGGCAAAAATGTTAACGGAGCAATGACACTATCAGGAAATGCAAAGCAATCGCATATTAGCATGTTTCAATTTTCCTGTCGGATCTGATGATCGAATGCCCACCTGAAGGCACTTGAGAATATGAAAATGACTTTGACCCTCGTAACGGACAAGTTTTTCCATGCAGTTTTCTTCTTAAACGCACACAAACTCACAAAGGTATTCTACGCCCATCGGCACACAATAATACAGACGATGTTTCAGATATGGAAATGTTTGCACGCCATATAAAATACGATATCAGCAAATTCAGTATATTGAAAGGAAAAAAAAATTAAAATTATTGGACAGGAATTTCAATATCAAGATCACATAATCGAAACATTGGACTGCATAAAATATTCGAAATTACTATTGTTCTATTTCTTTTCCATTTTTTTGGAGGGATGCATTACTATACTGCAAAAATCGTACTCGGCATAATTTTTCGAAATCCTTCCCGCCTATTGATATATTCATTTATATTTATTTCGTAACATAGTTTTTTTTTAAACAAAACATAAAATTGAATTGAAAATCTCTCCTTTGGATTGAAATCAACTAAGAGGTTTGAATTCTCTTCAATTAACAATTTTAATTGTGCTTAAACCATAAAGCTGGCCCTTAAAATTAATTAAATTTTTCATCCGGATTGAGTGAGAGCTATATTAACGTCGTACTACAAAGCAACACAAGAGCTATCGGCGACGGACGTTGGAATTTTGAACTATGATCAAGTGACGACGAAGACACCTGATCTGGCACCTCCCTCTCCTAATTTCCATACCATGCCAATGGGAGGACATATGATTAAAAATGCATCAGCCCCCTCTACACGGCGGGTCTTTAGAGGCACCAGGACTTGAACCCATGACACTCTGGCCATGAGTTCGTTTATTTGGATTGAAAATGGGGAAGGGGGAATTGCATAGAATTTTTTTTTCAACAAATATCACACAAAAAAAAACTTAATAAAATTCTACAAGAATTGCTAAATAACATTAAAAAGATATTTTAATAAATCAATAAAGCTTGGAAGTTGAACTTATATAAAAACTGTTTCTAAGCATGGTGGAAAAAATTCTGTTAAAAGTGTGTGTGTGTGTGAAAGATTTTTTTTTAATATAGCCAATAAAAATCTGAAGAAATGATTTTGCACAGATAGGAAATTAACCAACTGGTTCTCTTATTATGATGGTTGTGGTGGGGTAGTGTAAAGGTTTTTCTCTTGTGCAATACATCTTTCAAATATTTCCAAGTATTTGGCAATAAAACAAAGAATATGGATACAGGCAGTACAAGAGTATTAGTTTCAGTTCCAAGAGGCATATGGCTGACCACTTTGCCAAATCTTTATAGATTTTTATTTATATTATTGGTTCATTTAAAAATACACAATTATTTAAAACTATAATAGAAAATAATTTATATTAATTCCAGAATCCAGAAGGTAGAATTTAGGAATCAATTTTTTTAAAAAAATGTTCTAGAATTGTGACAAAATAGGTTGAAGAATTTGCAGCATCTCTTTTCAAATAGACTACTCTATAAGGGGTACATACACATCATGTCTTAATATTTATAAAAATTTAACACGTGATAAAGTTAAAGAATGTTGTTTACAAATAATTCATAATACTGAAGTTGTCAGAGGAGATGCATAACTTTCCCTGATTCATATCATGTTATGTAAGGCCTTTAGAGATCCAAATGGATTTAATACACATCATTACTACAACCATCATGGATAGATTTGAATATCTAACTTTCTTCCAACAGTATGTGAGTTACCCTGAGAGGTTACAAATCTTGTTCACCTAAAATATTCTTGCAAAATATTAAAATGACCAGAGGTGAGTGATGCAATTCAACACAAAAATATATGCCTCATTAGAGTTTGAAGTGATTAACTTGAAGCCTCATAATGTAACTATGGAGACTGATAAGTTCAAACCTTATAAAGTATTTCAATACAGAATTATTCCAGATATTTATTCACATTTCATTAATAAGCACTTGGAAGTTCCCATAGATTTTATGTTTATATACATAATGTCCCACCTCAAATGCTAAATACATTATAAATTACTACCTTTTAAACAAAGCACAAGAAAAGCTGAAATATTTCCAAAAAATTACTTAATGAAAATTAGTTAATTTTTGAGCAACATTTAATTCAGATGTAGTATCAGTCTTATTAAACTTCTGGGCTTTGTTAACTGCAATCAAATGATATCTACAACAGTCAACCAAGTAACTAATACAATGCTAAATTAATTAAACTTTTCAGAAACATCTAAATGTCTCATATCTTACATAAAAATTCTTTCAGCTAACTTTAACAAAAACTAATATGAGTACACTGAAATATATTTTACTTTAGTAGATGATGCAATGTAACATTTTTAAGTGACGTTATGTTATCAATATTTTAACATTAATAGGCTACCATGAACAACTAAATTATCTGTAACACAACAGGATGGAGGGGGGATGCTATGACAGCAGAACAATGCTAGGTTGATGAGAATTTTAGCATACTTTGAATTTCAGCCTAGCAAGAAATATCAGAGTTCATAACGGTTATTTCAGAATAAATTCCATGGATACTTCAGCTCACAGCTGTTACTGCAAACTTCATGATCAAAGAAGCTCGTTAGTTCATATTTTGATTGTTTAATAACATCACACTCAGAAGTCATACCGGCAGAACTCATATTTTCGAACCACAGTCAAGTGCAGAGGACACGCTGACATTTCACTCCTCAAACTTTCATACCACACCAGCAACTTCCATATCAATGATACAGTGCCCATAAACTACAGTGGCCCAACATGTGTAAGTCAAAAATCTTAGAATATTAAGGGGCCCAAAAAAAGCCCCCAGAATTTTTGATACAGTACCCACTCAGGACCAGTGAGCATGAGGCATGTCTATAACTTCTATAAGACTGCAGAAAAGTGGAGATTACAACATATCCAATCAGACTAAAGTTATCATACGTTGTGGAAATTAGGAAAACAAAGCACCAGCTCGGGTAACTTTTTCACACAACAGCTCTAAACTAAGGCCAAGGTCAATAGTACTAATACACTCCAGAGAAATCCCAATTCAAACCAAACAAGACATTTTATTTGACTAATATATATTTCATTCAAGTTTCAAATAAAGCGATTGAATGCTAGTATCAAATCAAGTAATCAAATGATGTATATGACCTCAAATTCTTAACTCAGTAAAAATGTTTTACTAACAAGAAATTGCAATAAAAAATATATCAGGAATAATTAAATTAGATCAAAAACTAAATCCAAAAAAACTAAGTACCATTTATAAATCTTAGGTTAAAGTTTGAAGACAGAAAGTTATGTTTTTTTATTAAAAAAATTAACATAAAGAAAACTTTCTTCCCATGTACTTGCTCAAGATTTCATTTTAAGACCTTTCAACAAAGGATGCTTATGAAGTAAGAAATACACATCTTAACAAAAACAGACTCGCACCTAGTTTTATTTCTCTACGCTTAAAAAATGCTGAAGGAATAGTTTTTATCATATACATTAAAGTAAAACAAAAAAACAAATACAATTAAATTAATGTAATAAAAAAAATCCACAGAATTTTGGTGAATGTAAGATGCTTGTGTCAAACTTCTAAAGGAAGGATTTTAAGACTCAAATTAAGAAAAGACCTTTCTTACTCAACATTATCATTTGACTAAGGTTCAAAATAACGAAATCCACTCCCAATGGCATATGCTCTACTGCCCTTAATTAAAATTAATAACAGTTTAAGAATCTTAGTTAACATTTCTATGGAAAGCAAATAGAAGCCTTCAGACAATAAGATGGGCAGACCATGTGGCTTCAAAAAGAAGACAGGGTTTACTTGTCAATTCAAGAGTAAGTGAAACATACCACTTTGTAAAATCCTACCTTACGCTTTCTTTACCATTTGAATTAACAGTAAATAACAATATACTTTTATGGTAATTTGCAAAATGGTTGAAATTGCTACAAGAATACTTTTTTGGAGAAAATGGGGTACTTGCGTATTAGTGTCACTTCAGCAAAATTGGCACCTGGCAAATTACGTCTTCATACATATATAAAAAATATTCTAACATTTTTTTAATATGGAAAAAAAACCTCAGTCATATTTTGATGAAAAATGATGTGATTCATGTTGTGCCAATTTGGCTGCGGTGATGCTAATCTGTAAGTACCAAAATTGGATTTGCAAACTATTTTTCAACACAAATCCTCTTTTATTACAAAAAACTTGTACCCAATAGCAACCTTCGAATGAAATCTAAATAACTTATTAGCTTTCACAGAATGAGTAAATCCAGTATTGTAACAAAGCTAAATTCTGAATACATAATTTAATAGTTACTAAAAAACAAAATTAATTAGGTAATTTATCAAAAATTACATATTGTTTCAATATATAATTCAAAAAAGTTACTGTACCAAAATTTGTAACAAATACATTGAAAGAATTTAAGAATTCACTGAATCTTACATTGAAAGACTAATATTTCAAACTAATGATGATTTCAAATTAGTTAATTTTTCTTGCTGAGTTCCAAGACACTATTATTGATAATTCCAAATAGTGTGATTTTTAGAACAGTAATGCACATGTTATCATATTCACACTGTTAAATTATCTGCAATCATTTATACATGTATTTCTAAGATGTCTGTAGCACTATATACTTGTTTAAAAATACTACAATTTAGTACAACCCTATGTTTTATTGGTAATGATGGAGTCACCAAGAAATGTAACACTTTGAAGTAGTTTTTTATCATAAATCAATTTGGTACTTGCGTATTATCACAACCTATTGGTGACATAAAATGAAACAAAGTACATAAATGCCAATTCAGTGCATACGACACATTGGAAATCGGGGTTGCTAATTGACCAGTAACTAATAGAGTTAGCAATTGTAGCAATAAAAGATATTCTAGTACTGCTTTAAACTCAAACTCAGTAGTGCAACAGCCCACGATGGCCAGGGCCAAGTGTGCCCATCTTAGCGCCCAATGGTCACGTATACTAAGGTGCATGAGCAGATGTCCCGATCAGGTGGTCAGTCTGAAGCAAGACCCCTAGGGTAAAATCCCAGGAGAGCCCACACCCCCTTGGTGACAATCCAAACAGAGTGCCAAGAGAGAATGAGATGGTGCCAAGAAAAACCAACAATGGCAGCGTGAGTGAATATAGTGGGAAAAGGTGGATGCGTAATGAAAATATATGTAAACAATACAGAAATTAATCAAGTATAGGTAAAATCCTAGGAGGACCCACTACTGTTTTTGAAGCCAAAAATTTTTCGCCAAAAAGCGCCAAATTGAAGGTTTTCAAAAAGGCGTCAATGACGAAAAACTCTTGGGAAGCGCATGCGTCAGCGGGGGATGAAATGGGCGTTTCGCAAAGATGAAAACGAATAAATACATTAAATTAATCATTATATAAAGAAAAAAAACGGAGAAAGCAATGAAATTCATTTTAAAAAAGCATTCTAAAACCAGTGTGTACAACATGATTTACATTTTTAAAAAAGGACGAAAGGGGCGTTTCGCAAATATAAAATTGAAGAAATACATGAAATCAATCATTTTAAAAAATTTTAAAAGGCACTTACCTTACGCTTGCATTTCGTCATGTTCCGTTGGTGGATACACCCTTGCGATGGATGCAAGGAATTCATGAAAATTGTCATCCACCAACTTGTGACCTGTTCTTATTAACTTTCAAGTCATTCACCACGAACGCATTCATGCTCTTGCCAAACCAATATCTCGTCAAACGCAAGATAATTATTATAGCAAGTTTGTTTCGCTAAACCAAGTGCCCTTTCTCACACTCCGAACAACGTCGTGGCGATTATCTTTCGACTGGTTGCGGCAACGCCATTCGTAGCCGTAAACCGTTCATTTCGTTCTTGCAAACATTTTTTTTACACCTCGGACATTCATAACGAGAAGCAATTAAATTAGCTTTCATACACCATTCTAATGTCTCTTTCTTCCCCTTTGTGCCCAGGAGCACAAAAAAACCTGTCGTAGCCTCACTTTCAATTAATTTCCTTTCACACGCCATTCTTAACAACAACCGGTGGAGAGCAGACCTTCTCAAACGAAGTCAAATGTCAAAATGACGTTTTTTCGGAAAGGGCGAAAAACGTTGTACTTTTTTAGGGTTGCCATTTTTTAGGTGATTTGAAAATCCAAATTTTTGGATGAAATGGAAGGGTTACCATATTGTAACCTTTATCGCTCAAAATTTGGCGACCAAAAGTGGGTCCTCCTAGGATTCAACCTCAAGTATATTACTTTCTTACTGCTGATCTTTTCCTAGTGGAGGGTACAGCATAACAGCAGATTTTAAAAAAGCTTTGAAGGCCCCATCGCTAAGCGAATAACCATGGGAGCGCCGCCATATATATTCTGCGAGGTAATGGTTGAACATAGTACCCATTCAGCATCTCCATTCAAATCCATCCAAAACAGCACTCTTTCAGTCGTATAATCTATTCGCTAATCACATTTAGGACATTCATAATTTGAAGCAATCAATCCTTCCTTCCTTCATACACCATTCTCTCTCTCTCAATCAATTCTTTCTTACCTTTTGCATTCAACAAAGTAAACTCTAAGGCACACACGCAGCCATACTTCCAGCCTGGTGCCCAACAACAAAATGACGAAATTGGAAAAGCCTGCTGACAAAATACGAAAATTACAGAAATAGTTAGGTTTACCACATCTAGTGAATCAAAGTAGGGTTACCTAGATTGCATAATTATCACCAACCAAAATAACTTGCGCCAAGGGTGTGGGCTCTCCTAGGACCAAACCTTTTCTCCCACACTCTGAACATAAGTGTGATGGCACTCACTCATTCTCCAATTTTCAAAAATGTTCTATATGTTGCCAAGTTTGGCTGTCTCTATAACTAACAAGCCTACTGGCCAATCAAGATTTGATTTGACGATTTTTAAAAACATCCCAATCTGAAGTTTTATTAGAGCTATTGCTGTTGAAACTCATAGTTCAGACCACTGTTAAGCGATGAGGATGATACCTGAACTGGCACTCCTCTCTAAAATTCCACACCATGCCAACTGATCAACAAAGAACAGCTATAAAGTACAAGTCAACTCAACAAGAACTTGGAGGTACTTGTGTATTAGCTTCACCACACCAAAGTTTGCCTCTCATGAATCATGCCATGTATCAAAACAAAAAGTTTCTTTTATGTTTTATTTGAAAAAGAAACAATTGGTCAGATTATGGCAGAAAATGGTGCGATTTACACTGCAAATTTGGCTGTGGTGATGCCAATATGCAAGTACCAACTTAGTTGAGTCCTGAACTTGACAGGAGATCCAGAGACACAACAGCCCGCAACTCTTTATTATTACGGAATAAAATGGCAATTGCTAAGTAAGCTGTGTCTCTTGTTTTAATGACCTGTTGCAACTGTTTCAATGTTGCAGCATAATCAATTGTATTCATGATTTTGTCTCTGTTTGCAAAACCCACCAATGTAATGTCTTTTCTACTGCAGAAAACATAGCACATGATTTTGCATTTTGAAACAGTTTGAGGAGAGAGATGCAGAATACTTCTATTCCATTATTCATATTTATGATACAATTAAATGCATCATCAGTTATAACACAGTTTAAAATTTATCTTCACACTGTCATACAGGCTAAGAAAGGTCAAAGTAACAGCAAAACATTTGCTTTGATTCTCCTCTATATTCATTATGCACATGCTTTAAGTAAAATAGGTACTTATCACAACAATGCCAAAGTTCAAAATAACTCGCCTAGTTGGCAACCACGTTTTCACATGTGTTGCCAATAGGTTGCAAAAATACCCTAAAATAATTATTCAGTAACAATTTCATAAACAATGATACACGAAACTTCAAGAAATACCATGAAAATCAGATACTAACCATCAGATTACTAACCATTTCTCACTTCAATGAGCACATTTGCTGTTTTAACTGAACCCTATCTTCTAATCATTTCTTTAATCATAACTGTACTGCCCAACAGCTTATAAATTTGCCTACAGTTTTCATAAGGTAGAATGTTCCTTTCACTTAAAAACCGAATTTCATAGTCAATTCTGAAACACCCTTTACACAAACTAGTTTTTATACCATATAAACTACTTTGTTATATAACACTCTTTAATCATAACTATCAATGTCTGTTCAAGCCCTGAGTGCAGAAGATCAACAGGCCCCCTTGACACTGGCGGGTTGAAATTTATGACCAGTCAAGTCAAGCTTATTCCAATGGATAAATCTGCATTTATTAGGATGCGATACGACATTGGCTGATAAGCATTACATGTTTTGGGTGGGAATTGTTTTCTAGGACTTACCTTTGAGAAAACTCATTGGAGCTTTTCATTTACTAAAAAGGTTTTAATGATTAATTCATAAAAGGAATTATGATAATCCAACAAAATGATGGAAATAGAAATGCTTATGAAATTTTAATTTACCCCAAGGAAAACATAAATGATTGAATATTTCAGACTTAAATTCGAAAAACAAGCTATACTTCATTTCAATAAAATTAAAATTAACAAAATGGAATAGGCACTAACATTAAGTGTAATTATTTTTAAATGTGTTTTAATATCATACAATGTTACTACTGACAAATCTGGTAAATAAGTTTTTGTAATAATGAATTAATGTATGCATTTACAAAAATAAAAACAAACTGATAATTGTACTTTTTTCAGAGACGATTTTTATTCAATGAAAAAGAAATATTTTTATTTACCTGTATGCGTTCTGTGGTGAGCCTTTAAATGTGAACTTTTCCCATAAGTCTTGTCGCATCCGGGGTAAGTACACCTATGCAATTTTTTTTGCTGTTGAGAAGGGGGCATTTTAAGTTTCTTTGTTTTTCCCGGTATGGAGGGTGTGGCATAAGAGTTGAGAACGTCGTTCGCGCTTTCGGGAACGTTTGGCACGGGATCTTGTTTCACTTCTTTGAGATCATGAAGGATTCTTCCTATCATATATGGATTTTCCAATCTTTGATGATTGGATAAATTTAATAATCCTTCAGCCGCTCTAAACTCTGCTACACCGATATTGCCTAACATAATTATTGGCACTTCATCAGGTTCAGTCTTCATCACAGATTCTTGTTATTTAGAGTAAACTTTGAAATTAAAACGGATAGAGTTGATTTTATACACTGTGGATTTACGTTGCGCACATCTTCGCCAAACAAAGAAAAATTTCGAAGAATCCTGCAGCAACCAACTTTCAGAGCAAGCAGGACTGAAAAAGTGAACTCTGCTGTTGTTCAAGCTCCGCGTGGTAGCAGCTGAAGGGCGTGATTTCCGGTTTGACGTCACAATGCCCTCTGGCTGTTATTGGTTGTTATCCTCATCCTCTCACAAGGCAAAAATTAAAACTGGGAAGTAAAGGCTGGTCCAATGTACTTGTCCAAACATGAGAATAAAACAAGATAAAAGGCGGGAAAAGTTGGTATACGACAAAATAAAGAACAGAAAATTTTGTAAATTTGATTGGGTTTGATGTGAAAGAGTAAATGTTCTTTGCAATGTTTCTCCCCCCGTTTTATTCGTGGCATGCTTAAAACTATAATTATCCATTGGTATAATAAAAAAATAAGTTAGTTTTTGTGTGATCCATTTATTTAAACAAACAAAAAGTTTTACTATTATTTGAAAGCCACAAGTTTTTTTTTTCAGAATAAATAACAGAATGAATTTTTTTTTACTACAGAAAATACCTTAAAATGTCATAACGTATAATTTAGTTTTAAAAAAAAAGTTGAATTTTGATGTTTTATTTATAAGTTTATGGTTTTTCCCAATAATAATAATAATTTACTGTATCTAGCTTTAATCTTAATAAAATTAATATAATTATGCTGTATATGTATATTAAAGTTTGTGGAATTTAATTTCGTTCATAACATAGATTACATAAAAAAATAAACTACATTAATTTTAGTTTGATAATGTATATTTACTAATAAATAACTTCCATAACAAAAACTGAAGAAAAATTAAGAATTAGCTTCATATAATTGTCATTGGTGAACACAAGGGGGAAGGGAATAAGGGGTTCAAACCAGTGGCGTAACGGAAAACATTTGGGCCCCCCTGCAAAGTCAGGTTCTGGGCCCCCACGTTGAATTTTACAAAGGGTAGGCACTTGTGTCAGTCAGGCTTTGGGCCCCTTTAGAACCCTGCCCCCCCCCGCGATGCGGGGATGTACGTTACGCCACTGGTTCAAACCCTCCCATACACCAACAGTTTTTTTAATTTAAAACATTAAGATTATACCTCAGCATTTTCTCTCTCTCGTCTACGTGTTTTCTTAAACGTAAACTCCTCCTATAAAAGTAATCTGTGTACGCCACTCGATTGTTATGTTATTCATTAATTTTCACATGTTGATGTGTGTTGTATGTTCATTAATATTTATGCGTAATGTTTCCAGATGATATTTTTTTATGACAATGAAATGGTAATTGGATAAAATTATTGATTTATTATTTAGATGCATTCCCATTGCCAATAAATAAATTTGTATTATAGTTTACTCTCTAAGTTGTCAAATTAATATATTTAAGTTTTTCCTTTTCTACAGAAGGTTCAAAGTTACTACAAAATGTTTAATTTTGTTTATAGTGGGCATTGAGTTTTTTTTCTATAAGAAGAAAATATTTATACTAAACTCAGCGGCGCAACAACACACAAGGGCCAAGGCCTACTGTGCCCATCTCAGTTTTCATTAGCTTGAGTACTGAGGTGCATGAGAAGATGTTCCGGTTAGGTTAGTCTGTTGCGAACCCCCAATGTTTAGTTCCCAAGCATAAGCTTGGCACTCGCTTATCGACTCATAGAAGGGATAAAAGGCTGAGTCGACCTTGCTCAACCCGGGGCTTGAACCCAGGACCTGCGACGAGAAAGTGCGATACGCTACACCTCAGCCACTGGGCTTCAGAAAGTATTTAAAAATTGAAAAATTTTCAGCTTTTAATAATTCTTCGGATGGAACATTATCAGTGATTTGTTCTAGAAATAGTGCTATTTTTCAATAGAAAGTTGTGAAAACAATCAAATAAATAAATCATTTAGCAAATTCGGTGACATACAGAACATATTAGTTTTCTGACGATTCATTTTTTTATGAAACTTAACCAAATGTCTAAGAAAATTCACAAGGAGTTTGCTCAAAACAGTTTTGCGTATTAGAGTTTTCCTTTGTCAAGCAGTAAGCGCAGTAGGCCAGCTTTTACTGCGCGAATCGATTTTCCTCATGACTACCTGACGGAATACGTCGCCAACATAACAAGCAAAATAGAATGTTCTATTTTCGCTGACTGAACGGGGGGTTGTTCGTATTCTTCGGCAGAAGGGAAAAGGACCGAAGTTAGTGCAAATTTTATAACACAGAAACTCGTGAAAGGCTCTTCTATTGCTGTAGAGAATTCTGGAATTTATTTTGAATCATAGGAGACTCTCTCTCTCTCATATAGCTAAAGTGATTAATAGCAGAAAGAATAAGAAATTGGAGATGAAAGTATCAATAAACATACGAGTAGAAATTCGCAATAAGTGCAAAAGTAAATTGAAAGAACACGTGGTGTGACAGTTTCTTATGTTCACACACAAGTATTGAAAGCCACAACAATTAATATTAAACAAAATTAAGAAAAACTTACGTAGGGCATTGAAATTCTAAAAAAAGTATGTTAAATAGGGGAAAAAATCAAATAATTAATTTTAAAGTGGTAATTATTTTATGATTCAGTTTTATAAATTTAATTTTGAATTTGTTTTATGACATCGATTACAGAATTTAAGGAATACATTAATTACACTGATTATTAATTAATCACAATAGTTTGATTTCATTCTTGTATAGAGAACTCATATGAAATACTTACATTTCACATTTATGCAAATTAAGAGGGATTAAGATTCCTGCAGTGGCACACACAAGGAGGGAATCCACGGGTCCGAGCCCCCAAAGCTCTTGATTTTTTTTCGATTGGTTATAATCCTATGTATATAGTACGTAAAATTTAATAATAATTATTATCCAATAATTAATTTTTTACTGTTTTTTTTTGTTCCGGAAAATCAAAAGAATACGTTGGGCGGCGCATTGGAGCATGATACGAGAAAGGTGGACTTCCGACCCTGAACCCCCTTGAAAAATTCCTGTGTGCGCCACTGGATTCATGGTTAGCTGTTGTATTTATAATAAAAAACCACATAATATATTTTCTTATTTACATTCATTGTATTATTTAATGAAACTAAACATGTCAAATAACATTAGCGTCTCACATTTCATTTATCAGTTAACTTAGATTTCAAAATTGTATAAACGTACTTTTAAAAAGTTATTTTGTCGACAGACATGACAAGATTATTTAAATATCAGAGAAGTAAACATTTTTATTTTACCTACCGTGAATAAAAACGAGATTGTTCCTATGTTTGAGATTATATTTATCTCAGGAATTATATATGGAAAGTTCACAATAAAACGGTCTAACAATTGATGATGTTTAAATTTATAATTTTAATTTCTTTTAAAATATATACCCAGGTATATATCTCAATAAAAAAAAAATCTATATTTTAATTGATATCTATATTGCCATTGGGCAAATTGGAGATTTAATCACAGCTGTCTTTATTTAAAGACAGGAGATTAGAGCTCGACAGAGCTATGTGATCTAGCAACAGTGGCGTAGATATTGCCGTATCAGCCGCAACCATGATACCGGGCCCCCAAGCAAAAAATCGTGGTATATTAAAGGGGCCCAAAAAAGGGACCCCAAGAAATTTTTAATGCAGGGCCCACTCAGAACTAGCTACGCCAGTGTCCAGCAACAACCAGAACCCAGATTCCGAGGAAATACCTCTTCCATAGGGGGCGAATATACGATGCGCCTCTCTCTTGTACTCTTTTGTATTTATACTATAAACTTCGTGCCACAAATAAGAGAAACAGGTTTTTCCAATTTGCAGAATGGGCAGATACTTCAATCAGAATGGGCAGACGGTGTGTATTCTTTGGGAACATCTGCAACATAACAATACGGTAATCTATGTTCATTTCTTGTTATTTTCCCTTATAGTGGTATACCAACACCTCCTATTTAGGAGGTGCTGGGTATACACGGACCTCTCTTAGGGGAGAGGGGGGGGGTATGTTTTAAAACACATGTTAACAAAAACACCGAAGCGTAGTCTGGATGGAAAAAAATTAAAAACATTTTGGGTCTTTGGGGATTGGGAATGCATTCCGGGTTCGAACCTTTTTCCCGTATGTCAAAAAAAAAAAAAGGCTTCAGCATGCTTAGTGAAACATATGCATTTGTACCCAGTAGGGCCCACAGGAATTTTTCAAGGGGAGGGGGTGTCCAGGGTTGAAAGTCCACCATTTTCGTACCATGCTAGCTTGATTTTGTCAGTTTCTGGGAACAAAAACAGTAAAAGATTAATTATTGAATAAATAATTGACATTAATTAATAAAATTAATTATGAACAACAAATGCTTAGTTAAATTTTGCGTACTATATACACAGGAATCGGACAAAAAATCAAGGGCTTTTGGGGGGGGAGTTCAGACCCAAAGACCCACCCCCCTTGTGTACGCCACTGGTCGGATCCCGATTTAACGAATTCATCGGGACCGAACATTTTGTTTCTTAATTCAGAGTTATTCGTTATACCATGGTACAAAAAAAAAAAAATACAAATTTTTTGCACTTATCCTTTGGAAATTCTATAATAAGCAAATACACAAAAAAATATCCATAATTAGAAACCACATACTTTTCATTCAACAGCTAAAAATATTGCTAATGAATTATTAGGCACCCTTTGAATTGGAAATTTTAGAATACTGACTAATGGATAATGAACAAGTTTTTGATTACTGACTCGAAAGAGTTCATTTTCGTCATGATGTAGAGAAGAAAATACTGTGTCATTTGTATCATACTGTTTGTAAACGATGTAAACATTAGATAATGCAACCGTTTTGATAGGAATTCTATGGTCGTGTTAGCCTAGTGGTCAAGGTAACGGACTCGTGGCTGGCGTGTCGCGAGTTCGAGCCCAGTACCACCGTGTGGGGAGCGATGCACGTTAACTCTATCGAGAGCTCAAACGTACTCCCGTTGGTGTGCTGTGGTAGTTAGGAGAGGGGGGCAGCTCAGGTGTAGTCCTCTTCACTTGACCATGGTTCAAAATTCCGAGTTCCGTCGCCAAAAGTCCTCGTGTAGCTGAAGAGTGCGACGTTAATATTCACTCACTCACTCAGGTAGGAATTTCATAATCATTATCTGCATTGACTCTGACAAATCAGAGTCGCCAAAAGCCCTCGTGTAGTTGAACAGTGCGACGTTAATATTAAATCAAATCTGACAAATCAGCAATTTCCTCAACTTCTTTTGTATATATAGGTAGCCCATCATCAAATGTAAAATAATTATTAAAATAACCCCTGCGTCATGGAGAGGGATGAAATAAGAAAGGAATATCCTGTATTATTCAAAATTCATACGATAGAGATTACACTCAGGGTTCATCTACACCTGTAAAGTCTAATAACGGTCTGCACACCCTATGACGGATCTTTACGCGACCTTCACATTTATCCTCTTAGGGAATCTTTGGGCTAACTTTCGCGTTTAATTCACAGCCATCCCTCTTAAGAAGAAACCTTGATATGTAGATTAGTTCGACTATATAAAGTCAGAGTCTTGTAATAGTAAGAAGGAGATGCGAAGTTGTTACAGTCACCACGAAGGA
The DNA here is from genome assembly GCA_019973935.1 of Trichonephila clavipes. Taxonomy (NCBI): domain Eukaryota; kingdom Metazoa; phylum Arthropoda; class Arachnida; order Araneae; family Nephilidae; genus Trichonephila; species Trichonephila clavipes. The sequence goes on from BMAU01001230.1 coordinate 503,688, forward strand.
GAGATAGAATAAAGTTGATTTTCGCAGCTTAAGTCCAAGAGCGGTGTTTGCCACTGTATTAAATTAGTGGGTTGGGAATTTAAAGTCAACGATAGATTACGTTAAGTTAAATTGGTTACTTGTACTTGTTCGCTTAATGTTTATTGCTTTCTCCCTATCACTCCTAGGACATTCACTTAAAGGTTAAACTGTTGTCGATTAGTGTGCTTGAGCGACTCACTCACTCACTCACTGACTGATCACGATATCTCCGGAACTATTAAACCTACAGATTCGAAATTTGGTAGGCACGTTCCCTTCATGTAGTAGACATAAGCTTAGAAGGGATTTCGCAAAGATCGAACCCCAAGGGGCGTTATAGGGGTTTAAGGGGCGTTATAGATCATTATTAAACTATTAGATGTACAGTCTTAAAACTTGGTACACAGATTCCTTTCATAAAGTAGAAATTCCCTACCAAACGATTTTTACGAAAATTGACCTCCAAGGGGCGTTAAGGGCGCTTAAGGCGTGTTATGCATAATTATTTCCATTTTTAAACTATTAGACGTACAGTCTTGAAATTTGGTAAGCGGATTCCTTTCATAGAGTAGAGATCCCCTACAAAATGGGTTTTGTGAAAATCGACTCCCAAGTGGCGTTGTGGAGAATCAAGAGGCGTTATAGGCAATTATCTCCTTTTTTAAGTTATTAGACGTAAAATTTCGAAATTTAGTAAGCTGATTCCATTCATTGAGTAGAGATCCGCTATAAAATGAGTTTGTAAAAATCGCTTCCAAAGTGGCATTGCGGCGCCTTAAGGGGCGTTATCGATAATTATTTCCATTTTTAAACTATTAGACGTACAGTCTTGAAAATTTGGTAAGCGGATTCCTTTCATAGAGTAGAGATCCGCTACAAAATGGGTTTTGTGAAAATCGACCCTCAAGTGGTGTTGTGGAGAATTAAGGGTCGTTATAGGCAATTAACTCCTTTTTAAACTATCAGACGTAAATTCTTGAAATTGAGTAAGCTGATTCCCTTCATTGAGTAGAGATCCACTATAAGGTGAGTTTTGGGAAAATCGGTTCTTAAGTGGCGTTGTGGGGGTTTAAGGGGCGTTACAGATAATTATTTCCATTTTAAAACTATTAGACGTACAGTCTTGAAATTTGGTAAGCGGAATATGTTTGGAGAAAATTGATCCCCCAAGGGTCAATTTATATAATTTATATTATATTAATGTAGGGGTGTCTAGGGGTAAGTAATGTTCGGGATCTTGATATTTCAAAGAAATAAGCAGATTAGAATGAAATTACTGTTTAATGAAACATTAGATTATTTACAGTTAAAACTTTATGAGTTATTTCACGAAGCATACTCTCAATTGTCGCTAAGCCTACTGACCACCACGTTGACCGAAAAACGTGGCTTCTCGCCTGTAAAACCGGAGTCTCTTCTCTCGCGTCTGTCTCGTTCCGCGTCGCAATCGTTTTCTCCCCTAAAACCGGTCATTTCGGGGGGATACATATATTCGCTGGTAGTGCCATCTATTGATGAGGTTGTAACCTCACTGATCGGAGAATATATTTAATTCTCTAATACTTTAATTCCTACATTAATAGATAAATATTTCCGCTTCTCAACTACTAGACCCACCTGCTTGAAAATTAGAAGGTATGTTCCGTTTCATGGAATAGAGTTTCTCTTACAAAGAGTTTCGCAAAAACGGACCCCGAAAGGAGTGGGGTTGAGAGGGGTTAAGGGGAAGTTATAGAAAAATTCCTGTTTTTGAATTTAACCCATTTACCTGAAATTTGTTGAGCACGTTTCTTTAGTTGAATAGTTCCATTAAGAATGGATTTTGTGGAAATAAACTCCAGGGAAAAGTGGGGGGGAGTTATTGGAGTGTACTGATGGACAAAATTCCCGTTTTTGAACTGCTAGGACTTTAATAATAAAATTTGGTTTACATGTTTCTTTTGTTGAATTGGAATCCGTTTAAGAATGCTCTCAACGGGGTATTGATGATAAAAAATTCCGTTTTTGCTCTGTTAGATTTAGACTTGAAATTTAGCACGCATTTTTATTTTATGGAGTAGAGATTCACTGAAAGCTGCTTTGGCGGGAATCCACTTGATTATTGGGTTAAGTGAGCGCAAAAAATCTTTCTACTTCTATTTTAGATATAAATAAAAGTTAGATGTTATAATTTTTGTCCTTTTTATATCAAGAGGCGAGAGTTACAGCTATAAATATATTTTTCAATACAATCGAATTCTTAATGTTAGATATCAATAATTTGTATTTATGTAAACAGTATATATTTATATAACGTCGTGAAATACCCAGTGAATCGGGAGGGTAATGGCTAGTAATTGTTATAATGGAAGTGTCTGGTTCTGCTTTTACTCCTCCCACACTCTTAGGTAGGCAAGACGGTGAGGGAGCAACTTCAGGGGGAAGTCGCTCACAACCCTTTTCCGTCGAAATTTGCTACCAACAACAAAAGTCTTTCTGTTCTGGACAAAAAGGATACGTCATTTGAAAAAAAAATCAAATTTGTTCCAATACAAACTAATAAAAAAAAGTTTTTTTCAGCGGTTGAAATAAATTGTTAGCTCAAGGTTTATTATTCATTAAATATGGATTTTTTCCTTCATTTGAATCGAGGAAAGAGAAGAATTCGTTAAATCGGTGGCGACTGTATATATATTTTGAATCTAGTTCGTAAGTGTACAATTGAGAATTATACAAGTACAATTCAAACAGATAGGTAAAAGTTATTTCTAAAAAGATTTTGAAATGTATTTTGAAGCAAGTATAACTCTTTCACATTACAAAAAAAGTGTTTCATTTATTACAAGATTTTTTAAAATTAAAAAATGTGTTGTCCAACTGAAATTAAATGAATTAACAAATATACATCAAGTGCTGCCATTACATGTAAAAAAGTATGATGAAGTTGTGAAAACACTTCTCACAATTAGTCCAAATTCAAAGTATATATAATTTTTAGAAATAATATTGCACATATTTATTTATAAGCCAGTGATTTTAAAACTTTTTTTTCAATTTATTTAGGCAAGAATTCAGATCTGATATGCCCCTTGTTCTTGATAAATGTATTTTCTAAATATTGAGTCTCTAAAGCGCAGTCAAATATTTCTCATTTCCAGTTGTGACGTCTTACGCGTCTTTTCTTTAACAAGTTCTTTGGGTTCTTTGGGCCAGAATTAATGGCAACTCTTTTCCAACCAAATCCAAGAAACGAGAAGTGAAGAGATGCAAATAATATAGGATAAATATAGGATCTTAGAGTAAGCGAAAGGGCAATGATGGCAATGTAATGGTAGTGTAAAGGAATGTTCGACAATTAACGTGCGTTGTGGTATTGGATGATTATTGAAGTTCGTCGTTCAAAGATCCAAGTTCTACGTGTCGTAGATAACATATTGGTGATCGATTAGAAGTTAAACGTAAAGCTACTTACTACTGTAGATAAAGACAAGTTTATTACAGAATAATATAAGGTAGGATTGATTACTTATTATTATTATATTTGAAGATTAGGCGGTTCAATTATTGAGATAGGTCTGAATTATATTGAGTGTTACGTATTGCGTCATCGTAGATTCTCTCATTAAGTAGTTATATTATATTTGTTCAAAGTTTAAGTTGAATATCTTAATAAAGTCATATTAAGATAATGCTTGATTCTAGTTCTTACGATAACCCTACACCTCTAACTCACGCTGATACTTCGAGGGATGTACTTCCAAGGGGAGGTACATCACAATGGCGCCCAACTAGGTTTAATCTATATGACCCCGAGATGAGAAACGCGAGAGGATTTAATGTTTGGCCAGAAGTATATTTTTCTGGGTCGGAGAACGTCACCGAATTTTTAGAGGGTGTAGATAACCAAATTAAATTACTTGAAATACCCAGTGACTTATCGTGTGCTTATTTAAAAGGTCATCTCATGGGTAGAGCCCTGGATTGGTACCAAATATTCGGATCGACGTTAGTGCAAAATACCGCCACGGACTTCGCACAGCTGAAAGCAGCATTGTCGAAAGCATTCCCTGCCATCCAAAATAAAAAGGAGTTGGAGACCCGGTTTTACGCGTCTCATCAAAGACAGAACCAGGAGCCGACAGATTTTGCTTACGATTTGCTAAAACTACATAAGAAATTAGAACTGGGGATGTATGAGAAAGCCCTTGTAGATCATATTTTCGTTAGACTTAAGCCGCAAGTGCAGAACTATGTAGAGGTGCGTAACCCACAAACCGCGATCCAATTATTAGATGTATTAGCTAAGTTTGAGGAAAGATATTCGTGCAAGGCAACATTGGGTTCGAGAAATAGTAATAACGTGGAAGGATGAGGTTGGAATGAGCGTAGGATGTCTAATGTTGGCAATAATCGAGGAAATTGGAGAAATTCTGAAGTGGTACACAGACCAAATAATGGTAGAAATGATTATAGGGGTAGCAATCAGAGCAACCGTCAAGGAAATCAGTGGTTCGAGAGCAGGAATAGGTTTCAAAACGATGATCGCAGATTTAACGATAGGGGATATCAATTTAGAAATCGAGGTCAAAATGACGATTTTAGTAGAGGGGACCAAAGAAATAGGGGTTCGAGTGAAAATTTTAGTCGAGGGAGTAGAAAACAAATGGGACGTTTAAATGTTTTGAAAGTGAATGATATTAAAGGTGATCAGACGCAGTCGATAAATCAGTCACCGATTAAACTTTCAGCAATATGTATGTCTCCGGTAGAACTTCCGTATGTTCCTATTTTATTAGACGAAACTTTTACGAAAGCGTTATGGGACACTGGAGCGGAGAAGTCATTTATATCGGAAGAGCCATACCAAAAATATTTTTTTTTATAAACAAGTAAAGAAATCGAGTACTCAGGTGATCACGGCGCAAGGAGCTAAATGTCGAAATATGGGAGTTGTGGAATTAAATATTCGAATACGGGATTTCGAAAAGCATTGGTTGTTCCATGTGTTGGCAGATTTAGAATACCCATGTATTCTCGGAATAGACTTAATAGGTGGATCAAAGATCATTTTGGACTTTGATCGAAAATCTTTGGCGATTCCAGATTCACAGATTAATAAAGTGGTTAAAAAGGTTAAAATAGAAAAAGTAGAAATAGATCTTTCTAAGACAAAACTAGAAGAAAAACAGAAACGGGAATTACAAGATTTGTTTAATAGTTTTCAAGGATTGTTTTCAGATAAACCAGGGCTTACGCATGTTTTGTATCATGAGATTGACACGGGAGATAATCCACCAGTTGTTTCTCGTCCGTACAGATATGATAGGCTTAAACAAGAGATTCTCGATTATCACGTTGACAAAATGTTGAAAGAGGGAACTATAATTCCCATTCAGTCCCCGTACGCGTCACTAGTGGTGTTATGTAGAAATAATAATGGGCTACCACCGGATAATCCGGAAGCATATAGATTTGCTGTTGATTATCGGAAACTAAATGCGATCACGAAGTACCCTAGGTATCCTTTACCCTTAATAGACAATTTAATAATGAACATACCCCACACAGGTATAATGTCTGCCCTGGACCTTCGGTCGGGATATTTTCAGATGGCTGTGAACCCTAGTGATATAGTTAAAACCGCTTTGTCACGAAAAATGGTACCTACGCATTTCGCAGAATGCCCTTCGGCTTGTCAGGGGCGGCTCCTAATTTTCAGAAAGCTATAGATATAATTCTCAAACCCTTGATAGGCAAGTTTGTGAGTGTTTATATGGACGATGTTATCATATCATCTCCATCATTCACTCAACATGTTAAACATTTGAAATAGGTTTTTCGATTATTACATGAGGCGGGGTTAATGTTAAATAAAGATAAGTGTAAATTTGGTTGTGAAGAGTTAAAATATTTGGGTTTAATTATTAATAAGGAGTTAATTAAAACTGATGAAACAAAAGTTCAAGCTATAGCTGAAATGAAACCTCCGCATAACTCCAAAGAGGTGTCGAAATTTTTAGGAATGTCCCAATGGTACGCAAAATTTATTAAAAATTATACCGATATTTGCGAACCGCCTTATAATCTTAAGCGAAAATTAAAGAGATTTATTTGGTCGATTGAGGCGCATAAAGCATTTGACGCGGTCAAAAGCGCCAGTTTTAAAATTTCCAGATTTCAAAAAACCTTTTGAATTATTTACGGATGCAAGCTCAATAGGGGTAGGAGCGGTTCTAAACCAAGAGCAGAGACCAGTAGTATTTTCTTCTCGTACGCTTAGTGCAGCGGGGAGGAATTACACGGTGACAGAGAGAGAATGTTTAGCAGTGGTTTGGGCTCTGAATAAATTCAGAACATATTTAGGTTCTTTGCCGATTAAAGTTATTACAGATCACGCTGCGTTAACACATTTAACGACTGGTAAAAATTTGTCAAATAGAATGATCAGATGGGCATTAAAATTAGCAGAATTTAATATAGAATGGGAGCATAGGCCTGGAACTCAGAATACAATAGCTGACGTCTTGTCGAGAAATCCAATTGAAAGTATAATAGGAGAGAAAGTTAATTGTGCAATAATCAGAGATTTGGTACTTTCATCACGAGATCAGTTAATAGAAGAACAAAAAACAGACCCAGAGTTAGGTCATATCTATAGATATCTAGAAAACCCAGAATATAGCTTGGTTAATGCGACAATATGTGAGAATTAGTCTCGCGATTTTAGGCTAGTAGAAGGCTTGTTATTTTATGCGAAATATGCAACGTCATTAGGAGAAATGCGAGCATAAATACACACACACACACACACACACATTCCAAAATCTTTACGGAATGAAATTATGAGAGAATTTCATGACAAGCCATTAGCATGTCATTTCGGACGTTTTAAAACTTACCATAAAATAAGGGATGTTTGTTATTTCCCGTATATGAGAAAATTTATTGATCAATATGTCTCTACATGCCATATGTGCCAAATTAATAATTATAAAAACGCGTTACCAGCTGGTTGGTTAATACCAATTGTATCAAATTATCCAAATGAAATAGTTACGTTAGATTTGTTAGGTCCGTATCCCGTGTCGAGAGTAACCGATATGTATTAGTAATTATGGATCATTTCAGCAAGTGGGCTGAAATCATACCCCTTAAAAAAGCCTCTGCTCGAGTTTAATTTTTTTGATAATTATATATAGCGTTTTGGAGCTCCAATAAAATTAATTAGTGACAACGGCCCCCAATTTATTTCCGATATTTTTGAGAATTTAAGTGAGAGAGATTAGGCATAAGAGAGAGAGAGGCATGTGAAGACTGTTGTTTATAGACCTGAAGCAAATAGAACAGAACGCGTAAATCGCGATCTGGTGCAAATGATTGCAAATTATGTCAATGAGCAACATGACGCATGGGACCAATTCTTACGTGAGTTTGCTTATGCTATTCGTACGGCTGTCAACGAAACCACGGGGAAAACCCCTACGGAATTATTCTTAGGTAGAAAGTTAATTACGCCTTTTCAGAAATTAATGATGGTATCAGAAGGAACGGAATTTGCAGTAGGAGATATTGAGAGATTGTTTGAGGAAGCTAGACGAAACACAGAAACTAAACAGGAAAAATGGAAGAAATATTATAATAGACGTAGGCGTGATGTGAAAATTAAGGTGAGTGATTGGGTTTTGGTGGCAACACATCCTTTAAGTTCAGCAACAAGAAAAGTAGTAGCTAAGTTTAAACCAAAATTTGAAGGTCCGTATAGAGTATTAGATGTTAAGAATAACAACTTATAGTGATATGGAAAGCGGGAAAAAGGTTAACGATTAATGTAGATCAGGTTCGAATATATCGTCATAGGAAATATGACGAGACGGAGATAGGAACTGGTAGTTCGGATAACGGTAGTTTGCGCGATGAATCAAGTGGTTTTGACAGAGTACAACGGAGATCAAATGACTCGCGAGATGGTAAAAAGAAAGGGTCAGAAGTAAAGCGTGAGTTGGAGGAAAAAGGCTTAAGTTTTAGAAATAATCAGGGAGAGAAACACACAAATAAGACCAATAAGCGCGGACCCCTTATCAGATCAATACCTAGTTCTTGGTCTGAGAAAGATAGAATGATTAAAAAAGAGTAAAAATCAGGAGTTCAGATATAAGAGAGCAAATGAATCTAGGTCGGGAGGACCAGAAAGGAAGGTTCAGAAGGGATCAGAGCATAGAGTGAATAAAAGGGCTTTGTCGTCTAATTACTGAACTAATCATAATCTGACAAAATACAGAAAGAAAAGCCGAAGGGAAGAGACAGTGAAGCCCACCACAAGCGGCTACAACCTTAGACCACGAATTGGAAAAAGAGAAGAGACCAGACCGACCATAGAGAGGAAGACACAACAAGGAGGACCAGTGCGATCCAGAAAAGGCAGAGAAAGGAACGATAGTCCATACATTGAGGAACGAACAAGATCAAGCAACAAGAATGCCAGACGAGGAGGTGATCAAGAACGGCAAGACCAGGAAAGGAGAGGAACGTGTACAAAGAAATCCTTGTCACTGGAGGTCTTGGTAGGAAACGCCAACTACAAGTCATAAGAATCAGGTTGTATCGTTTCTTATTATATTCTTTCGAACAAGTGGTCGGAAGAATTTTTGCAATAAAGCCAAATCACGGTCGGGTAATTAAAATTTTAGAAGCCAAGCAAAAGTGGACACTACAATGAGTGTTTTTCTAGAAAAGGAAAAAGCTTTTGTCTTGTAAAATTTTTTGTATAAATCTGGAGAAAACAACTGTAAAAATGCATTTGTTTACTTCTGTTATGACTTCGCTGGGATGCGACAATTCCTTTGGTTGTTTGTTTTGTTTATTGAAAAATGTTTGTAATTGTATAATGTATATATATGTGTTGTTATATTGTTTCATATTAAGGAACATCTGGTTTTGGGAAACGCGGCGTAGATAGCATGCTAACATAACGTTTAACCAACGCTACGCGATTTGAGGGGAAGTTTTTGAAAGAACCAGATGAAAAATATGTATAGAAATTAGTTACAATTTAAAAATGATATGTACTGTATAAAAATTGTGAAATGTAATCATAATGTGTAAAACTTTGTTTTTTTTTCAAATCACTTAAGAAATTTTTGTTTCTGGGTGACAGACCCTGAAGTCTATAGGAATTTAATGAAAAGTTTATCTTTATACAAAGAACAAAGCTAGTGTTTCATGACGGATATGAGAAGCTGTAAAGAAGCAAAATTGTTAGAATTTAAGTAAACATTTAGGTAGAATTAAGTTAGTTAAGAGACGTGTGGGCATCGTTTTTTCTACCATTTAAGTCATATATGGTTTTTCCCCGGCTCTGTTACCCAGATGGGACACGTCTATTTATTCTGTACATGTGAAAATCTACCGTGATTAAAATGCATGACTTTGAATGTTAGTCTATTTAATTGAGTAAAATTTATTGAAGCTGTGGAAATTCAAATTAAGGAGAAATATTAAAAATTAAACTTAAGATGAATAGTAAAAATTAAAATTTAAGTGAAGCATTAGAAATTAACGGTTAGAATAAAATTTAGGCACGTAATTTCTTAAGGGCCATTAAGACCCTCGAATAAATCACGTTTTGTTTCTTGGAAGGAGTTGTGACGCGTCTTTTCTTTAACAAGTCCTTTGGGTTCTTTGGGCCAGAATTAATGGCAACTCTTTTCTTACCAAATCCAAGAAACGAGAAGTGAAGAGATGCAAATAATATAGGATAAATATAGGATCTTAGAGTAAGCGAAAGGGCAATGATGGCAATGTAATGGTAGTGTAAAGGAATGTTCGACAATTAACGTGCGTTGTGGTATTGGATGATTATTTAAGTTCGTCGTTCAAAGATCCAAGTTCTACGTGTCGTGGATAACATATTGGTGATCGATTAGAAGTTAAACGTAAAGCTACTTACTACTGCAGATAAAGACAAGTTTATTACAGAATAATATAAGGTAGGATTGATTACTTATTATTATTATACATATTTGAAGATTAGGCGGTTCAATTATTGAGATAGGTCTGAATTATATTGTGTGTTACGTATTGCGTCATCGTAGATTCTCTCATTAAGTAGTTATATTATATTTGTTCAAAGTTTAAGTTGAATATCTTAATAAAGTCATATTAAGATAATGTTTGATTCTAGTTCTTACGATAACCCTACACCTCTAGCTCACGCTGATACTTCGAGGGATGTACTTCCAAGGGGGAGGTACATCACACAGTAAAATCATTGATAGATTAAAAAATGCTAAAATTTCATGTTACATTACGTGTTACGAATTAAAATCTGAAATGGAAATTTAATTTGTATTGCAAAGGAAACCTAAATTGGTAATGAATGGTGTAATGTCGTGAGTAGCTAGCTAACAATAATTTGTCGCAGCCTAATTTAGAAATAAAAGGTTTGTTTATTTGCTCAACAAATTCTTATTGAAGCAATAAATTACAGTTTATACGCCAAGACGGTGCAGTCAGTCTATATTACTCCAATTCTCCAACACCACCGGTGTTCATCGTGTTTCCTTCCCTTCCTCTCCAATCTCGGTCCTCCTTTCTCCAGGGCTCTCCTCAAGTTCTTTCAATCCATGGCTCTTCTCATGTCTTCTAAAAAACTCCTTTTAAACATCAGGGGCGGGTCTACAACACGCCCCTCGTCCCTTCTCATTGGCAGGTCACAAAAGTCTCCCTCGGCCTCCCTAGTCCTATTCGTGCGTAATACACAAATACACTCTCGGGCCGTCTGGACCAAGAGCGCCATAATTCTTGTCCAACATCTGGGCACACTTGTCCATCGCACCACCTGTGTTCTATAATCCCATTCTCGACACCGGCCGAGGCGACAGGATTCTTTTTAGACAGGCTTCACCTATTGTCAATGGGCCGTCTCTCCTTTCCCATCATGGCTGCCAGTCTGGGTGTCGGTGCTCCCTCCGAGGTCAAACAATAAACAATGGCCCCATGGCCGCATGCACTTGTCATTTAACATCTGGTCCAAGCCATAAAACTTAACGTGAATAGAAGGGTGGGGTTCACCCCAATCGAAGACGTTGCACTTGTCACATACAACTGGTTGAAACCATAAAACTTAGAGTGAATCGAAGGGGGGTTCACAATAATCGAAGACGTCCCAATGGGCTGTCCCATCCATTAGTGTAAGAGGGTCAGAAGAAAGATGAGCCATAGTAAATACAAACTTTTTTTTTTACAATTCTCAACAAAGACACAAATTCAACAACTGAAGTTAAAAAATGCACCAATTGATAAATATGAGAGGAATAGCGAGGTAGACGAGATGGTAGGAAATATAATAAGAAATCGGATCACTTACACTTCGCACGTCCGGGCAATACACCTTCTTATATTTGAAGATAATTTATAAAGTAATCTAATTCAAACCGACCGAATTCAATTTAACAAATAATTGACCAAATCGTTTATCTTAATATTAATCAAATTATCTACGAAGGGCTCTCCCCTAGCTTTACGTTAATTACTATTTGCAATCCTGTTAGCTTTTCACCTCTCCCTCTCTGAGCTTGAAAGTTGTTCTTTAAATACAAGTCTTGATTTGAATAATCACTTTTTCTTCGGAGGTGGAAAGTTTTCAATAGAATAATATTTAAAGACCTATTATTCCCGAAGAGGATTATTAGTAGGAAGAACCGAACAGACCCGTTATAAATTTGTGATACTCCGTGGACTGGGGGTATAATCTCTTTATCACCTACGCGATCATAGTTTGAGGGGAGAAAAGATTGACCAATAAACTCTTCCATAATAAAATTAATTTATTATGATCTTAATTTATATTAAACCAAACAACACTAGTCTAGGAGGCTTATGATCAAGAGTGATGAGAATTAAACTATACTTCTAACAATAGATCAATAAACCACCGAATCTATATTTATAGATGATTTCCTAACTTACTAGAATCCGCTCTAGTCTTAAAGCTTAATCTAAATTATCTTACTGCTATGCTACGACGAACATCTACAGTCCTTATATCGTCAATCTAATTCTTTATCATACTTGATCCGGCAAATGGATAATCTTCCGGCTTCAAACTTCATGTAGAACTCTCCTACTACTCTCCTAGAACTTCACTGGCACTATTAGACTTCCTCATCAAACTATTAGGACTCTGGCAACTCCACGCGAATACAAAAGCTCCAATATATACACTTCCTAATCTACATAATCACGTTCTCTTCTTGGGTTGGTTGGAAAGAATTGCCATTCTGGCCCCAAAGATTTCCCAAGAGGTTTATTAATAGAAGTCACTATAAAGCCCCGTTACAAATTGAGTAAACAATATTCATTATCATCCATATGAAAACTTAAAAAAACATTTTCTTTTGTTTTCGTAGTCGGAAAAAATAAAGCGGAAGAGAAGGAATACTAATCATATCTGTGGCCTCATAAAAAATTCAGATTTTATCAAATCTGTAATTCAGTGTTTCTCAAACTGTGGGGCGTGCCTCCCTAGGGGCGCGATAACCCTTCGAGGGCGAAAATGAAAGGTTAAAAAAATTAATTTACTGGAATGAAGTAAAACAAAATAATTTCTGACATAATAAAATATACAGATTTACATTGATATGATTTATATATATATCATCTGGTGAAAAAACGTCATCAAAAATAAAAGATTGTACTTAGAACGCTAATTAGCTATCTTTGATCCTATAACTAAATAAAAAAGTATTTTGTTTGCTTTGCTCTAATCCTACGATAAGAGATTTTTCATTACGTTTCTTTTAACCTAAAATATTACTTTTGCTGACCTTCGAACTTACTGGTATGGTTATCTGCGTCCCTTTTTTTAGTGAAGTTGTAAAATATAAAGGGTGTTTTTTTAGAGGTATAGAACTTTAAATTGCAATAAAACAACGATCTAGTATTCGATTGACATGAATTTTTTTTTATTCGAAAGATAATCCTTACATTTTAATTATGATTTCTGGCATAGGACTGCCACGGCTGGCTCGGATGTAGTCCAATCTGGACGTCCAATTTTCGATGACTTTTTCCAACATTTGTGGACGTATATCGGCAATAACACGGCGAATGTTGTCTTCCAAATGGTCAAGCGTTTGTGGCTTATCCGCATAGACCAATGACTTTACATAGCCCCACAGAAAATAGTCTAGCGGTGTTAAATCACAAGATCTTGGAGGCCAATTCACAGGTCCAAAACGTGAAATTAGGCGGTCACCAAACGTGTCTTTCAATAAATCGATTGTGGCACGAGCTGTGTGACATGTTGCGCCGTCTTGTTGGAACCACAGCTCCTGGACATCATGATTGTTCAATTCAGGAATGAAAAAGTTAGTAATCATGGCTCTATACCGATCACCATTGACTGTAACGTTGTGGCCTTCATCGTTTTTGAAGAATTATTCCACCAGCCCATAAAGCGCACCAAACAGTCAGTTTTTCTGGATGTAACGGTGTTTCGACATACACTTGTGGATTAGCTTCACTCCCAATGCGGCAGTTTTGTTTGTTGACGTAGCCATTCAACCAGAAGTGCGCTTCATCGCTAAACAAAATCCGCTTATGAAAATCGGGAACAACGGCAATCTCGTTTTGAGCCCATTCGACGAATCTACGCCTTGCTTGATGACGTTTTGATGAATTGCCAAACCAAACTGAGAATAAATCACTTGACAGCTGTTAAATTGGTCGCCATCTTGGAAAGTAATGCCAACTTTAACTTCTATACCTGGAAAAAAAACACTCTTTATAATTCTGTTGCGTTTTTTTAATGGAAAAGAGTTTTATGATATATGGATAAGCATATTGAGCACTTTGGAGGTTTATTTGGCCAAGGATTATTTTTATGAGTATTCTGAAGCATATAATACATAATGAAAAACGTTTTACATAATTCTTTTTTTTTTTAACTTTTTTCCATTTTTTATATTGAATACACTATAAACACAGAAACGTTGCGCATAATCATCCCAGAATCACGGAATCGTTAATTCTGGGAAAACTGTTTATTTTTTACCAAAGATCTTCACAGAGAATCCTTCAACAGGGAACTAAAAGGAATTGATCATATATCTTCTTTTTTGGGAGTGGCAAACATTTTTTTAGAATCTTAGGGAACTTATTTTGACCGAGTTTCCGGCGCGACCACTTTTGTTCAAAAATATTTTCTTGAACATGCTGCATTTGCCCTTATGAATAAATTAGTGGTTTTAATTGAGATGTTGTACTACTAATTATGGTTTATAAATGTAAATGAACAGAATATAAAAAAAGAAATGGGCATCTGTGTGATCTTTCTGAAAGGAAATTGAAACTGATCAAACAAGGGAAACACTTGCTGAAATAATGCATATCAATCATGATATTTAAAGTAAATTTGAGAAAAGCAATGAACATGAAAAAGAAAATTTTCAATAGCTACATTAAGAACTTCATCAAGAAAAATATGAAGCCATAAGTGTACCGCAAGATGCACTTTGCCATGTCAAAAAGACACAAGCAAGAAAAAGTTCAACAGGATATTTGTCTATCATCAAAGGGTATTAAAACTACAATAACGTGAACTAAATGTGACAGTTTGCTTGCAAGTAACTTTCTTTTAATAATGAAAAGTGTCTGTGTGCGATTTGTGTCCTTTATTAAGGTCACACACATTTGGAACAATTTAGTTCAGTTTTATTGGATTTTTTCTCAAATTATCATTGAAGAATCCTTGAAATAAGTAAGTATATTTTCTCTTAGTTAAATTATTCACTGAAATTGTGATTTTTATTTTGTATATTAAAAATAATTATAAAAAAAAAGAATTGGGGTGAGTCAATCCGCGCGACCATTAACGTTAGTATCGAGTGCACACCTGATCCCGAGCTACAACATTTTGAAGTTTTCTCGCTTTAAATATTAAAAATAACACAATTATTATTCATTGGAATTTTATATTCTTTTTTATTATTTAACATTAATTCTAAATACGAATTCTGCGAGGCTTAAAATTACAGTTCGTTCAAAACCATGTATAATATGAGCATTCATTTCAAAAAATCATTTTACATTTTTGTATACATTATCATGCACTTGGTTTTACTCTCCTTACAATTAAGCTATTATATCAAGAATAATGTATTATCATTTAAAAAAAATAAACTCGTGTTAAGTAGTATAAGAACAAGTTTAATAATTATTAATGACTTCCATGGGCTTCTCTTGCAGAGCAAAATTTTTCAAAGGAAGGCTAAAAATTAGAAATTGACACTTTGAGTTATTTTTTGATATTTAGCTGAGATCTCTATATTTTGTTCTTCAAAGTAGCCATCGCAGAAAATCCGGATTCACAAAGGTATGATGCTGAAAATGGTAATAGTATACGAAATGCTTTTGTTTTCAGTGCAGAAAATTCAGCATCCACCTCTATCCAGAATTCAAAGAGTGATTATTACAAAATTGCCCTTTAATTTCGTCACTGGATGTGAAATCTATGAAGATCTCTTTTTCGGCCGTTGAGAGCCCTCCTGAAGTACTTTGAAATGGATCCCTAACTCATTCGTAACTTGCTATCAATTTGCCTTTGTCTGTGTACTTGTTGATGCTTTATTATTGTCGAATGCTCGCTGCGATTTAAAAATATATCTACGATTTTGTTTTAATCCTCTGCCTTAAATACTTAATACTCTGAATTACAATTAACGCGTGAATTATGAAATGTTAATTCAAGAGAGATTCGGTAGCTAATCGACTCGGCCAAGACTGACTGGAATTGTACGAGGTACAGCATTTTTTTACATGTTTTGTGCAGACGTCCGTTAGGTTGCCCAGACTCACGTGAACGTTCGCGAGAATGCCAGATGTAATGGATATGATAGAGAGCAATATAGATTAGACTATTTTTTAATGACCTTTGTACTTTTAAAAATGGACGATGAAGGAAATAAATCTGTAATTAAATATCATTTATGAATCTGTTTCAATTTAAAAATCATAGAAAGAAAAATAACATAATTAACCTCTATTACTTAAAAGTAATTTACTTAAAATATATATTACTTAAGAGTAGCATATATATATATATATATATATATATAAAATTTAATACTTATCTTATTAATTTGTACGCGGTTTATAATTAAGATAATACTATATAGCTTTAGCGTCAAAGTACATTATTATTGCATTCAATATATTATTATTATTATATAGGGGGGGGCGTGATAAAAATTATGATTGAAAATTGGGTCACCAGTATTGAAAGTTTGAGAAGCACTGCTGTAATTGTTTAAATATTTATCCTTCTGAAGTTGTAAATAAATACCAATATAAAAAGATGCATATATGATGTTAAATTCAAAGAGACGAAATTACAGTATGTTACTGTTAAAGTGTGAAATCCATTATTTCATAGAATAACTAGGTATTCCATGAAATAAATAGACAAGTCAGTTAAAGTATATAAAAATATTAATTCTACGATTTAACTAGGTATTCTAAAGAATAATGATTACTTGATCGTTAAAATATGAAATACGGCACTCGAAAGTTCTTTGAACTGGTTCTAGTTGCTTTTAATCAATTTTAAACCCTAATTTTAAGTGTTGTCACAGCAATCCTTGCTCTAATAAATACTGTAAAGTAAAATAAAGGAATTTCATAAAATCTAAATTAATATTCTCTTACAAATTTGTTTGAAAAAGTTTACACAATGTTTTTATGTAGCAACAGTTTTTCTCTTCTCTGTATTTTTTGATAATATTCAAACATATAACTATTTATGCAACATATTCTTTTCTTTCCTTTCTGTTTAATTAATGTTAGCAATATGAGCTGTAATAAATTATATCATCTACTTTTCCTTATTATTTATCTATTAATCCTCTGTAATAGGGATAAAATGTATTTTTCGAGAAATTTTTGTTAGCTGTGTTAATGATCAATTAATTTATAAAATAACTTTGAAATTGTTTATTTTTCACTTAAACGTTCTATCATTAGTTATTTCATAGAATATGAAAATTTTCCTCTTTTATATACTTTAACTGGCTTGTCTAGCTATTTCATGAAATATATACCTAGTTATTTTATGAAATAACTGATTTACATACACTTTAACGGTAACATATATATGCGCTCTTAAAAACTTTTATTGAAATCCAATGTTTATAAGTGAAAAGACATCATACAGTTAAACATCAACTATGTATCCCTGGTAATTATATTGTTAATCTATATGTTTCTTTCAAACTTAACTAACGGCACGTATGTATTAAGTTTCTCATCGTTTTTTCTCAGCAGTGTTTTATCGCATTTATTTGTTTCCATTTGATTCTACTTTGTTACCATTAGATTTTAATGTACGAGTATTCTTTGAATCATATCATCGACATATTCTGAATTTGTATAAGACAGTATTTTTCAAAAATTGAAGCTTAAGAGGAATTGGAAACCTCTCTCTCCCTACTAACAATGTTAAATTGGCTGTTTTGGATGTACCTTTTCTCAAAATCTGTTATATGTACATGCTTGAAATTTTTCATACAAATAAAGTACACCTTTCTCATTATACTGAAATGAGTTTTCAGCTATAATTTTAAATTTTTTCATAATTTATAAAATATTTTATCAAATATAGTGAAATCTGACCCATTTTTTTTACATAAAATAGTTTGTAAAAAATGAATTTTTGAATTTTCTACAAAAAAGCTCATTTCAGTATATATCAGCCATCATTATAAATATATCATAAAATACATACTTGTGAGCATTAGTTTCTCAGAAAAGGTACATTGAACATCAAATTTTACATTTTGAGATAAATTGATTTTAATGTAAACGGTGAGGCTTCTAATCGGCTAGGAAATAAAAGATACATGTTTTGGTTTATATCAGACGTTCAACTTTAAAGCAAAAACGAAGCACTTGGTTAACATTTTGCTCCATTCAAGTGGGCGTGGCCCAGTTTCAACGATTATTTAAAAATAGGTTTTAAGGGCTTCTAACTACCCTAGAGGTTAAAGTAAGATATTTTTAGAAAGGTTAAAATCTATGCAATTTGAAAATGTAAAAATCTCAAATTGTCAAAAAAATAAGATTTTGACTTTCCAACACCTCTTAACAATGATCATCCTTTTCTAGATTGTGAGGCGAGCGTAAGGATGATGTGATGGAATGTGTGTTTTACGCAGTGTAAACGCGAAATACTCTTTCACTTGCTAAATAATATTGCATCGCAGCCTCCATATGTTCCAAAAATGTTCCACGGTTACAGGTGTGGTCGCAAATGTGTCATTCAACTTTAGCTATGCAAATGAAATTGATTAGGCACTTCATGTTTTGTTTTCTTTTGTGTAGAAAAAGAACATGTATTTTTGAACGTTGAAAGCCAATCATTTAGGAATCTCGTTAAACTTATGTAAAAGGCTGCACGAAAACTACTTATTCGTATCTAATTGTTTCTTTTACGAGAAGTTAATAAATACTAAATTTGTAATCAGCACAGCTAAGATTTGGATTTCATTTTTTTACAAAATTGTATACTTGTTCTTAACTGTAAATGAAACGGTCAAATTAATTTTAATAATTGCATCGATAAATGTTATACACCAATACATTCATATTATCGCATTGTTCAAAATGTAGTTATCCGAATATAAACAATGCGAAATAATCTCTAATTTTTTAAATTTTGTAATTTGAATATGTATTTTTTTTAATTTCTCCATTCACGCACAAATAACCCCACATATGCATCATAAGGATAATAATTATTTTTAAAAATATTTTCCTTCATTGCGTATAAACTTTACTAGCGAAGTAATTAACTCAGATAGTGCAATGTAAAAGCTCACGCTAAAATTGTTTCACTTCACATAAAATCACGTGTTCATTTCTCTTTTCTTGCAATTTTTTGCATTTTCTTATCTGTAGAAATATATTTGTGATAAATATCCTGTTTACTTCTGTATCATGCATGGTTCAACAATATTCATACTATTTGAGTATTCTGATTGAATAATTGGGTGAATTATGCGGAATTATTTGTACAATATAATGATTCTGCCTTTTGCACTCCCCTTTTTTTTAAAAAAAAAAAAATTTAACTTCATATATTGTTTTCCTTTTTATTCGGCTGGGTAGTGTAGTTGGTTTGTCACTGGTCTTGTACGTCTAAGGTTGCAGGTTCGACTCCGGCCTAGGCCGCGGTCACCTAGTGGTGAAAGTAACGGACTCGTAGCCGGTGTGTCAGGACTTCGAGCCTAGTACCATTAAAGACCCGCCTTTTGGCTGCAGCGATGTTGATGGAATCTGTCGAGAGTTCAAGCGTCCTCCCGTTGGTGTGGTGTGGAAGTTAGGAGAGGGGGTGCCAGTTCAGGTGTCATCCACGTCACTTGACCATAGTTCAAAATTAAAAGTTAAACAGTACAAAGTTAATATTCACTCACTCGACCCCGGCCCAAGTCGGTAGATTTTCATGATCCAGAAAACCGACCGCGTCCATGACGTATGATTTTGCGGCACGTTAAAGATCCCTAGTGTGCTTGTTTGATTTGAGTGCTCTCGGCCAAATTAAATTCCCCTTGTTCCATTTCACAACGTCAGAGGTCAGGTGCCTCCCTCTGGAAAGGAAACTCGGCATCAAAATTATACTGTGGGGGCAATTGGTATTCCACCTATGTGGTGTCACGCAAAAAAGGGGTACCAGCCCCCGGAGAATGTACAAGGGCTGTAATGGTAAAATACCAATCCGAAAAACCCTTTGATAATAATATTAGTATATTACTTTGAATGGGGATATATATATTTATTATTATTGATGATATATATTTTTGAATTAATTTTTTTAATATTATTTCTAACTATATAGTGTATTTATTGGAATCTAAACCGCATTTTTTCCAGTGTCAATGCTACTGCAAATTAGGCGCAGCTTAGAACTGAAGAAACCGGGGGAAATTGAACACGATACTGACGGTTAGAGCAAGAACAGATTCATGTATATATTTATTGTTGTTGTGGCTAATTCTCAGTCTGTCTGACGGAGACAAGACCCAAAAGACCATTGACCCTTAAGAAATCCAATACCAGGAGGGGAGAGGAAAAAAAGTTCTCCCTCGAAAGTCCCAAGCAGTCCAAGATGTCATTTGGAGAGACTTTCTGAATCTTGCACTTAGTGCAAAGAGCAAAAGACTTCCTGCATCCACAAAAGGAAAGACTCTTTATGTGGCCGCTTTTCAATCTAGAGATTGCAGTCTGAGAGGCTCTGCCACATTTAAGTAGGAATGAGGATCCTGGATGTTTGCTTTCATACCAGTGATGGTTGGGTGGTGTCCTCCACTCCTTTAAAATTTCAAATTTAACCGTAGATCAGTAGCGCACACAGGAATTTTTCAAGGGGGTCCTGGGTCGAAAGTTCACCATTCTTGTATCGTGCTCCATTTGATTTTATCGATTTTCGGGAACAAAATACAGTAAAAAACTAATTATCGAATAAACATTTAACATTAATTAATAAAATTAATCATTAATAACAAATACTTAATTAAATTTTTCGTACTATATACTTAGAATTATAATCAATCGGAAAAAATCAAGGGCTTTAGGGGGGGAGGATCCGGACCCCCAGGACTCTCCCCTTGTGTGCGCCACTGACCTAGATTGATGTTCAGAGTAGGCGAGGGTTGAAGAGGTAGGTGGAGAAGCATTACAACCCTCTTTAGCCAGGAGATCCGCTCGTTCGTTTCCAAAGATGTTAACATGGGATGGAATCCACTGGAAATGAACATCATGGGACTCTGATATTTGTCTAAGTTTTTGAAGTATAGAAACGCCAGCTTTGTCTCCGACTGATATCCAGTTATAAAGATGTCGGAGAGAACTGTGACTACCAGAGAGGATCCAGGTGTATATATTTAAAAGTTGTTAATACTTGAAAAATAAATTAATTATTCACTTCTTATTAGTTCTCCTTTTAATTTTTTTTAAAATTTCGCAAAAGTATCGGATGTTGATAAGTTATTTTACACATAGTTTATTTTTTCACAAAAACATGTGATGACGGCTTAGATTCTAACAAATACGGTATATTTGCTTTTCTAAATTTTTCTTCAGCCCAGACATATAAGCTAATAAAGGGAAAAATTTTCACCTTAAAATTATTTTTAACTCTACAATTTTATCCTTAAGTCTAAGACGTAATGTACTGTTATAGTTATTTTCTACGTTCCATACTGCCTTGTTTTTTCCTTGCTTTAAGTTACACTTGTAGTGTAATTTAGTAAAATATTATTGATTAAGTACATTCATATATACATAGACATTAATCGCATATTTTAAAACTATTTACTTAATTTCATGGAATACAATTTTCAAGTTATTAAATTACGTAAATAAATTCTTATTTTTTTTCGTTTTACTCAATATTTATAACTACACCAAACTGAACACTGTTTTTAAGATTCGTTTGATTTTTATATAACTGAAAGGTATGAATATAATCATTCAAAAAATGTATTTTAGAGTTATTTATTTAATTTAGTAGATTTATTATAACAGTGAGGAGAGTATTAAACATAACCTTCTTTTATTTGTATTGTCTATATACTGAAATGAACTGAACTGAACTCAGTGGCGTAACAGCCCATGAGGGCCAAGGCCTACTCTGCCTATCTTAGTTTACGTGACCTTAGACGTTGGGGTGCAAGTACAGATGTTTCGGGTAAGTGGTCAGTCTGATGCGAAACCCCCAGTGCTCAGTTCCGAAGCAAGCTTGGTACTCATTTATCGACCCACTGAAGGGATGAAAGGCTGAGTCAATCTTGCCCATTCCGAGATTAATATTGGACTATTATTATGGTATACTCTATTGATTAAAACTAACTGACATGCTATTGAAATACATTTTACTAAGAAAAGAAATGCTTCACTAGGAACTTATCAGCATTCAAGTAATACGTCATCGACGTCAGTTTCCTTATGAGATTTTCTGTTTATAGTCCATACCCTCCATGTCGTAAGCTCTCACTCATTCGTTATCGCACGTTGTCTATTATAAACTGCTAAAAGAGATTTTAACAGCCTTTCATATTCGTATTAGTCACATACACGGGAAAGCCTGTTTAGAGGTGTACAAACTCACACAAATAGGTAAGCGTGCTTTGAGGCATTTATCGAGCAAAGACCTTTACAAGGCACTTTGATCCACTTGCACCTTTTTTATTAAGGTGTGATGTACAAGATCATTTTATCTTTGGAAGACCTAAATGTCAAATATGAAAAGTGTATACATCAATGTCTTCCTTACTAGTTAAAAAATAAAGGTCAGCAGTGTTGTTCGAAGACAAAAACACATAAAACTATATACAAAAATTAATGTGAACTAAGTTAGGAAGGATGACTTGATTTTGCCAATTTTGTAGCATTTACGATTGAAACCTCCTTTTATGTGCTCTTTTTCGGTGAAAGGTTTGTTGTAAGATGTAGTTACCCAGAATTCATTTTTCACTGATGCCATGAAACGTGTTGTAAAAGACGTTTGCTGATCAATTCTTTTATATCGATTTGTTAGAATGATTGCTAAAAAAAGATGAGCTGTAACACATCCGTATCACTAGTGTATTTTCTGAAATGTTTGGCTTTTTAAATTTTTTCTTTCAGTTTGATCCATATACACTGCTGGCCACCGTAAATGCAACACCCTGAAGATAGCATGCAAATAACATGAAATTCACAACATGCATTAGCGGAGGTGAGATATGCAAATGATTAGAATTTCAGCGCAAACACACATCACGCGTGCCTGTGGCGCCACCTCAAAGCGCTGTTTAAGGCTTGGAGATTTCGACGATTTCAAGTTCGGCAATTGTATTTTTCTGTGGTTTTTTCAAAAAACGATCAGTTATGTCTCGTAGAAAACAGCGATCAGCTTTTGATCAAGTATCCGAGTTCGACAGAGGAAGGATAGTGGCCTACAGAGATTGTGGATTTATCTTTTAGGGAAATCGGTCGTCGTGTTGGATGAAACCAAAAAACTGTAATGCGGATATGTGACCGTTGGATACAGGAGGATACGACGGACCGACGTGGTCGATCGCATCCACCTCAGTGCACCACTTCACGTGAGGACAGGCAAATTGTGTGCATGACAGTGACGGATCACTCAGTCATATCACGAACCGTAGCACAGTACATTGAATCTGTAACGCATCATTTAGTGTCTGCGTGTACGATTCGACGCCGTTTACAGCAGAGTGGTCTGTCCGCAAGACGTCCATTGCTTGGTCTACCCTTGACGCTGAACCACAGACGTCTCTGCCGCGAATGGTGTGATGAAAGAAGGATGTGGGTGGGAGAATGGAATGAAGTTGTCTTTACTGACGAGTCACGCATCTGTCTGCAACACCACGATGGTCGGATTCGAGTCTGGAGACACCGTGGAGAGAGAATGCTGAACAGCTGCGTTATGCAACGCCAGACTGGTCCTGCACTGGGTATTATGGTATGGGTTGGTATTGGATATCACTCTCGCACTCCTCTAGTACGCATTGCTGGTACTTTAAACATCCAGCGCTACATCACCGAGGTGTTGGAGCCAGTTGTCCTTCCTTACCTTCAGGGATTGGCCACAGCCATATTTCAACAGGATAATGCGCGACCACACGTGGCACGCATTGTCCAAAGGTTCTTCGTCAATCACCAGATTGAATTGCTTCCCTGGCGGGGTCGCTCTCCGGATCTTTCACAGATAGAACACATGTGGTCCATTGTTGCTCAAGGATTGACCCAGATTACACCCCCAGTTGCCACACCAGATCAACTTTGGTAACGTGTGGAAGCTGCTTGGTCTGTTGTACCCCAAGAACACATCCAAAGTCTCTTTGAATCAATGCCAAGGCGTGTGGCAGCGGTGATCTCGAACAATGGCGGCTACTCTGGCTACTGATTCTGGCAGGAACCACACTTCCCAGAAGCATATAAATTTAATCATTTGATACTTGGTCAACATGTTATCTACAAAATAAATTTTGTTGTGCTATCTCTTGTCCTTCTTGGTGTTGCATTTACGGTGGCCAGCAGTGTAGTTAGTAAGTGCTTGCAGATAAAATAAATGTTTATGGGAGAGTTTAATCCGGATCAAAGGGATGGAAATCATTCCCACAGAAAGGACGGTTCATATAAGCGTAGGGAAAAGGATTATTGAAGAGTCGTGGAGCTTGAAAAATGTCAATTGACTCATAACATATAAGTTAAAATTGGTGCGGATTGCAATTGCAAATTATTCTATATTGTTTAATCTTCTTCGAGTTAGCATCAAATGGCTTCATATAGAGTTCTCTTAACATATTGAGAGTATTTGAGAAAGTATAAAAGTAGTTCCAGGTAAAGAACCGTTAATTCATAGAAAAACAAGGTAACAAAATGGTCAAATGCGCAAAAGTAAGGTACTTGCATATTATCACAACCTGTTGGTGACATTATATGAAACGACGCACATGGTTTATGATTTCGTGCATACGACTCATAGGAAATCCAGATTGCCAACTTGGCGAGTTATTAATAGAGTTGACGATTGTTGTGATAATACGTTAGTACCAAAAGTAATTTGGAAAGTCATCTTTAATAACTTTTTTTAAGATTTTTCCCTCTCAGATTTTTTTTAAGACTTCAATTCTCAAGACACAAACTCACAATGAATAAATTATCCAAAATAGACAGGATTACGACTTTGTTGGTTTTTTAAAGCCATCATTGGTTTGTACCAGAGAATATTTTATTTTTGAACATATTTATAAGGGTGTTTTTCTATTGCTGTAAATTTTTGAGAAAACGATTGCTCTGTTCAGATGTTTGGCCAATCTTCATAATAGCAAATAAATTTTAGCTTTTTCTTCTTCTTTCCAAGCACTACAGCTGGCTGCCGGCCAAGGCTGTCTGTCAGACCACATCATCTTGATCTATTCGATGCTACATTTTCTCCTCGCTTAACTCCCCCGCCCTTCAACCACTTTATCTATCCATGGTCTTCCTCTTTTCTTTTTTCCCGCAGGAGTTATTCTGAAAGAAGAAAGAACTTTCATCCTTTCTTAGCTAAAACCTAAACATGAATACCTAATCGTGAATCATTGGAAGGAATTTTGTCATAAAACACCTTTTCTCTTTCAGACACTAATATGGAAGTACCCTTCTGTTTGAAAGAGAAAAACTAATTGTTTGTAAAATCAACAAAGAATAATAAATTTTTGCATCGATAAGCTTTAAAGCGTGTACTCTCTGTTTTTATTTAGGATATCGGTCACCTTCGTTAACGCAAGGCCTTTTACAGCTCTGTTTAAAATAGTAACTGAAGTGAAAAGACTTTTTCTGGCAATTTAAATTTGTTTTGAAAATCCAATGTTTTTGGCAAGTTTGTATTTTTTTTGTGTACAATCATAAGAGTGTACAATCGCTGTTGATAAGTTTATGTGTGAATTTTGTAATTATGAGTGAAGAAAAGTATCGATTTCTGGTAGACTGGTTCGATCCATGTATGAAAATAAAAATGCAGTTTGTTTTGAGTTATTACGCATCAGACGGAAGTGTGGATATGTACAATATAAAATCAAAAAAATTATTTCTCCGTCGAATGCACTGTGATAATATCAGTATTGAAGATCTATTCGTTGGAAGTATCGTTAATATTCTATCGAGACAATTATGTATAGTAGGTTTCGCCGATCAAAGGACAGCTGCAAGATTTTCCCGCGAAGTTGAATCTACCATTCTCATTATAAATGAATCGGGATTCATGCATTTGGGCAAGATTATTACAGTTTTAGAAAGCAATGATATGGCTATTAATCGTGGTAAGATCATCGACAAGGAAAAGAGTGGCTTCAATGTAAGTTCGTTTGCAAAAAAATTACATAAACAGTTTGCGATATTGGAACTCAGAGGACAAAATGCAAAAAACATAGTGAGGAAGCTTGTTAATCCAGATGTTCCCATAGATAAACCTCTTCAGTCTGGTTTGGGTGATTTATCTGGGCATTGTATTGGTCCAACTGATGACCGAACTGCTGAAACAGAAATCAATGTATTCTTTCCTTCCTCTAAAGAAGTACATTGTAATACTGTAATCCATAGGAACACTACTTGTTGTATAATTAAGCCACATACAATAAGAGAGAAAATAGTTGGTAGAGTTATTCAAGACATTATTGCGGCTGGATTTGTAATTTCGGCTCTAGAAGTAGTCACCTTCAATCTAGGCACAGCATCAGAATTCTTAGATGTGTATAAGGGAGTTCTTGCTGAATTCAAAGACATGGTTGCACAACTAATGTCTGGTCCATCAATAGCACTAGAAATATCCAAGAAGAACTCAGCAAATGTTTTTGAGGAATTCAGAACTTACGTTGGTCCATCAGATCCTGAAATTGCTCGAAAGATAAGGCCTGGTACTTTGAGAGCAAACTATGGTCATGATAAAATTAAAAATGCTGTACATTGTACTGATTTACCAGAAGATGCAAAACTTGAATTAGACTATGTATTTAGAATTTTGCCTGCATAGTATATTTTGCTTGTTTTATTTGTTACCAAATTTTATATTTTATTATTTTAAAACTGATCATTGTATATTAAAAATTTAATAAGATTTATTTCAATATCATTATTGTCATAATTATTTCATTAAAAATCATTAAAGTCATTT
This sequence comes from Trichonephila clavipes, assembly GCA_019973935.1. Classification (NCBI taxonomy): domain Eukaryota; kingdom Metazoa; phylum Arthropoda; class Arachnida; order Araneae; family Nephilidae; genus Trichonephila; species Trichonephila clavipes. The sequence continues at coordinate 530,401 of BMAU01001230.1, forward strand.
TTATAAAATAATAAAATTGAGTAATGGGTACTTGCATATAATTGCAACAATCACCAATTCTATTAATAATTCGCGAAGTTGGCAACCCTGATTTCCTATGTTGTGAATGGGCAACCAAGTGCTTCGTTTCATATATTGCCAGTGGGTCGCGATAATACGCAAGTACTAAGTAATGTATTGGGAAAAATTTGCATCGATTTTACCAATAAATTAAAATTAAAAAAATATCCTAAAAATATAATGTTTTAATTATTTGTCTATTTTAACAGGAAGGTTACTCTTGTATTGGATCAAGCTTTTCTTATACCTTGTAGTTTACATTAATTGTGAAAAGATGTATAATTTTTGGGGGTGCTTATGGATTATAGAAACCATGGAGCAAATACAACAGCACATTGAAAAACAGCCCAAAATGTGTTCCATTTTTGTGTTTGTTATGAATTATCTCACTGGATAATATCAGCAATGTCAATGTTGTTAATAACTGAGAATCAATTGCCAACTCGTGGTTCTTAAAACCAATAAGTACCTTTTTTTTAATCTACAAAGTAGCAATTGTTATTCATTAGTTGTTCTTTTTCAACATCTGTTCTTAATTATCTAAAAAATGATTTATCAAGCTTTTTTTGTTCATGATCCTATTTTATTATAGGTATTTTATTCTGACTTGAGATACACAAAAATATTTCATTTATTATGCAATCAAAACACATATATAAATCTGATTATACAAATGTTATTGAAAAAAGTGTTTTAAGAAAAATTAAAATCAGGGAAATATTACATACACACACAAAAGTTTAGTGCATAAAAAAATTAATGGATCCTGTGTGCAGTAGTAGTATTATCAACTATGCCATTATCTTTATTGCTTAAGTTCAATCATTTACCCATAGTATTGAAAATTCTAAAAATATTTATATATAAAGATAAACAGATCTTGTATTTACATCAGGAAATACAAACTTCAGTTGAGTAAAACAAATAACAGTATTACATCATTAACTATATACTTTTAATGAAACATATCTCTTCCCTACAGTCTTTGTGCCACCTACCGCGGGTAAATTTATTCTCGGCATGCACATGGAAATATCATTAATGCATTATGTGATAAAAAGTCTTCATGATGGAAACTTGATTTTCAATCACAAGGATGATAGTGGGGTAGTGGCATAACGTACACCCCCGCATTGCAGGGGGCCCAAAGCTTGACTGACGCCAAGTATGTATTTAACAAATTGGGGCCCCAAACCTGACTTTGCAGGGGGCCACCGATAGTGGGGGTTGGGGAGAATACAATATGCAGTGTATGAGTATTGCATTACTTTAATCATTGAAGTTTTGTATTAACTATAATTAAAAATAATAGTCGGCACTAACTTATCTTAATCAAAATATTTTGAATTTTATTTTGGCAATTCCATTTGAGGTCCCAACCTACAGTTTAGGAAGCTCTGATCTAGAATCCTTATATTTTATTTTCTGTTCAATGGTATTAATTACATAAAATTTAATGCAAAAGATATCTAAATTTCTTCAAAAATAGTTTTCTAGGAAAATAAAGTGTGTTCAAGATGAGAGAGAGAGAAGAGAAGTTTGTTTTATCAATTGGTTAATAGTATTTTTTCAAATATTCATTAAATTGCAAGATTTCATGTAAATATTGAAGTATTACATAATATGTGACAGTGTTTTATAAAGAGAAAACTAATTGGTTTCTAACATTCACAATTATTTATGCTTTGGTGTTTTTTATTTTTAAGAAGCTACTCTTCAGGTGGAAATTTTTGGCTATGTTGCTTTTTCCACTTTATTTTCAATGATTGACACTGTCATGTATTCTGACTACTATAACAAGATAACATGCTGTTCTTCTGAGCCATATACATATTTGCAATTTAGAAAATAAGGGAGAAGAGGATAAATTTTATTGCTCACTCATCTAAAAACAAGAGGATTCAATCAAACTGTTAATGTTGTTGCTTCTAATCCCAGATTGTCTAGCAATGCTTGAAAATCTCCATGAATCGAAAAAATTCTAAAAACAGAAGAGGGGCCTGAAGGATCTTGTCTTTTTTAAAATCTGAACATGTCAAGTTGTGGGCAGGAGAGAAAAGCTTGGAATAACTCCAGTGGCACTTCGGAAATATCTTCTGACCCTGACGAAAAGAGAGCTTTTATATGATCACTGCCACAAAGTGCGAGAAGGCAGTCTGTTATTTCCTAGGCATAAGCTTGAATGAACCTCCTGGATTTATTCCGAAGTACCAACGATGACTAGGAATTCTTCCAAGATGTGTGAGTTCAATCTTCTTAAGGGAGGATAATTCACTGAACGTAAGAGACCCAGTAGGGCTCACCACCTCCTCGGGCACAGTCCTGGCTAAGAAATTAGCTTTCTCATTACCATTAATCCCCACTGAAAATGTACATGATGATTCGAAGAAATCCAATCAAAAATATCAAGGCTAGTCTTGTTCAAGCAGAGGGTCTCGTTCGACAGATGTACTATGGTCTCCAGCTTCTAAAAGTGTTTCACTCAATATTCTCCAGTGTAATATATATAATCAACAGTTAATGTTAATGAATTAAAACCAACCTTATGGTGTTCAGAAACCAGTTAGGTGGGAAAGGCTCACTTGTTCAATTTTGAACCAAGCCCATCTAAAGACTTCATTTTGGATGAAATATCAACTTCTTATCCCAGAGATTTATAATTTTAAATATATAATGTATGTCATAAAAAAAAATTTATTTTCTAAATTTTTTTGCTAATATCTTAAATAACTTCACAGACTGATTTATTTTGTCGATTTTTAAACTGTATAAATATGCTCTAGATTATTGTTTTATTCTTACATGATAATGTGACTGGATAAATCTGAATTTTAGATTACATTCTAAACATGAAATTTTTTAAAATTGTAAAAATGAAATACTTTTTTTAAAATTATTTTTTCCGACTGTTTTTTTGTTTGTAGTTTTGAAAATATTGCAGTAAGCTATACTTTTTCTTCCTGTATTTATTTAACTTTCTGCATCAGCTAAATTTTTGTGATTATGATAAAATATAAATTTGTATCTGAATTTTGTCTTTAGTCAAGGTAAAATCTAGTATTTAAAGTGCTAACGCAGAAGTAAAGTTTTCACCAATTGTCAAAATTTACACTATTGTATATGTTCCAGACTAACTCAAATGCAGCCTCTACATCATATAATTTGGAACCATGGTCAGAAGACAAGGTTGAAACCTCAGCTAGCATCCCAAACCCATGTGAAGATTCAAGCAGATTTAATGTTCATCAATCCTTTTACACAATGATTCTGGAAGACAAAACCTAAACCCTTGACCGGTAGGTTAAAAATTTGTTACTCTAACCAGATCTCTGTATATATATTAAATTTGTATTAATGAATTTACTTTGTGATCAGATAAAATATATCCCAAATGTTGTGTTTTGAAATATTTTTCATAGTTACTACAATTTCGGAACTTGATGGTCATGGGAACAATAAAGCAGAACACAGCAACTAAAGAAAATAAATTCTGCCTTATAATAGTTATAAATAGGTAAATTTGATGAAACCCATTACAATTCAGCTTTTCTTTTTATCATTGTTTGTAATGAATTTATCTCAGATAGTATCGCCCACATTCATGTAGGTGAGTGAATATTAACGCTGCACTGTTCAGCTACACAAGGGCTTTTGGCGACGGACCTCGTCATTTTGAACCGTGGTCAAATGACGAGGACGACACTTGAGCTGGCACTCCCCTCTCCTAACTGCCACACCAACAGGAGAATGTTTTCATTCAGGTGAGAACTTGAAAGAATTGTCAATTCTTAGTTCTCTTAACTGGCAATTACCATAACTTTTAAACATTTTGATTTCTTCTACACATGAGTTTTTGTTTCAATTCAAAAAAAATTTGCTCTCTTTTACATTGTATTCAAAATTATTGTTGTTTTCTAATGCCACCTGTCTGACGTAGTCAGATCGAGGCCCACGAAATTCATCGTGGCATGGGCAAGAGGTACGCCTGTCGTTGGCCTTGAGCACCATACAGGTGACAGTACGATTTAGCTCGGTGAAATTCCCCGAAGGGACGATAGATGGCGACTCGACCTCTATCTCCACCTCCACAATTTCTGCATGTAAACTGAAGGGGAGGGAAATAGTCTCCAGTCCCTGCGCTCGTGATTAAGCCCACAAGACTACGGACCCACTGATTTAACGAGCACGTACTCCGTGTACTTGGAGGGTGTTTGGTGGCATCGGGCATCAAACCCAGGCCGTCCGGTCTGGAGTCCGATGCTCTAACCACTAGGCTACCCCGAATAAGTAATCATTATGGATTTACAAGTTCTGTACCTATAATAGATTTAACAGTAAAATGATGAATTGTTACTCTTCCAGTTTCTCAAATTAAGTAAATTAACATTTTGAAATCGTTATTTAAGCAAGTAACATTCAATTATCAAAATTTAATGTTCCCTTTTAAATCAAATCTGATAGTAAAAATAGTTTGAGAGAATTTAATTCTTGGTGAAATTCTAGAGGTACATAAAATTGCTTTAATTATTATACAACACATTTTTAAAATTACAGTTCTTCAGAAATGAAGGGAAATATTTTTTATTTCTAGCAATTAAATACACCCAACTCATTTTTTTTGCAGTAGATACATTCCTTGAAATACGGCAAAGAAAAAAGATTTTTATAGTAGAAAGACTAATGTTTTGCTCCACATTATCTTAAAGCTATACAAGATAAAATAAACATTGGTTAATTTTACGAACTGTGTGAAAATGGGGAAGAAAAATAAATTGTATCTACTTTACATATTTCACATTAAAATTCATAATGCTTTAAATTAGAAATGTACACATTTTTGCCACAAAAAAAGTCAAAACTGGAAATTAAAAATAACCCAATTATTTTTTGCTATCGATCGATAATGAGCACACTTGTTTATTGGAAGTTACCTTTACTAAAAAGATCTATTTCATTCACTGTCCTTGTATTTAAGAAAGATTTGTATCTGATAATGACATTTGAGAAGAAACTACTTTCTAAAATACTTTGCAATATTAACTTTTTATCGAAAAATTCAATCGCTCTCTTATTTGATGGAATTTTGTGATGGATTTACATTTGAATGTATGTTTAAATTAAAAAAAGGATTTTTGGACTTGTGATTCAAGTTTGAGACTATTGAAAATCAAACACCATCAGTTAATTGATAAATTTTTTCCACAATCTTTTGGGGAAACAAGCATTAATTCTATATTGTTTGAGTAAATCCATCAAAATAAAGATAGATCTTAAATCGTGTTAGTTCAAAATTATGTAATAAAAGTTGGGTGTATATTATTTACAGGCAATTTGGCATACACAAAAGGGGATGAACTCCTCCCCCCACAACTACCAAATTTTTAATTTTTACCATATTGATTACCCTTCAGTACTTTCATCTATGCATTTTTTAGAATGTAAATTCCCTTAAGAGGTTTGTGTATGCCACTATTTACATGATATACACAGCCAATACTTAAATCACATGATGAAAGTAATTTGGCTAGGACCACTATAACATACATATGTTCAAGCATCATAAATGCAATCAAGTAACCACAAACATTGCATTATTCAAAAACTTCTGAATAGGGTATTTACAAACTTTTAAACTCATGCATTGGATCAATTACTTCTTAATAACAAACCAGTTTTATTTTATTCCAACACATTCACCAGTAAATGTCCCCATGTTCACTTAAGATTTTAGCGATATATTATAAGAAATATAGATGTCTAATGTATATAATGGATTGATCAAGGGGATGCAAAAAAAAAAAAAAAAAAAAAAGGCGAAAGATATGCATCTTATGTTAGGATGAAATTCAAGGGTGTATCACTGTTGTATTTATATTAGCATCAGCTGGATGATGTGAGCTGCAAGGGAAGGTTTCATAAAAATTTATTAATTCATAGCTGTTTTTACAAATTATCTCTTAAGTACTTGGGTTGAATAATCTATGGGAGGGGTTTTGGCTTGAAGGCCATGTTATTGAAGTGGAGGATACCATTAGGCTGCATCTTTTAAAAATGAATGCATTTAGAAAAGATAGAAATTGTACTATAATAATCAATAAATATAAGTTAAATAAAATAGTGACAATTTTATTCAATTTATTTATTGTACTTATTTCATACCTATATCTGCAAGCATGCTTCATTTTAGAATCAGTTTAATGAGAAAAGTACCCTATCACACTTTTCTACAATTCTTTTGAAAAATTCTCTCATCACAGTCTTCAGGTTAAGGCCAGATAACTTGCATCTATATTTACTGTTGTTGATCTTCATGCAAGAAAAACTATTCAGTCAAATATAAAGAACATTTTCTGTTCTGTTTGGTTTTCTGACTGTCTTGGCAAGCCACTATTTTCCCACCTCTGATATATGGGCATTAATACATACATTTTGTAAGAAAAATGCCATTACTAAAGAGAAATGAAAATTATAAAGTTCTAAGTTAGGAATGAAACAATTCTAATATCCATATAATCAATGATGACAAAAAAAGATCTAATTTTTTTTGTATGCACGGAAGAAAGCACAACTGAAGAAACTTGTTTCATATTTTCCTATTTATTGCCATTATTGAGAGACCAATTTTTTTTTTGTAAAATTTGTTTTGTATGTAAATAACATTGAAATTATAGCTTCATTAAAGTTTAATAAAATGAAAGTAAATTTTGAATTAAAAAAAAGATTCACTTCATATTTAAGTCAACTACATAATTATTTATTTTGTATAAATCAAATAAATACATGAACACAATATTTCGTTTCAGATAAACATTTGTAACTTGTGAACAATACAGTTCTATAAACAGTAATAGTAATAATAAATAGATGCTTCAATTTAATTTTGAACAGTAATAAATATTACACTTTTTTTTAAATACATGAAGTAAATTAAAAGCACATCACAAATATTTGCAAGCCATTGAACCTGACTAGGGAGCGAGAAAGTAAAACCAAACACATATCCAAGAATAAAATCCATTACATTTCTGGCAAATAAATACAATAGGTCTACTTTTCCAAAATTCCCACTTAATATCAGATAAAATGACTAGTTTACAAAACATTTTAGAAACAGAATTGATCAATAAAAGAAACATGTAAAAGACAATCAACATTTTATTATAAAATATAAGTTCGACAATAAATTGAAGCTCTACATTTACATAAATTTTGTAGTTTTTAATCAAAAATGAATTTGCAAAAAGAATACAATATTAAGTTATTTAAAACGGTTGTTTATGGAACATAAGTTCTTTGTTTCTATTACATTACTCCATCTTTATTTTTATAAACACACATAAGAAAGATTTAAAAAACACATTTCCTACCATCATTTTGTATAAAATGCTTCTAAAATAAATTTTTATAATACTATTAAATACAAGAGATCATAATGAAATCTTTTCCAAGTTACCAGTTGCAGAGGTAAATAACGAAAATTGTGTTGGCAAGATACGGCTTAAATAAATTATACATGACATAAAATAAAATGCACAAATTCTATTTATGATGGCTAAATGAAACAGTACTAGAACCTGATAAAAACCAGCAGGACTTCCTAAGCGAACCAAAAAGAAATGACAATGACAAGTTACTCAATTATCCTAATAGTAAGATATCCTAACTTCTCCTCTTCACCAGCTTGAATATTTGGTCTATAAAGCACTTATTTTGTTACATATCTCTTCTGTAAACTGTGAACACTTGGCATTGCCACCCAAATCTGCAGTTCTTACCTAAATAAAAATATTAATTTAATATAGAAAAGCACAGACTTCATCAAAACAATAAGAATCAGTACTCGTATTTGAGAAATATCACAACCATGGTGAAGTAATAAAGCTTTTTAGAAGGACAATGAACAAAGTAAAATTTTTTTCATTATATGCATACATGTTTGTACAGCTACATTTTAAGATTTAATTACTTTTTGATTTACATCAGTGAAATATGTTTATAACGCAAAAATGTACAAGCGAAAATATAGGCTAACATGAAATAACACAACAGTCTCGAAAAACTAAGCACTTTCATGCATTCCCCCCTCTTAACACGAAACGATTTCCCTTTTGGGAGGAGAGATGCAAGAACACAGCGAAATGAAATTGGGATTGCATCACAAATTTCATAGAAATGAGGCTAACTTGTTTTGAAATACCCTTGGAATAGCCTGTGACATTAGATAATTTTGTTTATCTAAGCTACTTTCAACCTCCAACCCTACAAATGTCACATAAAAACATCTCATCAGTTGGCTTTGGAATTCGGTAGTGAGTAAAAATCAGCAAGTTTGGTTCGTGGTTCTTTTTTTCTATTTTAGAAGAATTTTCTTTTTACAAGCGCAATGACAAAAAGCTCAAGGGGAAAGAAAACTTCTATTTTGCTTAAAATGAAGATTGAGTTTCTTAAGACTGTTGATCAAAAACAGAAGACGAAAATTGAAATCGATAAAGATTTTGGTAACACAAAATTTTGTATTAAACTTAATTAAGTACTTGTGAATGTTTTTGTTTCTCTCATTGATTTTTTTAAATACACATATATATACCTATCTACGTAAATAAAATGTACTCTAATAAACTTAATTTTGTTGAATATATAGTTGTCTCAGTTTTATGTCAAACGAGTTCCACTGTATTTTTAAAATTCTAAGCTTTTTAATGAGTTTTTTTTTTTAGTGGAAATTTAATGAGTGGTTTAAGAATATAACTTGAGTACCATATATTTCTGAATACAAGCTGAGAATGAATTTTTTCTTTGAAAATTTACTTAAAATTCAAAACCTATATATAAGTTTTCACTTAAAAATATATTCCAAAATTTCTTGGTTAACACACGGAAACATAGTCATTTATATATGTTATATAGCTGTGGCAAAAAGCAGGCAATTGTTTACAATTCAACAGCTCTTTTGAATTATAAATGTACATTAAAATTTTGGATGGTGCAATTCCAAAATGCTTGTTCTCTAAAATAAAACTTCATAGTTGCGAGTTTAAACATTTGAGGTAAATAAAACAGAAATAATTCATTGTATTATCTTAGAAACAATTTCATTGTATTTCCCTTTTGTTGTTAAATTAAAAAAAAAACTAGATGAAAATGTGTCAGAGTAGAGAGAATCAACACACAGAAGACAAATACAAGCATAGATCACATGCAGTTGTCACGAAGCCATCATGTTGAGTTATGAGAATTAAGAGCACATTTCTTAGCTTTTATGTGCGATTATTTCCACAAATGTGATTGCAATAACAAAAAAATACTGAATTCAATTATTATACACATATATATGCTCATTAATAATTAACATAATGATGCAACTATTTTTAATTAGTATGGATACTTTCTACTTTGGTTCAAAAAAAAACCCCACACAATTAGTTTTTTTTTTATTACATAGATTTGCTTTTTGGTTATAAAAACTTAAAAAGGCCTCTCAAAGATCATGTTAAATGAATTTTAAGAAAATGTACTGAGGTACAATACATAAGAAACTGTAAGAGTATCTGCAGACTTAAAATAAATATTTGCCGAAATATCTATTCTTTTGTAGAACTCAAAATGCCATCTAACTCCTAAACAGCTATATTTAATATGGTTCAACAAAAAAAGAATTAGCCACAGAATATTGACTCAAGATTCAACTTCAAAAAATATATGACAAAAAGATTTTGCAAGTCACATACCTTGCCTTCTTTGATTGTTTCAAAACAGGCCTGTGAGATTTTATCAGCATGGGTTGTTAAGTTCATATGCCGCAACATCATTATTGCACTGAGGAGAAGAGCAGTGGGGTTTGCCTTGTCCTGACCAGCAATATCAGGAGCTGTTCCGTGAACCTGAGGAGATTCAAAATTTATGACACTTTTGCAAGCAGAATTTATATTCTACATTAAAAGCAATTAAATTTTTCTACAATTTAAAACACATTTTTTCTGTGTGCCTCAAAAGAAAGTGTTTAATTAATTAATAAATAAACATTAATTCTAGTAAGTAATGTGGAAGTACTTCTATAATTTATACCAGATTTCAATAAAAATTAATAAAATCAATGCAACATGCCTTAATAGTTAACATTTCAAAATCTCAATTGTCAGTTGCAGTCACATTTTTGTTCTTAAAAATTTTGATTATAAATAATCTTGGAAATTATTCTAATATGCAGAAATATATTTTATAAATATGAAATTTAAGACATCTGAGGAAATTGAAACATGAGAATTTTTAAAGTATTTTCAATGCTTTGGTTGAATTTAAAGATATAAATTTAAAATTAATATAAATCTAAAACACAGACAAGAGCAGATGATAGGATTGCTATCCTGGCTTCATTCAAGGAAAAAAGAATTTTTAATGTTGTATGGACTAAAATATTTAAAAAATTTCACTGCATGAACCTTGAAGCCATAATATTGTTTAAAATAGAGGAAATATGGTTGGGGAGGAAAAAAAACAACTTCAAATGCTGACCTGGAAAATTTTCATTGTAAAGGTGATGGGGGGGAATTGAAGTATAGGAATAAATGTTCTGAAAACACAATAAATGACCTTGAAAATACTAAATAGCTATATTTAGACAAAATGCTTGTCAATGTAATGGCGTGGCACATAGGAGGCTTGACACACAGCACACGATAGACTAGAAAGAGGGCACTGCTGAGAACTATTTTGGCTTTTGAGCGGGAAGGAGAGAAGAAAGTGGTCTGGAATGTAAAATGGAGGAAGCTGCCTGTAGTTCCTGATGCAATTTTTAATTGTAAATGAAAGTGTAAATATAGTAATGTGTTTTGAAGGAAATAATAAAAATGGTAAATCCGGTTAACTAGAGGTGATTAATTCAACTACAAGACGATCTTACAGACTGGTGGCATCGATCTAAGAACAGTGCCATTAACAATAGAAACAGTTGGGGTAAGTACTTTTTCTCTATCTGAAAATACATTTGTGCGTATTCTGAATTTGTTCTCAATTTTTGTATTAAAATATGAGTATAAATTAAATACAGCAATCATTCTTAATTCACTTTTTGTATTAAATACTGGATTTTGATTTTAAAGCTATATACTTATCCCTACTATTCTCGTTAATTTATGATTTGTTTTTAAATAAAAACAAAAATTTATCCTATAAAAAGGAAGAAAATTTATTTTGTGGTTGAATTGAGTACATAAAATTGCTCTTTTAGTTTTAGTTCATGTATTCTGATTTAAAACTGTGTTTTCTATGTATGAAATATAAATTAAAAGATTCTCTCAAAGGTGTTTAAAAAAATCTGTATTGTAAATATAATATTAAGAATTTGTGAAGAGTGAATGATAAATAACTTATGAAAATTGTGATTATAGCACGATTTGAAGGTGCAGTGAAAAAAAATATAGATAAAGTGTATATTTAAGTAGAAATATTTTTGATTTTGCTGAGTCAAAGAAATATTTATGACTCTTCTCTTTTACTGAGAGAAAAAAAAGGTGACTCATTATGTTTCAGAAGTTCTCAAGGTTAAATGCATAAATTATGTAGCTATTTGAATCATATAAGAATTTGTTTTTTATAAGTTGTTCAGTAAAATTTTTGTTTCTGTGGATTCAGAATACTAGTGGAATTATTTTACTCTCATTATTGTCTTATAATATTTTTTGTTGTTTCGAATAGAAGTGTTTAGTTTTTCTGAAAAAAAAAAAGAAAATCTGTAGATTTTATTTGAATGGTGTTCTTTGAGTTAAAAGTGGTCATTACATTGAAAAATTTTTAATAAAAAATTTGCTTGTTTTTACAAATATAAACATCTATTATTATTTTCGAGTTAAGGGTGAAGTTGTAGGATTTTTATAGGTAGAATTTTTTTTTAACATATTTACTCGCATTTGTATGTTTTAAATTGAAATTAAATGACAATTAATGAATGACAAATTAAATTTTGAGGAGACTTTATAAAGAGATAATTTGGACTTAAGGTGTATGTTATTGAATTTGCATTGAAAAGTTTTTATTTTTGTGCTTGTTTGATTATTCTGGTATTGTAGTCACGTAAATATTTTAATCACTTGAAACTTTTGAAAATTAGAGTTCGAAAGTGCTGAATATGTATGTATTCGTTATAATTTAAGTGTATATTTTTGCATATTTTGGTACAGTGCAAAATTGATAACTACTTTTAGTTAAATAATATATCGAAAAATAAGTTTCTTACTCGTCTTATTTTAATTTTCTTTTTGGAAAGCATTCTGATCTTGTTAGTCCCTAAATCATGGCATATTTAGCTAAAGGTAATAAACCTGATCTTTTGTCAGTATGTGAGGAAATGGGGAGTTGAAGTAGATCAGTCCAGCAAGGTGGTAGATATAAAAAATTTGATTCTAAATAGCAAATCTTATGTTGAAGAGGAAGTGAAAATAATTCTCAACAGAGTCATTAGTGATAGGAAAGAACGAGAAAGAAGTAAACAAGAAGAAAAAGAAAGAAGTAAACAAGAAGAAAAAGAAAGTAAAAAAGAAGAAAAGGAAGAAAGAAAAAGGGAAGAGCGAATGGCTCGAGAGGCCAGACAACACGAATTCGAATTGAGAAAATTAGAATTATCACAGCAGAATCAACCATTAAATGATGAATCTGGAAGAAGAGTTGAAATTGGACCTAAGATTCAATTGACACAAATCACAACTAAATTTGATGAAAAACATGATGAGATTAGTTTATATTTGATTAATTTTGAAAGGAAGGCAGAATTAGCTAAAATACCAAAGAAGGATTGGGTGGCCTACTTGCTGGCGGTTTTACCAGCAGAACTTTCTAATACGCTAACTAGAGAACCTACCGAAAGGGTAAATAATTATGATTTTGTAAAAGATCTTATATTGAAGAGGTACAGGTTGAACAGCGAAAAGTTGAAGCAATGTTTTTACAGACATCGAAAATCAGCAGAGAAGTCTTGGAGGAATTATGCTCATGAGCTGAATAGTTATTTTACAGAATGGATAGCTGAATTGCAGGTTAAAACTTTCGAGCAACTGAAAGATCTATTAATAACTGAACAATTGAAGTACCGTGTTCCAGCTGAAGTAAGAGAGCATTTTCTTGATGACTGGATCAAGTTAAAAACTCCCTATGAACTTGCAGAGAAATTAGACGAATATGAAAGCATCAAACAGAGTTTCAGAAGAAAAATCCCTAAGAAAAATAGTTACAAATTCCAAGGTGGTGTAAATTATAGTGGTGCCAGACCAAAAGAAACTCCTAAAGATTTCAAGTCCAAATTTCAAATAAAAAAGGAACCTGTCCATGAAAAAAATCATGAGAAAGACTTTGAGAAGAGAAGACAGCTTCGATGTTATGAATGCGGGTCTTATTCACATCTCAGACCACAATGTGATAAACTAAAGAATTACGAAACAGTCGCATCTAATGAAACTGTTAGAAATGGTACTGATGTATTGGCTCCATATACAAGTTTAGGAACAGTGAATGGAATTGAAATGCCTATACTACAAGATACTGGTGCAACTCTCGATTTAATATGTAAAAAATACGTAAAGCCTTCCATGTTTGTAAATGAAACTGTGTGGATTCGAACTCCTCTGGAGGAAACCGCAGTGTGTCTGCCAATGGCTGAAGTTGAGTTGGACTGTGTGTTTGGTCATGTGATTACGAAAGCTGCTGTTTTAAGAGATTCATTAGATCAAGGAAAAGATCTTTTGGGAAATAAGACTGCTGCATTGTTTGAAGAAGTGAAGAAGAATAAAGAAATACAAGTGTATATGGTGAACGCTGTTGAAACACGTTCACAGAAGAAATTGACTAAAGAGAGTAAACAAGATCTTAACATGTCAGAAGAAACTATTCCTGAAAGTAACGAAAAGAATAAAGAATCTCCGGACGAACTGGATGATATTTTGCCTTTAATTCAACCTGAAATTTCTGAATCAAATCTTAAAAAATTATCTCATAAAGGAACAAATGCAAAGGAACAAATGAAAAGTTCTGAATTAAAAACACTGTTTGAAGAAGCTAAAAGCGTGTCTTCAAAGAAAAATCATTATATTGTCGAAAATAACTTACTATTTTTCAAAAAAGAAGATAAGGATGGCACTAAACGTAAATGTTTGGTTGTTCCCGAAAAGTATAGAAAAAATTTGATTACGATAGGTCAGGAGGCGGCTGCAGCTCATCTAGGAGTAACTAAAACGAAAGATGCCATATTCAAAACATTTTACTGGCCTAAATGCTTTAGCGATATTGAGGACTTTGTAAAGACATGCGACAAATGTCAAAGGGTGGGTAAACTGCAAGGTAAAAAGAAGGCCCCACTAAAAATTGTCCCTGTAATAACTGAAATTTTCACAAAGATTAACATCGATGCAAGTGGACCTTTACCAATGACACAGTCAGGAAATGAATATATAATTACAGCATTATGTATCTCATCAAGGTATCCTGATGCCATTCCTGTAGCAAACCTTTGCTCAACAACTGTTGTAAATGCATTGTTACATATTTTCAGCCGAATGGGGTTCCCAAGAGAATTACAGACTGACTAAGGCACGTCATTCATGAGTGCACTAACTACGGAATTTTTATAAAGATTTGGAGTTAAAGTAGTTAGAAGTTCTGTTTATCATCCACAAAGTAATCCTGTGGAAAGAATGCACAGAACATTGAAGAGGATTCTTCGTTTCCTGTGTCTGGAGGCAATTCCACAGATTGGGAGAAAATTCTTCCTCAAGCCCTCTTTGCCCTAAAGACTGTTATACACGATAGTGCTGGGTTTTCACCAGCTGAACTAGTTCACGGGAAAAATCTAAGGACTCCTGTGATGTTATTGTACGAGAAACTGACAGAAGAGCCTGTAGAAAGCAGTGTTGTGGATTATGAATTTGAACTCATTAATAGAATGAAAAGATGTCAGGAATTGGCAATCATACACATAGAAGATGCCACACAAAAAGAGAAGTTGTGGTATGATCGCCGGACTGTTAAGCAACAATTTCAACTGGGTGAACCGGTTTTGGTCATAGCTCCATCCAGGCCTAACAAGTTATCTGTTCAGTGGGTTGGCCCCGGAGAAATAGTGCAACAACTCTCTGAGGCAAATTATGTGGTCAAATTCCCAGAGAAGGATAAAATCCACGTTTATCATGTTAATATGCTAAAACCTTATCACCAACAAGAGAAAAATATTAATTTATTGTGCATTAATCCTTTAAAGCATGGCGAAGAAGAAGACATGCTTAGTTTGGAACTTGAAAACAAAATGTCGGGATGGTCCAAAATCATCAGCGATGTGCAGTTAAATTCAAAATTATCTCAAATTCAACGAGGACAGCTCACAGAACTTTTATATGAATACAGTAATCTTTTTTCGAATATTCCTGGATGTACCGATTTAGCTGAACATGATATTAAATTAGAATCTGAATGAGCAATTGTTGCTAAGCCTTATCGTATGTCTCCTCGGCAAATTGAAATTCTCAAATCAGAAGTTAATAAGATGTTAGAACTGAAAATAATAGAGCCAGGAGAATCTGATTTTACATCTCCATTAATACTTGTTGAAGCTCAGGGAAAGGAAGCAAGGCCCTGTATCGATTACAGAAGGTTGAATAAAGTAACTCGGACACAATTCTTTCCATTGCCTAACATCGAAGAACTTTTAGAAAAGGTATCGGCAGCTAAATATATCTCTATCTTGGATCTCACTCGAGGGTATTGGCAAATACCCCTGAGCGCAAAGGTACGCATCGTTTGTGACAAGATTTGGAACTTTCAAACCATTGAGGTTACCTTTCGGTCTGAAAAATGCGCCCTATTACTTCAGTCGACTTATGGCTAACTTATTAAGAAATTGTGAAGACTTTGCAGTTCCCTACCTAGATGATATAGCTATCTTTCCACTAGCCTGGGATGATCACCTAAAACATCTAAAAGATGTATTTGATTGCCTACGCTCCGCTAAATTACATATCAAGCCATCCAAATGTCAATTTGCTCAAGTATACATTAAACATCTTGGACATTTGGTAGGCCAAGGTTTAAGAACACCTGGAGGTCATCAAAGATTTCCCGATCCCCACTAACAAGATGCAAGTTAGAGCCTTTTTAGGATTATCTGACTATTATAGAAGATATATTCCCGAATTTTCAGTAATCACAGCTCCACTGACAGATTTACTTAAGGGCTGAAATCGAAAATCAACCGTTGACTGGAATAATTCTTGCCAGAATGCATTCGAGGAGCTCAAAACAAGATTATCTAAAAATCCAGTTTTATACAGCCCTGATTTCACAAAACCCTTCATCATTCAGTGTGATGCATCCAATCTTGGAATAGGCGTTGTGTTGTCGCAAGTATGTGAAAAGGAAGAACATCCCATCATGTTCCTGAGCAAAAAGCTGTCGATTGCAGAGCAAAAATATAGCACTACGGAAAAAGAATGTGCAGCCATTATTTTTGCTGTGCAAAAGTTGAAATGCTATCTTGATGGACACCAAAAATTTGTAATACAAACTGACCATAATCCCTTGGTCTGGTTAGAGAAGAATACTGAGACTAATCCAAGACTTTTAAGGTGGGCCTTAATTTTGCAAGCATTTAATTATGAGATTGCTTATCAGAAGGGAAAATAAAATCAGAATGCTGATAGTTTAAGCCGTATCCCTTAAGAGAGAAAAAAAAAACACACTTGTAATGAGAATTGATGGAGAAATAAGAATTTTCTGTGTTTTTTTTGTCTAGAATGATTGGTATTTGTATATTAGTATTAATATTTGGTATTGGTAATTTAATTTTTTTTGATATTTTGTATTTGTATTTTAAAATTTGATATTTTGTATTGGTACTTTAAAATTTGATATTTGGTATTAGTATTTTAAACTTTTGTATTTGTATTTTAATATTTGGAATTTTTTGTTTTAAATTTTGGTATTAATATTTAAATTTTTTTTTTTTGATATTTGTATGTTAATTTTTTGATAATTAATATTTGTATTTTAAAGTTTGCATTTGGTAGCAGTATTTCACCAAATGATATTTTGTATATGTTAAAGTTCAAATAGAATAGTAGGGATAAGTTTAATGCCTTCCTTTAAATAAGGTACTAATTTCGGATAGAACAGGTACTTGCACGTTTTTTTTAAAAATATTTTTTGCTCCATTTAAAAGAAAAGGATTTCAAGAAATAATTCTTAACTCTCTACTGCTGCATAAACTGATCCTATGTCAAGTATTTTACAGGTATAACAGTAAAACTTTCCACTCAACTATCGTGAAAAGTTTTCTCCAGGATGGGAGGAAATAATTAGTCTGTAACGGCGTGGCACATAGGAGGCTTGACACATAGCACACGATAGACTAGAAAGAGGGTGCTGCTGTGAACTGTTTTGGCTTTTGAGCAGGAAGGAGAGAAGAAGGTGGTCTGGAACGTAAAATGGAGGAAGCTGCCTGTAGTTCCCAATGCAATTTTTAATTGTAAATGAAAGTGTAAATATAGTGATGTGTTTTGAAGGAAATCATAAAAACGGTAAATCCGGTTAATTAGAGGTGATTAATTCAACTACAAGACGATCTTACATCAAATATACTGAGCTGAACTCAATGGTGCAACAGCCTATGAGGGCTAAGTGGTCAGTCTGACATGAAAACCACCAGTGTTCAGTTCCCTAGCAAGCTTGGTACTCATTTATTGACCCATTGAAGGGATGAAAGGCTGAGTCAACCTTGCCCACCTCAGGGTTTAAACTTTGGACCTGTAGCGTGGAAGCGCAATACACTACCACTCAGTCACTGGGCTTCATGTTAAATGTACACAACGCAATACTTTGAGAGAATAGAGGGAAGACTGGAATCAAATCAAAATAAGTTATGTGGATTATTATGAAGAAATGAAATGTTTTCCCTACCATTTAATTTTAACACTTACGGATTCAAAAACAGCCCCGCCTTTGCCAATATTTCCACTTGGTGTAACACCCAGTCCTCCAATAAGACCAGCACACAAATCACTAAATTTGATAAAAAAAAGTAGTCAAGAAAAACTTGTATGAATTCAAAATGAAGTAGAACATCAATTTAATAAATGAAAATGTTAAAATTAAATTGAATCAGTTAAATATACTCTAAAAAAGTTACATTATAAATCACTTTTAAACTACAAACTAAATATAATGAAATGAAAAGTTAAAAATTCTACATTTCCATATTAATTATGAAATATCCAATTCATACCTTAAGATATCACCATACAAATTCGGCATAACCAGAACATCAAACTGCGAGGGATCTTGAACCATCTAAAGAAGGAGAGAAATTCAAATGTTTTAAAAACAAACATTAAACTTCCATTTAAACACTTACTATACACTCTACTATAATGAGGGGGAAGTCTTCAAGAAGGGGAACCATTTTGATGCAGCTACTAATTTTCTGAAATCCACTAAAAAATTTATGAATTAACTATAACCGCTAGAATTATAATTCTTAAACTGATATATTTTCAATACAAATGAAAAAACTATTAATGTATCTATAGTAAAAAGAAACAATGAAGCTAAGAATTTATTTCTTGTCAAAATATGTTGATTTAACTTTAAAAACAGGAAGAACCAGTACAAAAATAAAAATACATTGAAGTAAAATTAGTTAAAAAATTAATACAAAACATATATCTCAAAATTGTTAACATGGTAGTTTTAAAACAGTACGAATTAAGCTTTAAAAAGAATTTAAATTAAATTTTAAACTTACATTCAGACACACTGTATCAAGATACATTTCTTCATATTTAATGTTAGGATGCTTTTCAGCTATTTCTCGGCAGCATTGAAGAAATAAACCATCTGACATTCGCCTAAAATATAGAATTCATTTATACTATGAAAATAAAAACCAATTTTTGAAAGAGTAAGCCATTTAGAATTATATTACGCAGGAATAGGATGCATAAGTAAAATTTATAACTACACTAAATATTTGTTAACTTCTAGACTCCTCAATATAGACACACACACACTTCAAACTAGTTCACTATATGCAGTAATACAAAAGCTTATGTGAAAATAAAGTCTGGATATTTATGACTATATTTATATTATGACTATCTGGATATTTATGTTTTTAAAAATAAATTACAGCTTTTATATATCCAATTCATTTTTTTAAATAAAAAATTGAATGATTCAAACATGTCACTTAAGGGAAGTAGATATAAATGAACATATTACTACACAAAATCAAAAGATTTATTAAAATGATCATTTGAAGTGTCTGAAGGATCATATTAAAAATTATTTTCCTTCACAGATTTAAAAATAAAATGAACCCCATAAACCACTCTCAATAAAAGTTTAATGTCAAAGTTTGCTGTTAAATATTGAAAAATTTGTCAAGTTATCAAGGGGAGAGGGATAATTTATTTTAAAGCTTTGTATAGATTTGGCTTTATTTAATGTATGATAACATTACAATCACATAACACCAACAATTGTTGAACAAATTATGATTTATCTACCTTTTCACTAAGGATAAAGAAAACATGAAATTGTTAATTTTTATTGTATTAATATTTATTTATAGCATTTAAGAGAATGAATAAAATATAATAATTTGTTTATTAAAAGCTTTTATTACAGATTTGTGCACATATTGATTGTATTTTAATATAAAATTAACATAAAGATAAACAACTTTTGAATCTCTTTTGCATTTTTAGAAAAAGTTACAGCTACACAATTTAATTTTAAAAAACAAAATTCAAAGATAGATTCATTGAAATTGAACCCAAAAATAAAAAGGAATTTTACTTCAACTACTTTACCTGCATATGAAAAGCATATTAAAGCATTGCAAATCTTTTTAAAAATAAAACAGCTTGGTAGAAGTTACACCACACAATGTTTATTCTTCAATTCAATTGGCATTACATTTTGGATATGTACACTGGTTTTTTTTTTTAAAGAGTGAAGGTCACAGAAATTATTTGTAAGTATATGTGGTTTCAAATTTATTGTTTGTTAAAAATTATAATTTTGCAATTTGAGTTGTAGAAATGATAGTTCTGTAGGGTATTCAAGTAAAAAAAAAAAAAGTGCCTCACAATAAGTTCTTTTAATAGAGGAAGACATTGCCAATTTGTTGCATGAATTATTGGTCAAAAACTTCGAGTCATTTTAGTTATGGCAGTGATAAGGAATTCCTTTCCAGAGATGCATGTGATGTTTTGGAAGATGAACATAATTTGAGCAAACGACTCAACATCTATAAAATGCTTTTCCTTCTCAAAATCAAAGTGATTTCTGCAATCTATTTAAAGTGATAATCTAATTAGCTGAAATGTACTGAAACCATGGAAAGGAAAAAAAAAAAAAGAGGAGAAAAACACTATGAAAACAATGCAAAAAAAATCACTATTTCTACCAAAAAGAAAAAATAATATCTACAAAGTTTATGAAAATTTCGCTGCTATTGTTTAGATTTGTGTGAAGATATTAAAAAAAAAACATCAAGAATATATATTGTCACATCTTATTATTTTTTAAAAATTCTTTTTTATGTACCTCACAGCAGTGCATTATGTGACACTTGAGAAATAATTTCACCCAAAGTGTGCTATCACATACGTGTGTAGTCAAATATTTTATGAGGAAATGGTTTTATAATATTTGTCAGTCAGTATAATACACATGATCATTTTTCATTACCATTAATCAATCATATTCTCATAGAAGCTGGAATCTGCTTCTATATCATGACATTAGTGTCAACATAACCTTACATGACTCTCAGTCTAAATGTAATAAGAAATCAATACAGCTAAGTTTCCGTTTACAGTTGTAAATAAGAGAAACAATATTATCAGCACTTAATTAAGCATTTAAATATTTTAAAAATATTCAAATAATTTATCATTGGGAAGTAAATATAACCTTATTCAGAAAATACTAAGTATATTTAAAAATAGTTAAATTGATTGGCTTAAGTTAGGAAGCAAATAATAAATTGCATACAATTCCAGTATGTTTAGATAGAAAATACATGGAAAACAAGCAAATTTTAAAATGTACTTTCCACATATTAAGTAAAAAAAAAAATCACAAGCCTTGATGCTTACAGTTACTAAAAATATACAATGAATAACTTAATCAAAAAAATAATCTAACTATAAAAATTGTTTACATAGAGAAATAATGTTTTTAAACATACAGATTTCCATTTTTTTAGAAGCTGAAGCCAATAAAAAATAATAATAATTTTTAAATAAAAATGCATAGTTCCGAGCACCAAAAAAATTTTTAAGCAACATTTTACTTTAGATACAATTTACATTGTTTTTAAATGTTTTTTAAATGTTCAATATCTTTAATTACTAGAAGTTCGAATCAGATACAATTCAACGAGAAATTAAGAATTTTCTTTTATTTAACAAGCAATCTTAATAGAAATGATTACTTAATCAAGAGAAAAAGTACTTAAAGTATTTGACCAAGTAAAATGTAAACACAATTGAATTTTGATAAAACTGAATACTAAGTTAACGAATATCAAATTATATTTGAAACTTACATAATGTTAGCTTTGTGAACAGCTGTAATAGTTTTGCGGTTATTGTGCGTGGCATACTCAAATGCATATTCAGCTACTCGATGAGAAGCATTCTTCGTTATTAGTTTAATACTCTGAACAACACCATTTACAATCTACATAAAAAATACATAAGGTAAGCATCTTAGGCAAAAGCAAAACAAGATTAAAAAATTTACTAATCCCCTTCACCATGATTTTTCAAAATAAATATATTTACAGAAATTGAGAAATATATAATTTGAAATTTTGAAAAATACAAGAAAAAGAGCCATTAGAATATAGCTAAACTTATAATAGTTCTAAATTCATTGTAGATTAAAAAAGGTGATAAATTCCTTTTCATTTCCCCTTCACATCATTAACTAAATTCAGAACCATAGCAACACTTATATTATGACTTCATGATAAAATCTATTATTTGCTACTTGAAAAATCTTATGCATGTTAACATTTTATGGCTTATAATTTCTAATATACAATTTTTGAAATAATTATTTAACCCAGTTTAAAAAGCTGAAGTAATATAAAATATATATTTATTATGCTTTATACATAAATTATAGACAGCAGGCACATTTTTTTACCCCTATCTTAACATTTTTGACCAAACAAAAAAAATCAAAATTAAATGCAAAATAGCATCAAAAAGAATTTCAAATTAAAATTGCAAATAATATAATTATTGCTATTTAAATTAATTAAAAAATATTGGATGGCAATCACATGGTAACACAAATCCTATTCTAATTCTTTTAATTTTGAGCTATTTTTAAAAATAAATCATACAATGTTCTTTCAAATTCATAAAATAAATCAACATTGTATGTTTAATTTGTGCAACAAAAAATTTCCATGAAAAAATTAATTGTCAAACTAGTAGGGAAAAAAACATTTTTTAAAAAAAATTGTTGATGCGAGCAATACAAAAGCTATTGACAATTCCATAACAAAATTCAAAACAAGTGAAAGGATAAATATTGATAAAAAAAGGTGATATACATAAAGTGAGATAAATAATGATCTTATTTTCAAAAATGATTAATGCAACTAAAGTAAAAATCATAATTCGTAATATATAAAACTTCATTAACAATATCTTACTATTAAGTATAAGAATTTTAATTTGTTTCAAAATTAGGACAAGGGGAATAAATTTTAAAATCAAATAAGTTTCTTTTAATGATATTTTATGTAAAAATATTTATATTTCTTATAAACAGCATTCAAGACTTGTCTCGATAATTTCTGAATTTAAAATTCAATATTGTTTTCTTACAAATTCATTACATTGCATGGAGCTTTAAGCCAAGAATTCATAGAGTTGAGGTCATAGGAAATTATCTATTGGACTTGTCATGTTCATGGGTGAAAGGAAAATAGGACAAGATCAATATACAAGTTTTTATAAATAAAAACCAATTATTTTTATTGCAAAAAAAAAACTTTAAAAATCCTAAAAGTTACAAATAAAGAAACTATTTTACTTCATGTTCTATGCCACTGTATTCTCCTTCAGTATTTTCTCTTATTGTGACAACATCAACATCATTATATAGAGTTTCGACTCCATCAATAGATCGACAAGGACGCACATTTGCATACAGATGAAAGGCTCTAGAAAAAAAATTTACAAATTTACTCTTAATACTAGAACTGTGGCAGTTTCGGTATACCTAAAACTACAGGCTGGGTCAAATTGACCCAAATTAATAAAAACCCCTGTTATGCTAAAAGTAGGCTGTAATTATTTGGCAATGACATTTATTCATTTTTAACATTTTATTGTTATAAGTGATAAAAATAATAAGATATTACAATATGGAATATTGTATACAGTTAATAAGATATTCAGACAACTTGAATATAAATATTTAGTTTCTTACCAGTCGAGATTTCCCACACAGTTCATGCACATTTTGGGTAACTTCTTTTTATATATTGTGCGCACTTTCCACTTATTGGTATTTTACAGAACAAGTATCTGCAGTTTTGTATCTTCCAATGAACTGTTTTAAGGATCTGCACAGATTCTTCAGTAGTATCCGCTTTTGTCTGTGTATCTGACTGGTACTTTCTTTTGCCAATATACAGACTACGCAATACTTCAATGAGTTGTTGAAGATATTCTCTCCTTGTAAGTTTTTTATCAATAACTTCTTTGTCTAAAATCCATGAATTATTCCTTGCAAGATCTAGAATATTTTTGAGCCATTTAGTCGGCAATGTTGACATCAAATTTTGTTGGGTTATGAAATGATATTGTTTCTGGAAGCTTTTGGGGGTGATTATTGCCGATATCAACTGTGGGATGTAGGGAGCTCAATAATAAGACATTTTTGCAGGTTTTTTCCTGATAAACTGTCAAAGTTATATCATCATGCTCAAATAAACAGGCATCTTTACTTTTTTCACAAATTCAGGTACTTCTTTCCGATTTCATATCATCGTCCCAGTTAAACTAGTGTTCTTCATTTTTAACATTTGGGACAGATTTTGTGTCGTGAAAAAATTATCTGTAGTGATGTTTGTTGCGTTGTTTTTGAAATGTTCTATCAAATGCGAAATGACGTATTTGGAGAGAGATAGGCTTACAGGACGTTCCTCATCTTTACACAAATATGGAAAGCCATTGCGCACATATTTACTATCAATATCAGTGGCAAGCCAGAACTTGATACCAAATTTATCTGGTTTAATTGGCATATATTGCGTGAAACGACATCTAGCTTTAGGCGGAAACAGTTGTTTATCAATAGTTATATATGGTCCTGGTTTAGAGCAAATTATCCAATTTTCAATAAATGTCTTCCAAACTTCAAAAATGAAACACAATTTATCTGTTTGAAGGTGTTCAGATTCTGTATTTTTTTTTTTTTTGTTGAATCGTAGAAATTTCATAAATTCCTTCACCGTAAGTATCGCAGAAAAAAAGTGGACCCCGAAAACAGACTATCAAGCTCTACATTCTTTGCATCGTATATACCTCAGGCATACAAGTATCTAGTTCATCTTAAGCTACTGACCATTCATTTTCTCCCAGTTGCCGGTGAGCTTCTTCCTTTGTACAATTTTTGATATGATGAAGCATAGGCTCATCTATAAGTAGTCTCCCTGAACTAATTGCATAGCCATTTTCAATATTTCACTTTGCATAACTGGTAGGGCCACTTTTTTCTTTGAAAACATTATGCTCAGCAATTCTTCGAGTGGTGATGCTTTCCCAACTCTTTCCATCATTTCTAATTAAAGTTTCAGAGTTCATTTAATCTAGATTTGAATCTGATAACTTTTTGCGTTTATTTACACATTGTTTTTCTTTCCAGAAGTTGTTTTTCTGCTAGTATATTGTACAGGAAAATTAGATACGGTATCTTAGAGGACTGAAAAAGCTTTTCTCATTCCAGGAATTGTTGAATTGCAAATTTAGTACTTGTGATTATAATGGGGTAAAAATGACCCATTCTGCGGTTTTAGGTATAAGTATTAAAAAAAAAATTTATAAGTATTTAAAGTATCATATTTTCACAGGTTATTATTGGTATAAAAACAAGAGAAGTCAAGAAATTTTTTTATAATTACAAAATTTCACAACTGTATTAAATGTTGAATTAAAATTGTGAGCATTTTTTGAAATGTTCAATACACAGAAAAAAGTTTCATACAATTATTTTTATAAAAAATGAAACAAAAATAATGCTTACATATTTCTCGCAAAAAGGGAAAAAAAAAACGAATTTTTTTTTTTTTTTTTTTTTTTTGAAAACTGTAATTTTTAAGATATTTTATCAATCTTTGTACAGATAATGTATAATATTGTTCTACACACGGAAAAAAAATTTCGTAAAATTATTTTTATAATTAAAGTTAAGTATTTAAATAAAATTTTGAATATTTTTTTTGAAAAATCATAAAAACAGTATTTGACATTTCATTTTTTAAATGACTGAGCCTAAAAGAGAAAAGCATGAACTTTTTTAGTGTAAAATATTTTTTTCATTAGTGCGAAAGAAAATGCAAGCGGAATGATTTAGAAATCATACTCATAAGAACGTATCGATTTTGACTTATTTTTAAAAAATCGTAAAAGACAGAAAATATAATTATTTTGTAAAATAAATTATACTATATAGTGGCGAAGTAAATGATCTTTCCGAATCTGTTATTATTTTTTTTTGTCTGAGACCCATGAAAAAAATTAGATTGTGTTTTAAAAACATCTGAAAAAAAAGTTCTGCATTTTTTAACTTGGCCCCTAGCAGTGAAAAATGGCACTAATTATGCATTTTAAGGTTTTTAATTAATATCTTTCTAACTAATTGGAATATATAAATGGTCAAAACGGATTTCTTGGAACCTTCGACAGTTTCTGCGTCGTGCTGTTCGCAAGAAGATAGGGTCCCATACACGCATAGATAAGTTTGTTTACCTACGAATTTTAATAGTGTAGATAGCAGGAGTGGCCAACCTTTCTGTAAAGAGTGCCACTATCTGATAAAAAAATTATGTCCGCCACTTCGAAATTTTTAACAAAAAATATGAAAAGGGTAAAAAGGTTACATTTAAAAGGACTTATAATGGGACTTTTATGCAAATAGAGCATTTTTTTAATGCAAGTCATACTAATATAATAAATAAGAAAAAGTAAAAAGTATACACTTAGGTTTTATTGTTAAAAAACTTTTCACAGGTTCACATACACACACAGGCACTTAGGTCAGGTATTAAAAAAAAAAGAGTAACACTTGAAACATTTAATTCTAAATAATTACCAGTCAGTACTTGTTTAATGTAGCTTTTGAATTATTAGTTTTTTTTTAATTAAGTCATGTATATTTGAATTAGTTCTTAAAGATGCTTACAAAATTAGGTGGTTTTAGGTGTATATCAGTTAATTTTGAGCAATATTTTGATTATATATGATGTTCATAATAAAAAAACATTTGTTCACAAACATATGTTGATCCAAATCTGCAACAATATCTGACCCTCCCCTCCATGTGTTTACAAAAGATGTATGACCAATTAGGATGGAAAAATATATATTATCTTTCCTCTACAATTTTAAATTTAAATTATTTAAATGTCCTACAATAATGGTAAGAAAAGTTTAATTCCCCAGTCAATCTTCATTCTTGAGTAGCAAGCACTCACTGGGAAGTTCATTTTCTTCCAGATATTTTATAAAACACTTTCCTTCAAATTCAAAAATCTCACAAATACACTTTCTTTGGAAAGACAGTGCACAAACAATGAAGAGTACTCTTTACATGATAATTTTCTGTTGTAATTCAATTAGACACTTAAAATACATTGGGGGGGGGTGTCTAAAACAATCACATTTCAATAAAATTGTTAAAAGAAAGATTACCTTTTCAATTGTTTAAATTTTTTCAATAAATCTTTGCATGCCATTGCTACAACTCAGCCATGCCACACTGTGGCAACCCCTGACCTATAGTAAAACTTCAAAAATAATGGCTTACATTTGTTTATTTCAATTTTGGCTTACATTTGTTTATTTTATGCTGTTTCCCTTCCGCTTTCTAAAACACTTAACATCCTACAGAAAATCAAAATTTACAAGAAAATTTTATATTCCCTTTTTAAATTTACAAACATTACATTGTTAGTTACCACCTTTTTATTGACTTTAAAGCTGCCTATGAAAGAGTCAACCGAGAAAAACTTTTGGAAGTTGGAAACATACCGAAGTTGGTCTGTTTCATTAGAATGACTCTAAAACGTTTCTTGCAGAATAAAAATTTTGTCAAATCTCTCAGTACTTTTTTTTTACTGAAAGAGATCTTTGACAGGGAGACTCCCTTTCTTACTGTTTAACAGTGCTTTGGAAAAGACCATTAGAGACTCTGGCTTAAACTACAAGTGGTACTATTTTGCAAAGAAATGTCCAACCATTTGTCTTTGAAAATGGTATAGATATCATTGGAAGATCAAAAAGCTCTGTTATCAACATTTTGCTTGAGAGTGCGGCGGAGGAAATGGGATGCGCATGTTATTAATGTGGGCAAAACAAAAGTTTTTGATTACAACTAATAAATCTCCAGATTTTTCTCCTTTGAAAATGGGTAACTATACTTTTAAAACTGTAAAACAGTTTATTTGCTTAGGAACTCTGATCTTGTGTAGCAATGATCTGAAAATTGAAATAAGCAATAGAAGTTTTCCTGGCCTTCTCAGAAACCAATTCAAGTCTAGATTTATTTCCATAAACACCAAGTTGAATGTATATAAAACTTTAATCAGGCCTATTGCTCTGTATGGAAGTTAATGTTAGACCCTCAATAAAGCAGAGAGAAAAAAAGTCGCTCATTTTTTAAAGAAAAATCTTTGGACCTATTAAAGAAAACAAGGAGTGAAGAATTATTTACAATCATGAAATTTATAGGAAATATGGTGGGAATGACATTGTGAGAGCTGTAAAAGCATCATGTATTAGGCGGCTGGGCCATCTATACATATATGCCCATGCCTTTCCTACCAAAAAAGTAACTTTTTTGAAAATTGACCACATACAGAGGACGACCAATTACATGATGGTTAGAAGATGCTGAAAAAGATCACAAATTAATAGGAATCAACCAATAGAAGGCCCTCATAACTGACAGAAGAGTCAACTGGAGGAGGATCAGCGAGTGAGCCTTGGTCTGCAAAAGGCTGTTGAGCTTATGAAGAAAAACAATGTTATTAGTCCTGATTTTATAATTTCTTCTTTGTTGTTTATTTCTCCACATAAAGTTGTAAATGATTCCCAAATTCTGTGGGACAGTCTTATCCAATGTTAAATACAAATAAAGATTCATTCAAGTTTAATGCAAGAAAAATTATACAACTTCTGATATCCTCCACCTAATATAGCCTTGATTTTGCCGAAAATATTTTTTAAAAATACATTAATTAGTAACTAATTTAGTTAGATCTTAATATAATTATAGAAATGAAAACAATTACATTGACTATTTTATCAGAAATGCATAATTTTATCCAAGATGCTTATCATTATATGCACATAGCTATATTCATTAAAATGGCAACTCATTTAAAAATAACTTTCATACAAAATTCATGCTAGGCAAATTTCATAGAAGAATGCATTCCTCCAGCTTTTTAAAAGTGCCTTTCATTTAATCTGCTCATGTACTTAATAAATCAATACTTAAAGATATTAAAATCTCGTTTTTCTAGTTTCATTCTCCCACATTAATATTTTACAAACAGAATAAATTTGGTAGAATCCTATTTTGTTTAATATTTTGGTGATGATTTTAAAAAATTCATCAAGATGGCGCCATGGTGCGATTTAAGTCAGGAAGCATTGTCAACATGAAATAAGGTGGCATCCCATCTGGGAAAAAGATGGAACTATTGCTGTTGATAGAAATAATATGACATGAATTACTATTGAATTTCTAGAAATGTCGCAGAAAGGATTAAAAAAAAAAAAAATTGGAAAAACCCTTTTAACATCACAAAGATTTTCTTTTTAGACAGCTTCAATTAAGATTAAAAAAGGAAACAAATGGCTATAATCGTAAAGTCACTGTGAAAATTTTCATAAAAATGAAATAAAACAGATATTTTTGATAAAAATCATTCCAATTCTCCTTTTTTTTTTAGCCCAAATGAAGTCAAGTTTTAAAAGTATGAAAAGAAAAGAAAAATATCTTCATTTACTAAGCCACTGTGAAGTTTTAATGAAAGATATTCCTTTCCCCCCCTCTTTCTTTAAAATAATTTCAAATCAGCATAAAAAAAAAAATGAAATGACCTTTTTGAAGAAAATCTTGCATTTTTCTCTTTTCTGATGACAAGTGTAGCTTCAAAAACAAATTAAACAGAAATTTCTTCCGTTATGGTACAGTGAAACCTTTCATGGAAATTATTAAGTTTTTCTTTATCTTCCAGATGAGGATTCCAATTTAGATTGGAATGCAGAAGAATTTGCAGATTTCCTCTTTTCAGATGGGAATAATTGCAGTTTAGAGTTAAATAATACATATAACTCCTCCATATCCCCCCAAAAGAAATAACATTCAAATCTTGTGCAATTGCGTAAAAAATAGGGTTGCCCTTATAGCAAATTTATCACTCAGTCTGGCAATGGAAAACAATTCAATGTCAAGGTGTGAACTAAAATACAGGGTTAGTCATACTTCCCTCTAGGGCTTCGAAGTGCTATACTAAAAAAAACTAAAGCAAATACAGCAAAAAAGACCATTTAAAAGAATACTGAAACCATTCAAGTTTCATTTACATACTTTACAGGTGTTTTATGTGTGAAACCATTGTTAGACGGCATATATCAATGCGATAGCCCAGCTCCTGCCCCATTCTACTCAGTATGGTAATATCAAAATTATTGACAGCCTGTGTTTTATCCCCTTTTATGCAGTTTATCTACATCACACGTAAAAAGGGGTATGAAAACTTGGTCTTATGCAAAAAATACCAAGTTTTTTCAGAGAACACATTCTGTCAATAATACTGATAATACCACATTAACTAGAATGTGGCATGAATTCGACTATTGGATTGATGTATGCCATGTAACAGTGGTTTTACACATAAGAATACCTGTAAAGTATGCAGATAAAACCTGAATTGCTTCTGTGTTTTTTCATATTTTTTTTGCAGTATTCTTCCGAGTTTTTTTACTTTAGTGCTTCGAAACCCTGGAGAGAGTTATGTATAGCCCTGTAGGATATTGCCAATTAGCTCTGATAAACACATCCATGTTATTATTCAACTTATAAATCTCATAAAAAAGCTTATGTATTATATATTAAGAAAAATAAAAAACAATCCAATGTTTGTATATTAAATCATTGGCACTCATATACAGTAAGTTAATGATGAATTTGTTGTCTAAAATAACAAGTTAATACATTGAAGTTTAATTTTAAGCATGTATCAATAAAAAATATTACATTTGAAATGATATTAAGTAAGATGCTTCAACAAAATACATGTTACCTATAAATTATCCAATATAAAACTTACTGTCTGATAGCTAAGTTGAGAGATCTGTGTCCTTTACCAATAGGAGTAGCCAAGGGTCCTTTTAATCCAATTTTATTTTTGTTGATAGAATCAATGGCTCTCTGAGGTATACCCATTTTGCCATCTGGTCCTTTAACAGGTGTGACATCCTCAACTTCCCATTCAATAGGAACCTAATGCAAAAAGTCCAACAAAAAATATTGCCAAGAATATTTGAGTATTTCAAACTGTACAATAATGTTGATTTTATGATTATAAGTGGTTAGGTTTACAGTCTAGCCTTGCTAGCTCACAGCAGTTGCGATCTATGGCTACTAAATTTCGAGTTAAATAAACTGCAAGTTACAGTATTAATAATTTTGCAGAAGCATACATTCAAAAATTGATATGAATATTCTGTGAGATTTCAGTTTGTCATGAAAGAAAAATAACTTTTAACAATAATTAAATTATTTAAAGAAAATCAAGTTTACTATTTTATTAACTAATCTCCTGTAGATGTTTTTACTAGGATCGTTTCTTAAGTTCTTACATGGCAGATATTATTTGCTGTTCCTTAATTCAGTACCTCTGCTGCTTAACAGCTACAAAATAGGTCTGTTGATTCCAGGGTTTTAGGATATGTGATTGGAAATTGCTTTAGTACAACTTCTTCCCATTATGTTATTTCTCATTTGCAAAAGTCTTAAGATTTGACCAATGCAAAATAGTTCCAATGTACAGCTGATCTCACCAACAACACAATTTTAAAAATAATCTTTTACAGGAAAAATAAAAGCCACATTTTTTAAAGAAAGTGTAATTCACATGCATTCATTAAAAAGAAAAAAAAATATTAAAGCTTACTTTTAACAGAAAATTGAATCCCCACCCTTTCCTAAAAAGATTAATCAGTACTTTATAGTAAAAAAAATTATGATTAGACAATGCCTAGAAGAGAGCACAAATGATTGCTTTTTAAGGAAGCCATCTAAAATAATGCAACAAGTATTAAACTACAAAAACATTATGTATTCAACCTGGAACTAATTAGCTTTAATTAGATTTCAATGTAAAATATACAATAATGAGGCAAAATTACATTAGCAGCCTGGAAAATTTTTTGCACAGCAGCAGATATTTCAGGACCAATACCATCACCTGGGATCAGGGTTACAATGCGAGTTCCCGACTGGTTCCGTACTGCTTGTAAACCACAAAGATTCTTGAAATTTGATAACTGTTTCCTCAACTATAAATAAAAATAAGAAAATTTAAGAATTTAATACACTACGTAAAAAATTCACAAATAAAAAAAATGTAAGACAGAAAATTAATAAAGAAATAACAAAAATACAATGTAAGTCAATTATTTCCTTTAAATATAATTTGATAACTAATTATTAAATTTAAACTCTTTAAAAGTTACATAAAAGGTTAATGATAAAAGATCGCAATTTTTAATTGCAGTCCCAATAAGAATACCTTAAGGATGGTAACCTTATCACAACTCAACTTGCTACAATTTAATAATTTAACACATCCCAATATTTGATAAAATTGAAACTTATCCTGTCAATTTAACAATATTACCAGCAAGCTGTGGTCCTTAAATACGTTATTTCAAAACATTAACAAAAATGAATTTTTAGTAAATGTAAACTGAATATAAAGTCATTGCCTCCTTTATTTCATTATGGAAACAGTACATTTTAAATTAAAAAAATAAGGAAGAAGAAAATATCTTAGAAATCATAACTGCATCATATTAACCCAAACCTTCATAAATATTCTACAATTTTTTTCATCCAGTGATCAAAATTTTAAAAACTTATTTCTTGGGTGCTTTGATGGATAAAAACTTTGGTTTAATCATACTTTAGAGCCATCGTACTCAACCTGTGGCCCAGTGACCTTTTCTGAGTGGCCTAGTCATGGCCCATTGCACTAAGAAATTCAATTATTGGAGAACAATGTACTAAAAATTTAGCTGGGAATTCTATCAATCAAGGAAGAAATCTATCAAGTTTGCTATCAATTTTTTTTGATAGTAGAATGTAAGCAAAAGGTTTGATCATGGATGAAAGAAGATCAAAATACCAAAACTCAGTAAAAAAGACATAAAAATAAAGTTTTTTGTGTATGTGTTTGATAGAAAGGTTAATATAGTATTAGAATAAAAGCCACAAATGAGTTTAAATATTTTGATCAATTTTGCTTTTTGTCCAATGTTACTTTAGTCTTAGTGTATTTTTTCCATTAACTTCATGCTGCAGGTCGCGTGAAATACTTGTAATGCATATGAGGCTGAGGGGGAAAAGGTTGAGTACCCCTGCTCTAGAGCAGACATTGCCAAAGCGATGGTCTGTGGACCACTAGCAGTTCATGAGAAAATTATTAGATCGCAATTTTTTTTTAAAATAAATATATTTAACTTTCATAAAATCCTATTAGTGGTCCGTGGGACTTAAATTATGAATTTACTGGTCTGTGAGGTTAAAAAAATTGGGAAATGTTGCTCTAAAGCATTCTTTGGTGATAAAATTGTCAAAATGGTAATAATTTTATCAGAAAATCTCAAAAATCTACGAAACTAACACAATTTTTTCTCACTTGGCTATGCTTGGATAAGATGCAGTTTTTTGTTTAAGAGGTTCTAGAAGGCATTATAAATGAGTTATCTAATGATAAACATATCCTTTTTAAAAAACTAAGATTTTAATGAAATTAGTATGAATATACTACAGAGAAAGATGTACCATTTAAAACAGGGATGCACAACCCAAGGCCCGCGAAGCCTTTAAAGTTGGCCTGGGAATGTCTATTATAAAAGAAAAGTACTGTATTTCCTGTATATAATTCGCAACGGCGTATAATCCGTGGCAGTTTTTACGGCGATAATCCAAAAATATAAACTGCCGATAATGAGTCATATAAGACAAAAAATACACAATATAATTAAAAATAGAAGTAAGAAATTTACAGAAAAAAAATTATGAAACTTCTCTTTAAATATGTATGATAATATTTTTTATGATAATCTCAATAAACAAAAAAATTCTTTGCTACTGCCATCTATGTTTTGAGTTGTTAAACAAAACATTACATGCGGAAAAAAACTTTTTTTAAAAATTTAGCAAGTTAACAGCAAAAAAATTAAGATCGAGACTGCTTTGCCATTGTCTCTTTCTTTTAAAATCCATTTATTTATTTCTTCCTCTAATTCCGGCCAGTGAGGTTTTCCACGACTACCGGCTCTTAACGTCGATCACAATTTTCGAAGTTGGTCTTGTTTTTCTCCACAAACGAATATTCAATTTGTCAACATTGAAAAACCTTGCAGCTTTCCGACTTCGGTAGCCTTCTCTATAACTTTTAACTTGAAGTTTGCAGTGTAACTTAACGCTTTCGCTTCAACATGATGAAAACTTTCAAAGGACGTAATAGCTCTAGTCAAGAGAAAATTGGAAACGGCACCCGCGACTCGTAACTGTTTTTTCCTTCCGAGGAATCGAATTCGTTTTTGAATGCAATTGGACAAAAACTAGTTATGGCTGATATACATCATCCGAGTCATGAAAGCGCCATCTATTGTTTATTTTATAAAACATAAACGACATTTCTTTCAAAACTTTATTGTTAGCTTTTCTAATGGAGAATGTTTTATCTCAGATAATTCGCGGTGGTGTATAATACACACAACAAAATTTGAAACTTTTTTAACACATAATCCGCAGATTATATACAGGAAAATACAGTAATCTAAAATCAAATTGACCTTGTTAATTAAACAGGGAAAAATCATAAACGAAAACAGTATTAGAGCAAATAATTGTTTAACAGTTGTTCATTAAGTTTAAAATACTTTGTCCCTCGATATGATCCTATTCAATTTTTTGGTCCCTCATCCTAAAAAGGTTGGGCACCTCTGATTAAAAATAATTTTATGTACACATGATTATTTGTAAAACACATAGTGCAGGAATGTTCAAAACCCATATAATGATATTAAACTGAAAATGAGTCTAATATGGGATATGGTGCCCTCTCACAATCAGACAGGTCACATAGTATGACAAGAGGTAGTTGATCCTATTCCTGCAGTAAGGTAATTTTTAGCTCTGGGATGGTAAGATGCAATAGCTCTTTCATAAATGTCTAGATATGTTCTATAAGGTTCAGGTCAGATCTTGTTGGCCAGTCCACATGGCAAATATCCTCATTTTCTGAGTAATCATCGACTAGTCGAGCTCTATGTGGACAAGAGCCATGTAGTCATCTATTAACAGGTGCAAGGTTAAACTGTGCCTGTAAAATGTCAAACAGAGCTCTAAAATCTTTTATTTATACCTAACAGAAAGTCAGGAAGTCTTTGTCAAATATATACATGGGTGTGATGCAGTTTAATATAATGCTTGCCTGAACCATCATCTTACTTTTCCACCAGCGCAACAATCCTTTCCCCAAATGATGGGGGTATCATGCTCAAAGCTCTTTAGGCTGAAAATCAGTTTCTAGACAGAATCTTTTCTCATCTGTTGAAAATATGGAGTTCCACAGAAGTTTGGTAAATGCACCTGCTTCATGTCTCTAAATATTTGTATAATTCTTTAACAGAATAAACAGTATCTTTACTTCAATATTATCTGTAAAAATAAGACATAACTTGCAAACGTTCTTAATTTTGCATACGAGTATGTAATGGTAGAAAGAGGCAAGGAAAATATGCTTGAATGCTGCATGAAAGAGGATTTGATTGTTTCTAAGTGCAAATTGATATACCTTAATGGAACTTCTATTAGAAAAGAACAGAAAATCCGGATGATGTAAACAGGAGCATACAAAAAGGTATGCAGCTATTAATAGGAATATTTTTTTAACCCTCATTACAAGACATCAAAAGTACAAATTTTAAAAATATAAAGAGTTTGATATATAATGGAGTTGCCATCAAAAAGGAAAAGAAGATCATGATTTAAGGAAGAACGTAAGAAAATGTATATATATGGCTATAGTAGTTAAGAGTTTAATAATCTTCAAAGTAAGGTGAATTACTTTCCCTCGTTTATTTGTTACTAATAATAGTTAAGTTAACAAATACTTCAAATTGCATTGATACTTTATATTATTCTAATGAAATTTCGTTATTTATGAAATCTCTTTTTAAATGTCTAGAAAATCCAGTCAATGAAATATTTTAAGTTTGTAGACGATTTAAGAACATTTTATTAAAATTGTTACTAAGGGGTGAAGTATGATTCTACCTAAATTTTTTGGAAGACATGCTAGAATAATACTCCTCTCTTTCAGAAAATAAATTTTTGGTTAAAATAATATATTTAGTTTTACTCGATTTCTAACAGAGAAAACTGTAGTATAAACATGTTATATTAACAGGATATATAAAGTAATCTTTTATTACAAAATAATGAAATGATAAAATGTCACCTAGTGATTATATTATCTACATAAACCATCTCTTCAAAATATAAAAGGTCAAGATATATTTTTAATGAGACTTAAGGCATTACAGTTAAAAAAATAGGTGGCCCCTTGGAGAATCCAATTTTTGGTGACCAGAGTCAAATCGCCAAACTACCTATTTGTAGTGATAGGTATTCCAAGACTAATGAAGCAAAGCCAAAGTAATGAAGAGCCTAGAGTAATCTAGCATCAAGATAAATATTGGCAAGTCTTAGGGGCCACTTATTCTACACTTTAGTCAACATTACATTTTCATCATTGCTTTAAAATAATACAATTAATTAATTTATACAGTAATCCATGTAAATAAAGACGGCACAGAGCATTATATTATCAACAAATTTTACCAAATAAAAAGATATCAAATTTAAAAACTGTCAGCACTATTATTGTTTGAGGACATGTGGGAATGATTTTCCATTATTGTATGTGGCTGCATACTGCTGCATTTGGCGACGTTTTTAGATTTGAAGAAATTAGTTGATAGTATAATACGCAAGTACCATAAAGTTATATCACTCAGAAAGAAGAATTTTTCTTTTTCATTTACTTTTAATTATTGCAACGGTATCTGTTGATAATGTGCGGCGGTAATTTAAAATCGCGATCAGATAATGGGAACAAAACATTAAAATAATACATAATTGTTTCTTTGCAAAAACATATTATAGAAATCCAAATCCATCAAACATTTATTTATTGTTTTTCTATATCTTTCTACATTAAGTTAAAAAGGAAACAATCAGAATGCTTTGTATATAGTACTTCATAAGAAATTCATTATAGTAGAGGTTGACCATTAATCGGTTCAATATAACAACTATTTCAATAAAGATATAGTCGCTTGTTAAGCAATAAACAATGAAAGATATATCACATTTGAAAAGTAAAAATGTTACACTTGAAGCGTGAAAACAATACAAGAAAATAAAGAAATGTAAAAGAAATCACAAATAACGCATCAAATAACAGTTTTAAAAAATATATACTTATAAAAACTTTTCTCACCAAGCATTTTCTTATAACGTTGGCCATATCTTGTTAATAAAATTTAATTAAATCTTAAAAATCGTCTTTACTATCTTAATTGACCTTGCCGCATGCTAGTACAAAACTCTGTTGCCAGCTGCTGTCAACGAAACTTTAAAGTAACTTCTTTGTAAAAGTAGCAGTTGTAGTTATTATAAATAGCACTATTAGTGATATTGTATTTGGGATTGTATTTGAATACTCAGTCACACAACATACAGATGACATTTTTTCACAAATTTTGAGATGAATTTCACTTAAATTTCTCTCTTGTTGGCAATATTGCACACAAACTTCTCTAATGAGGGGGTTATATTCTAAAAAGCATATAGTAAATGAAAGTGATTAGGGATACAGTAAAAATTTTAAATCTGTTTGTCTATGGGGGGGAGAGGGATAAATGCTCAAACCCCAACATTGTGTACACAAATGAATATCGGGCAAAAGTTCCCTGTTCTTTTAGTTCTTCTCAAAGTAGAAAAATATCAAAACTCGTTTTATTAGTTTATCTAAGAGTTTTTCGATCTAAAAAACTACGATAATCCTACTATATGAAAGTAAGATTTTTATATTCTTTATCTCAAACACAAGATACAGATATCCATTCACAATAACTGAAATAGTCACTGATTCTGAAGCCACCATAACTTTTGCTTTAAATTTTTTAAGAATCAAAAGGATTTCATTTTTCAATATTTCTATGAACATGTGCTTAAAGACAGCCTTTTCTTACAAGTTGATCACTTTCTTATTTAAAAGTTGCTTACTTTCCAATTTACAAGGGAATTCCTTATATTTTCATTGCAATGGTTTCTCTAGAATAGTTTAAAGCATAAGAGTTAACTCGATGTTGTTTAATAACATTTTAATGCTACTGTTAGATAGTTGATCAGCACCAATGTGTTAACACTTGAGATAAAAGTGGAGCGACCTTACAGCTCAACAAAACGACTCCAAAACTGAACTGAATTGATCTGTTATTCTTGTAGCGTGCCTGTTTTTACCATGTATTGTAGTTTTTGGAAGCTTACCTCTTAATTGCTCATTTAATCTTTTATCTTTAAAGTTAATAAAAATTTATTGTTATTTCATGCAACTGTGTTGTAGTGAAGAATGTCTAACCACGCAACGCGGCAAAAGTTACTCAAAAGAGACAAGTGGTATGAGATAAACACAAGTGCATTTCTAAAAGATCTGAGGGTCACAGGCGTCTAGTGGTCAAGGTAATGGACTCATGGCTGAAGTGTCAGGAGTTCGAACCTAGCGCCATTAAAGACCCACCATGTAGAGGTGACCACTGCACGTTACATATGTCGAGACCCAATATCCTCGTGTTGATGTAGTGTAAAAGTTAGAAAAAAGTGGTGCCAGCTCAGGTGCCACATCTTCGTCACTTGACCATGATTCAAATTTACGAGGTCCGTTGGCAATGCTCTTCGTGCGGCTTAATAGTGCGACGTAAATATATACTCACTCACCCCACATCAAATGCCTCGTTACTACAAAAGTAATGCACGCACTTATGATTGGTGGTGACATATTTCTTTTATTCGATTTACTTCATCAACCCGTTTAAACTGTGCCCGCAACTACGTACAAAACAAACACTAAAAAAAAATCATCCACGAGTTCGTTTAATCTGGGAGGTTGTTGAGTGAGAGTGTGCTGAAAATATTGAATAATTTTGACTTTTCGAGCGGGTGAGATCGTTTTGAATTTTTATTTTGTATTGAAATTTAGTTCATGTTAGTTTTATTCTATCTTCGGATAAGAGAGCTTTTAATTTAAGTATTTACACAAGATAGTGTATTTATACAAACTTGAGTGTTGGAGTAGGGAAGACAAAATGGGTGATTACCCTCACCCAGATAATAATATGGAGGTAGAAAATACAAACTCTAATTTTTCATTCAATAAATATAGGTGTAATTTAACAGATATAGAATTATTGACCAAGTTTGCGGAAAGACAAAATTTAAATACGAGTCCAAATATTACAATTTTCTTAAAATCAGAAAATAACTTTCAGAATGGTAACACACTTAAACTAAAAGAAAGCATAATGAAAGCATTCACAATTAAAAAAAATATTCTGAGTATAAGCAAACAAGAAACAGCGAGATCATAATTAAAACAAATAATTGCGAGACCACCAAAGAAGCTTTAAAAATTAAAGAAATTAATGGTGTAAAAATAAGTACAAGATTATCCTTTATTGGCCTAACCGGTAGTTATATATTACAAGAAATAGACACAGAATATACAATAGAGGACATAAAATTGGAATTAGAAAATTACAATTACGCAATTTTTAATATCCAACGTTTTACCAAAAAAAAAAAAAAAAAAAATAGAATCTGGATTTAAACCTATCAAAGCAGTTAAAGTTACCCAAATTGGATGCAGTATTCCTGAAAGAGTTCCAATAGGATTTGAAATGATAAAAACTAATCTCTACTATGAAAAACCTAGGCAATGCACAAACTGTTGGAAATTTGGACACATTCAAAAATTTTGTAGAAGCTCAATAAAATGCCGAATTTGCTCACTAAACCACTCTGAAAACGATTGCAAAGAAATAAAAAAAATGTAGCTCTTATGGAGAGGAGCATGAAGCTAACGATAAAGATTGCAAAAGATATCAAGAGGAAGTTGAAGTCTTAAAAATTAAAGTACAGCAACAAATCTCGAGAAACGAAGCAGTTGAGGAATTCCAAAGGGGAAAAAAACATCACACTCCGCCAAAACCTATAATGATCAAACAGAGAAGATAGAAAATCTTGAAAAAAAGTTTGCGAAATTAGAGTTGGAATTTGAAGAAAACAATAACATATTTGAAAAGAAATTAGAACAAATAGTACAACGCTTCAAGACAGAACTGAATACCGTGGTAGCACAAATATAAATTTGAGCTTTTCTTCCCTAATGAATACCATGGAATCCACCTTAAAAAGGTTGCATCCAATATAACAATTCCAAAAGATGATGATTGTCTAATAAATAGAAAACAGAATGAAAAAGCAAAAAGATTCAAGAAAATATCAGAACAGAGAGGAAATACATTAGAAAGTGTAGTAAAAAAATAAATAAAAAAACTTAAATAAATAATAAAATTTTCTTATATCCTCGCTAAAAACTCAATATTAATCTATTCTTTTTTTGAATATTTAAACTAATTCGTAGCATCGCATCTTTTTTTTTTTTTTTTTTTTTTCGTTTTAAATCATGAATATAATCCAATGGAATGCACGTGGAATTAAAAACAAGAGGTCAGATATTCTTTTCGTGCCAATTTTTCAAAAAGCAAGTATTTTAATAATTCAAGAAACTTGGTTACATCCAAATGATATTTTCACAATTCCCAATAAGAACATATTCAGAATTGATAGGGAAATCAAAAGAGGAGGAGGGTTAATGTTAGTTTTAAATAAAGATATTAGCGCAATAAAAATATTCTCAGAAATTAGTGAAGACTTAGAAATTTTAATAGCCAGAGTTCAGATAGATTTAGTTCCTATCACAATTTTTAATATATACATCCCATCGGGTAACTTTAAAGACCTCAATTTATCTAAAATAGCATCATATATTGATAATCACAGTTTGATATTGGGAGATTTCAACGCATCTCATGAGATATGGGGATCAAAAAATTCCAGTGCTTCTGGAAAAAAGATTTTTGACTGGATCATTGAAAATGACTTAATATTATTAAACGATAAAAGTCCATTTTATCTCCATTCATCGGGAATTTTTACATCTATAGATCTTTCTTTAGCATCTATAGATTTAAATTATGATTTATCCTGTTCCACAAATACCGATAATTTGGGAAGTGACCACTTCCCTATAATTATTAATTCCAAAAGAACAAACAGCTCAGCAACTAATAATTTTAAACAAAAAACAAATTGGAACAAATTTATCAATATTCAACAAAATTTAAATTTAAATGAAAACATAAATATAGATATTATAAAAGAAATTAAAAAAAGCTCAAATCTTATCTCAAGAATCAAAAAAAAAAACAAACAGATCAGTTCAAGAGCTCCATGGTGGACAGCAGCATGCGGGCATTTAACAGCAAAAAAAAAAGAAAGGAAAACTCCTTAATAAAGCAAGGAAAAAATTTAAAGAAGACTGGATAAAATATAAAGAAGTAAGCGCAAAACTTAAGCGAACAATCAAAGCCTGTAAAGAAAATTTTTGGCACTAGACATGTGAAAAAATATCTTCTAAAGTTATTTTTAAAATAATCCGAATAATCAAAAATAGAACAAATCCTAACTATTCTTCATTTAATATTATTGAAAATAACGGTATCATATTAACAAACGAACAATCCCAAGCAAAATGTTTTTTACAATATTACGCAAAAAACAACGATAGTATTCCAAATATCTCTATTCCGGACAATAGCCAGGATAGTAATAAACCTTTTTCTTTAAAAGAATTAGAAATAGCAATATCTCATCAAAAGAACAGCAGTCCAGGGCATGATAAAATTTCTCTCCAAACAATAAACCATCTCCCCATCAAAGCAATAAATCTCCTTCTGAAATCATTTAATGACAGTTGGTCTTCAAGTTAAATTCCAAAAGATTGGACTCGCGCAATTATCCTACCTTTCATAAAACTTCACAAAAATCCCAAGGAAGTTTCGTCATACCGTCCTATTTCTCTTACTTCAGTAATTGCCAAATTATTAGAAAGAATGATTCTACATAGAATGCTAGATTTCAGTTTTCAAAACAAAATTTTTCATGTTAATC
Source organism: Trichonephila clavipes (assembly GCA_019973935.1). Classification (NCBI taxonomy): domain Eukaryota; kingdom Metazoa; phylum Arthropoda; class Arachnida; order Araneae; family Nephilidae; genus Trichonephila; species Trichonephila clavipes. The sequence goes on from BMAU01001230.1 coordinate 572,353, forward strand.
ATCAGGGTTTTTACCCTCACAGAAGCAGCATTAATACATTACTTCAATTACAACATGACATTATACTGGCTAGAGAACGTAAAGAATATATTATTTTGGTAGCGTTGGATATTAAAGCAGCATATGACTCAGTGTGGCCAAATGGCCTTATTTCTAAACTAAACAAAGTTGGATACTCTGGTTGATAACTACGATGGATTCAAAACTTCTTACATCAGAGAACAATTCAAATCAAATGGAGAAACATTTTTTCAAAAACCGTTACAAACAATTATGGTGTACCCCAGGGTTGTATCTTAAGTCCTTTTCTTTTTATGATTTATATGTTAGATATTTTTGAAATTCAACACGACAGCCATCTTCTGGTTTATGCTGACGACATATTTTTATATAATAGTGGTACAAATTGGAATAAAACAATAGGCGAAATGCAAGAATCTTTAAATAAAATTTCAGTCTGGTGTAAAAAATGAAAATTGTCCACCTCTCCAGAAAAAAGCAGTCTAATAAACTTTTCCAGAAAAAGAAGCACAATACCTACATTACTTAAAATATGCGACAAACCTATTCTCGAAGTGAAGAGTCTGAAAATCCTGGGTATCATCTTCGACCCCAATATCACCTGGAAAAATCATATTAATTACCTACGTCAGAAAGGATTCAAATATTTAAATGCCATTAAAGTCTTATCTTCTCCCAAAATAGGAACAAGACCTGATCATCTTTTAAATATTATTAATGCCACAATCCGTTCTATCTTTGACTATGGAAGTCAACTTTTTTCCTTTTCTAGCAATAGCAACAGACAGAAACTAGAACCGATTTACAATGCTGCCTTACGTTTAGCCCTAGGTCTCCCAAGAAACACCCCGTTAGATTTATTAAGAGCAGAGTCTATGAATGAAAGTATTAACAATCACCATAGTTTCCTTTGCCAAAAATTTATAACTAAACAAATTACATTAAAAAACTGGTCACCGAATGCAAGATTATTTTGGGATATAAATAACATTTTTTATAAATATAGAGAAAAAGATATTAGTATTTTTCAAAAGACGATCAACCTACTCCAAGAATTATGTATCTCTAAAGTAGATATCCTTCAATGGATCCCTCCTCCTCCAATCTACGAAAATCGCAAAATAAACATCTATACTCATGAACTACCATTTCAAAACAAGGATCTTCCAGATGACATAGTACAAAATATGTTTAATGATTACATTCAGCCCAAATTTAATAACAATATCATAATAGCAACAGATGGTTCAAAAAATACTAATCAAACATCAAGAGGAATTTTGATCCCTAAAAAAAAAAGTCCGACAAAATTTCATACTAAAAGAAATGATTTCAATTTTTACAGCTGAAGCTATAGCCATATGGACTGCGTTAAAACATTGGGTTTTTGAAACAGAAAACTACAGTTGGCAAAATGTTTATTTGTACACTTAAAATTTTGTATGTTCTTCAAAAATAAATTAAGTAATATAACTAAAAGTTATTGAGATCATTTAAATTGTTTTAAAAATTGTTTTTTCTTTCACAATAAAAAATAAAATAAGCATTTATTTCAAATTAGTGAATTTTTTTAAAAGAAATTATACAAAGGATTATTTGTACACTTGCTTAGTAAACATTAACGAAACATATGCAACAATTTAATGAAATTTCAATGCTTTGTAAAAAGTCCATTGGCTTTTATAACTGCTTCAAGACTTCTTGGCATTGACTCAGTTAATATCTTTGATTTCTGTGTCAATGGAGTTCCAAACTTCTTGAAGTTTTTTTTAAGTTCTCTTTACTTGTTACATTTTCTTCGGAACTTCAGTGTCCAAATGCATCCATAAATTTTCTATAGGATTAAGGATCTGGAGATTGTGGAGGTGTTTCAAGTCACCTAGGAGCATGATAAAGCAACCAGGTCTTAGTAACTATAGCGGTGTGCTTCGGGTCATTGTCTTGTTGGAGTATTAAAGTGTTCTCCATGCTGAATTTTTTAGCACTATCTAACAAATTATGTTGCAACATATCGATATAAGCTAAAGCATTCATTTTATTGTCAGTAAATGCTAAGTTACCTGCTCCATTATGAGCTACACCATAACATTTCCGTCACCGTGTTTTAAAGTGGGAAGTACATTTTGGGGTTCAAGAGCTATTTTATTTTTTCTCCAAATTTTTCGAATACTTGGTGGTGTAAAAATCTCAAACTTGCTCTCATCAGAAAAAATAATCTTTTCCCAAAAATCCATAGGCTTATTTTTGTACTTCATGGCAAACTCTAGACGTCTTTTCCTGTTTACTTCACTAATATAAGGTTTCTTTCTGGGAGTTCTGGCTTTCAGACCAGCGCTGTGCAATACATTTCTGACTGTCTGAGCAGACACTGAAATTTTACATGATGATAGAAGTTCATGGGTAATATTTTGAGCTGATCTCATTGTTTTATTTGTTGCTGACCTTACAATCATTCGCTTAGCTCTTGAAGTCAATTTACGTGGACCACCAGATCTGGGCTTATTTTCAACACTGCCGGTCTCTTAATACTTTTTTACGATGTAACCAGCGGTTTTAAATGATAGTTTTAAAATTTTCCCTATTTCCCGGAAAGATTTTCCTTCTTTACGGAGCTCTGTAATATGTTTTCTCATATCTAAAGAAATTTCTTTGGTTTTAGGAGCCATTTTCAAGATTATATCTCTGTAAATTTAAATATAATCTGAAACTATTTAAATATTACTGATAAACTAAGAAAAACGTATGGAAAACTAAGTTGAATCTAAAAAGTTTAATCAAAACTTTTGCCATACTTACACCAAAAGAATTCTGTACAAATACTCTTTTTGCAACGATTTTTCACACTTGTCCAGATTACAATTTACTCTTAAAAAGAAAAATAATTTGCATACAATAATTAGACGCATTAAAGAAATGAAATGCATGATTAATTCGCAACTAAAATATGGATATTTATTTCCTCTAAAACGAAGAAAAAAGTGATGTACAAATAACCATTTTGTCAACTGTATATCATCCTGACGGACAGCTTATCAGTCGTAAAAAGTATCCAAAATATTAATAGAAAATCCAATACGGTTATATTAAATTTAAGTTCAACTTTACATCAGTGCCTCCAAATAGCTCAATCAATTACATTCATTTGGTACCAGCTCACAAGGGAATAGGGATTAATGAATAAGTTGATAAATTAGCTAAAGCCTCTCCAGAGCCGTGGAATATTATTTCTTGGATAACTTGGGAAGACCTACATACACATTTCAAAAAACAACACAAAAATAAAAGTGAAGAAATATGAAAAAAGAGCAAAAGACATAAAATTATTTTTATATTTCTAATCTTGAAAAATGGGGGGGGAATAGACAGGCAGCAAAAAATAGAAATACAGAAGTTTTAATCAATAAGTTGCGAGCTAAAAAATTACCATTAAATGATATATATTTCCTTTTTAAACAAACAGATTCTCCTTTGTATGCAGATTGTAAAGTACCAGAAATTAGTGAACATTTTATATTAAACTGTATCAAATACAAATCGCAGCGTGAAATTTTGAAAAATTTTATTTCCAACCCCGGAGAATGGTCTTATTCCTCAATAGCGAAATGTAAAACAATAGAGCATGCTCAAAAAGTTGAAAATTTTTGACATCAACCAATAGATTCTAAAATTCCAGCTAATAGTTTCTCAATACTCTACTTTTATTAATCTCAGTTGAAGCAAAAGGCGATAATTCAAACTACTGAAAGACAATGCAATCACGAGCTGTGCGTTACAACTTGGATTAAAAACTAATCAAAATTTTATCGGAGCATAAGGCTTTAGCCAAGTCTCCACTATTACAGAGATTTTACTGTACTGAACTGAAATCATCCACATACCATATAACCATAGAAGGTGACTTTCTTTTAATTTATGGCTTCAAAGAGGTGTGGAGTATAAGTTTCGAAACAGAAATATCAGTTGAAACTTGATCTTCACCAAATGATTACGGTTTATAAAATTACATTGCTATATGTCAATACCCCTTTTTGTAGATCTACAACAATGTAAATTTAAGGTATCTGAGACTACATTCGGAACCATGATTTTAAAAAAGCGCATAAATGGATAATATTCATAATATTTAGTGTCCCTTAGATTGGAATACGTGTATAAAATTGTTTTAAGGACATTATGACAAAAAAAATGATTTAAATACAATATTTTGGCAAAAAATTAACTTAGAATAACCTTTTTTCTCAAAACGTTCTCCTTTTATAAAAAATCCTTCTATAATAGTAATATTTTGCTTATATAAAGTAAAGACTTCTTCAGAGAGTCTGAACTAGAATTTTTGAAAAATTCACATTAATTTCAGAGTTACCACCAATTATTTTTTTACTTTTTAGTTCGATTCACTACAAAAGCGTGTTTTTTTTAATTTGTTTTTAAACTATAATCTATTTCATAATTATTTTTACTATACACGATAAAAATCCCAATTCCAGTGAATAATTTAATTAAGAGAAAATATGCTTACCTACTTTCAAGGACTTTTCAATTTTTCTTTGATTTTATGAGAAAAAATCCAATAAAACTAATGAAAATGTTCCAAATCTGCGTGCCCTTAATAAAGGACATAAAGCATGTTCATAGAAAATATTTTTGAACAAAGGTGGTCGCGCAGGGAACTCGATCAAAACTAGTAACTTGATTGTAAAAAAAAACAAACGTTTGCAACTCCCCAAAAAAAGAGGGCGAAATGTGATAAATTCATTTTAGTTCCCATTAAGACTGTCTTATTGGAGGATACTCTGTCAAGGTCATTGGTAACAAATAAACAGTTTTCCTAGAATTAACGATTTCGTGAGCATCAGATGACTCTGCGGATCGCGCGACTGATCCCGTGTTAAAAAAGTATTCAATAAAACATATGGACATTAGTTCTAAAAAAGAATTGCGTAAAAAGTTTTCCGTTATGCATTGTATGTAGGTCAAATAATCCTTCAAAGTACTCAATATGCTTATCCATATATCATTTAACTCATTTACATGGAAAAAAAGCAACAGAAAAATATTATTTACAACTTTCCTAAAAGAAAAACAGTTGGAGTGAAACATACCAGTAAGTTTGAAGGTCAAATATATGATACTCAAAAGTAGCATTTAGGGGTTAGAGAAGAAACGTAATAAAAAAAATCTCTCATCGTGTGATTACAGTAAAGCAAACAAAATGCCTTTTTTTTTTATGATCACCAGATGATATATATAAATTATATCAGTGTAAATGTGCATTTTTTTATTAAGTCAGAAAGCATTTTGTTTTTCTTCATTCCAAAATTTTTTTTTAAACCTTTTATTTTCCATATGCTCGCGCCCCCCTCGCAGGAATACCGCGCCCCCCAGTTTGAGAAACACTGCCGTATAGTAAACCTCATACAGTAACTTTGAGATCATGATGGAGAGCAATTGTAGCCTTAAATCCCATCTCGTCTCAAGACGTGTACATGAACTGCAACAGGGAGTTTCACAATGTACAGTTTTCCACGTCCGATCCTCTTTCTAACAACTTAATTATAACAACTTAATTATAATTAACCTCTTTCTAACAACCTAACCAAATCGATGCTGATCACGCATTTTGGTTAGGAAAAGACAGGTTCCTTATTAAATTCCAAATATTTTTGTATAAGATTTTTAAAAATATTTCAATCTTTTTTCCAAAGAATGGACATTTAACATATTAGTCATTAATTAAAGTCATGAAATATAATATACACTAACTAAATGCATACATACTGTATGACTAAGTTCCTTGAATTTCATTACATTGTTTCAAAAGTTTAGTGCATGGAAAAAAACCCTTTTGTTTCTTGTGTTTTGAAGGCCTGTGTACTATAAAATTTCAAATAGACAGCAAATGATTTCTGGAGTTAACGTGATAGTAAAATATTGTAAGATGCATTATTTGAGAACTGTGAATGGTTGCTTTCTTTTTATCGCTTTTTGTTTATTTTCTAAGACCCGTTAATCACAGCTTCGAAGTTTTGAACCATGGTCAAATAAGACGCCCGATATTTATATGGAAGCTTACTATCCATATATACGTCAGCTTAGGAACTTGTGCACCACCAGATATTTAATCCTGTACTCAAAAGATCATTAGTGAGTGTTTATTAACATCACACTATAAAGCAACGCAAGGGCTCTTAGCAGGGCCGATCTTTGGGTGTCGTAATAACGCTTCAACATCCATAATACACAAGAGCGAGCGCAACACTCATCGGAGTCGGAAGGTATGAAACAACGGATGCAAAATAGAACAAAATATGGAAATATAGGGTTAATAGGTGGTATGGTTCCTTCGCGCAGATATACAGGCCTCTCATCATGATTTTATATTGAAAATAAGGGAGCTAATGAGTTCCTGTGGCAAATGGCTCCACTCGTTAAGCATAGAGTTATTAGGCCTTGAAGCGAGGTTGCGAGTTGCAATTGTCCTCCTTAGAGCATCCAAGACATGCTACATAATGTTGAGGTCTGGAGATCTGGCTGGCCAATTCATCCAGCGAATATCCTCCCTTTACAGAAATAATGTGACCATGGATTATCATCCATTAAAAGGAAATCATAGCCAACTGTTCCCCTAAAAAGGCGAACATAGGGCTCCAAGATCTCATTCCTATATCTAGCAGCAGTCCCAATGTCTCTTTCAAAGATATTTGTATATGAGCGACAATCTAATGTGATGCCTTCCCAGATCATCAAGCCTCCTTTGTTGTAATCATCCCTTTTTCGGACATTGGTAGAGGCCCCTGGTTCTCTTCTTATTAAAAGTACTGCGAGAATCACTGATTAGGCTGAACCGGGATACATCTCAGTGAAGAGAATGGTCACCCACTCTGATCCATGCCACAATCTCTATGATCTCTGCTTCATTTTAAATGGGCTCTCCTGTTCGCAGAACTGAAAGGGACACAACAATTTTTCTTGCAAACAGCCCTCCCTCATGAAGTCTTCTGGAAACAGTCATCCTTGAAACTAGTGCTCCTGTGGCCGCATACAATTTACGAGATATTTGAGAAACTGAAGCATCCCTGTTACGCTTCAATATAATGAATAAATGGTGATCTTCTTTGGACGTCGTGGCTCTTGGACAAATTAGACCAGGTTTTGTCTGGACGGATCCGGTATCCTGAAACTATTTTCATAAGTTGAACATGATATATGATGAGCGTTAAAAAAATTATCTCAAATCTAGAATTGAGATCTGTAGCTAGTCTTCCCACAATTCGTCGCCTCATTCCGTCATCTAAACACATTCGTTGGTGGTTACTCATTTTTACTATGTGAATTTTAATTTAACCGATTGCCTCGAAAAACACGCAAGAAATTCGGCAAGTTGTGCTAGGAAACGAAATGTATATTTTTGCACTCGCGCTTTTAAATCCTTTTCCTCGACTAGCCCCACCTACACATACATATTTCCTAACATATTCAATGTACAAGATTTACATCTTTGTTTTGAAGTAGTATTTTTACATTTCGCTCACTTTTTTTTTTCATGAAATTCGACAAGATAGGGAAATTTTCTTAATTTTGAACTCCAGTGTAAAGCAGTCCTTCTACAAGACTACTTAGTAATTAACATGAAATAACTTTTCTGACTTTCTGAGAAGCCAATTTGTTAGCAATTTCAGTGAAATCAGTTTTTTTAGAGATTTTGGATTCAATAGAGATGATAGTCAGAACCGAGAGAGAAAGCTTTTCTAGATTCATATTTTTTTTAAGTAATTTTAAATTTACGGAAACTTTTTTTCCCTGAAGCCACAGAAGCAGGAAAAAAATTCTTATTAGTAAAGCAAAATTTGGTAAACAGGGCATGAGATCAATTCTGACTATAATTTCTACTATCTCAATTGCCAGTTTTTTTATCGGGAAAAATATTTTTGAATGAAGTTATTTCATTAAAGAGTTGTATACCATCTATACCGTTTACAATACTTTCTTCCTAATGTTCCTAATGTACCTAATGTACCTGTCTTCATTAGAAATGTTGTAAAACTCACACACACACATACAGAAAGCAAAATGTTGAATATCAGTCAGATAATAAAATATATGTTTCATTTAACGAAGAGACCTCGTGGTCAAGAATTACAAAACAGAAAGCTGTCTTCATTTTCTGGAAGGAAACTGCTGCTATGAAACTGGTTCCTCACTGCCCTCATAATCAAATAAATGGACCTTTTTCCTGAGCTTCGAGATGGAAAATTCGGGATCAATATCTAAATCTCTTGCAAGTGCTGTTGCTGAATCGACAAATATTTTTAAATTATCGTTTTTGATTGTTTTATGAGCTTTGTCTTAGTGCCTTTTATTCCTCAGCAAATGAAATAGAGTTTTTACATATCAGACATAATATTTTATTCTTGTTTTGAACCCCAAAACATTCAGTTCCTATTTCAATTGAAAATTGCGATGTTCCTCAACAATTGATCTTTTCTTACTCATTGTAGTTGAAGTTTTTTTTAATTAAATAACTTTTTAGATTAATATAAATTAAAACTAAAATTCACTTTCATTTGCAAACGATTGAGCAAGCACTGCACATTGTCTTCATCGTCTTATGGCACACATTGCCTCTGACAACAATTTCAGCCTCTCACCGCTGATTGTACACTCCAAAGACAGAAGGAGAAAGAGGAATATAAGTCGCACACACGATAAATTGTAGGATATTTACACTGTCCTTCCAATATTCTAAAATTCCAGAGTGGGGCTTTAAGGGACAGTCCCTCTACCACGTATTACACGGCACAAAACTTGCGATTATTATTACATAGGTTCGATATTACACGGCACAAAACTTGAGCTTAATGTCACACGCTCTGGATATAACGCGATTTTAAACAAATAATACAAAAAAAAACTTTTTAAGTCAATTCCTACTTAGATCAATAAAGAAAAACTTTATTTTAGCTACTTTTTATTAAATAGTTACAATTGATATATTGATGGGAGGTCGCCAGTCCCCAAAGTTATAATTGCAGTTTTTACATTTGCCCTGTTTACAAGAAACGGAATTCGGTGGAATGCGTCTTTCTTACCCCACCTCTGAGGGCGAACCCTAGCAAAGGGTGACACGTTCCCACGCCTGGAAGGGACATTGTACCCATAAAATATTGGGATATCGGGGTGTGTCATTAGAATTTCCCGCGCTTAAAATGTCATTGACCGTGTGAGGTAACCATACGCCGACTCTGGACCAATCAAAAGAAATTAAGTGGACGAGGTAAAGAATCCGCTCTAGTACATCGGTGCAAAGAGGACGCCAAATAAAAACGGGATTTCACAGATACTTGGGACCCAGAGACTCAACATAGACCCAGGCCTTGAACTGGACTCCGCGGGGCTTCGAGCGGCGACATGTTTTCACTCCTTTCAATCCTCCCTTTCTCAAAAGCTAAGTAGAATTTTGCTATGCAACTATTTGTAAATTAACCCAAAATTAATTATGTTAAAATAAATTAATAGTTATTTAAAGAACGGCCTTTTAATTTAGTGTACTGTTTTATTGTCTTTAAAGGATTTAGTGTTTGAACTTAAGCTATGATGCGATGTTACATTAAGAACCTGTAATTTTAGATAATGGATATATAGAAAATAAATTAATCATTTAAGTTAAACAAGCGTCGCATTATAATGGTACCGTGACCAGGATATTAAATTTTTTTTCTTTGTACTATCATTTAGTGCCGAAGACCAGTCGTTGGAAATGTTCTTTTTTTTACATCCTTTGATGTTGTAAATCTTTCTCGATGGGTCACCAAAACAAACTTATTGTGTGCTACTGTGTTTTATCTATTGTTCGAATTTGATACTTGTGAATTTTTTTTTCTTGTAGTTTTGAGAAGAGGAAAGGTGCAAGGTGCAGCATGATGTCACAAGTACTGGTGCTCTTTGATTTTTTTTCTTTTTTAACATTGATGTGAATTTTTTTTCTATGCATGTATTTACGCGAGAGCCGATTAGTTAAAAGTTTTTTTAAATTTAGGAGTTCATGAATTTCTTTACCCTGCACGAGCGCTGGAATTTCGTTTTAGTTAGAATTTAATGGTTTCCGTTGCGATTTAATCTCGCTAGAAATTTTGTCTTAATTTTTTTAAACATGCCACGTACTCGACAAACAGACCCCCTTTTGACGCAAACGGCGTCCGAGAAATTTAATCTAATTGATTTGATCCCAATGTATGACGGAAGTGAATCGTTAGGAATACGTAGGTTCCTAGATAAAATAAATGATGTTGCGAATTTAGGCAAATGGTCAAACGACGAGAAAGTTACTATTCTCAAATTAAAATTAGCGAGAATAGCTGAAGAATTCTTTTTATCCGACCCAACCCACAGTCAATTTGCAGAGTACAATGATATCGCAAGAATTCTTATTAAAAGATTCGAGAAGGCCGTCCCCCTATCAACGCGACTACAGTTATTTTCATCATGCATTCACGGTTCTTCTGAGAGCGTGCAAGAATTCGCAGCACGCATCAACAAACTGGGAACACAGATATTTCAGTCAGGAAATTCGGCTCAAAGCACCGCGGTGAGGAACGCGAACGACCAACTATTACAATCGCGTTTCATAAGCGGTTTAAGGAATGATATTCGTCGCTTCGTCCTCTCACGTGATCTTTTAAGTTTATATGAATCAATCAGCGCGGCGTTGATCGAGGAACAAAATATGAAATTGAATCAGATAGCTAACGACGAGAGATCTGGTTTGTCGCCCGCACAAACGGAAAATTCGGTCCTTTCAGCGTTAACGGATAGATTGCAAGAAATCAACTTAAGAGTCGGGCGTCTACAGGAAGCCAGTTCAGTTACAGCTCGTAAAACAGGGGGAATTTTTTTAACAGAAGGGAGAATGTTTTCAAATGTTTTTATTGAGGCATTCAAGGACATAGACAAGCGGAGTGTAGAAAGAAAAAGAGGGACATTCGTTCAGCCCATTACCAACCCCGGAGAAGCGACACTAGCGATTTTTCTGTTTCACGTCACCCCGGCTTCGATGGGAGGCATGTCCATTTCCAAGAATCGGCTTTTCGCGATAATTACGCAGCCCCCAGGCATCCGGTGAGAGGGACACACACGACTTCTGGGAATAGGGGTTTTCAACGCAATACTAGAAACGACAATTTAAACTTCCGTGGAGAAAGCCGTATTTAGATGTTTTACAAGTGGTAGAGGAGCGATTTTCTCCTTTTAAATCTCGCCTAATATTAAATCTAATTTATCTCCAAAACTCAGACCTAAGTTCGAAGGTCCTTACAGAGTAATAGAGCGTTTTTCTAATGTCAATTATAGGGTTCAACATGTAGAACAATTGAGGAAGAGATTTAACACACATGTCAATCGGATGATTCCATTTATTAAGAGATTCTCGTATTTGCACTTGAATAATTTAGATGATTTGCAACCAGACGAGACTGAGGTTAAGGGTATTGTTCCAAGTCCACGGTATAATTTAAGGGCTCGTGCAGGCAATTCGGCTCATTAATACATTTTCCGCGCTAAATTTTTGAAGGAGGCTAAACTTTTTTTTTACAATTCTTACGCTTCGTCACTTCGAGAGCACACATTGAAGAGTACCTGTCTCATTGTTGCACCTTGTTTTATGTAATGTTTGATGTTTTAGCGAGATCAAATTTTATACCCAGTTATTTAATGAATTCCAGCTCAATTTTTTTTATGCAGTTTGTTTCATGTCTTGATTTGCTGCTTAAATGACATAATGTTGTATGTTATTAATATCAATTTTAGCTCTAGATAAAATATTTTGATGCTGTGTGTTTTATGCAATATATTAAAATTTTTGTGTAATGCAAGTGTTATTCAATTTTGCTATGAGATTCATGTATGCACGTCAAATTTTAATTTTATAAATTTTAAGCTTTAATCCATGTTTGCAACAAAAGTCAAATTTTGGGGTCCATGGACACCTGTCATAAAATTTGAATGTTGTTACTATACATACATATTTGACATTTTTTCATTTATTACATAATTTTGTGTTGTGATTATTATCTAGTATTTTTAAATAATTTTTTTTTTCATACAAATGTTCCTTTATTGAATAACTTAGTTTATGCTGATTTGATTGTGTATAACTGTGTACTTTCTGGTTAAATTTTGAGTTTGCATAAAATATTAATTTTTTTTGGTAGCGGTATTTTGTTAGAATCAATTTTATTGCTAAGTTGTGTTGGTGTATTAATTTTAAGTGCCTTTGTATTACTGAATTTATATCTTTGGAATTTATGCTCGTTAAGAGATGGATAGAGGTCGTCGTTTGAATTTTTTTTTTTTTATCGTTTAGAAATTATGTTGAAACTTAAATTCTTGTTTTTTTTGTTAGAGATTTGGAATTTTTTTTTGTATGCTTATTAGATTTGGATTAATTGTGGTTTGGTTCAATGAGTGTGCAGTCAATCATTGTGTCTCGGTTGTATGCTAAACTGTACTAGGAATTAATGTTTTGGTTGATGTCGAGATGGTATTTTTTGTTGTTGTTGATGTTAGTTTTACTTGTTTTGATTTATGGTAGCGCGTGGGTAGATTATTGAATTGAGTGTTGATGTTGATTTAATTTTTTGTGGTTCTGGATTTTAATGGTAGTTCTGCATTGTTATTTGGTAATAAGTTTTTTTTGTGTTGGTCAGATAATGGTATTGTTAAATTTTATGTTTTCTGTACGCGTAGTTTGTGTTGGATTTGAGTTGGTATTGACAAAGGAAGAGAATTTTGATGTATTACTTGGAATTTTGAGATATTAAAGTGTAAGGAAAACAACCCATCTCACGCTAGTCGCTGTCCATTCATCTCGAAAACTTGTGGGAGAGCTTTTCGTCCGCACCCCTTTTCGTCGGTAATTTCTTCCCCCGCGGGTGATTCGGCCAAGGGCGGGGCACTGCTTGTCGATTGGAATTCTGTTTGTTGGTTACTCCTTTTCGAATTTTCCCCTTCGCGCCCCCCCTGCCGTCGCAACAGAGATAAGAAACTCAGCAAATTTTTTCCTATGGGGTTTTCGCTTTTTCTCCCCCTGTTTCCTGTTTTTACTTTTGACGTTGTTGCTCGATGCTAAAAAGTTTTTTTGTTTGTTTTTGTTTTGTCCTAGACGTAATACATTTCCTTTCGCGGTATCTGGTATTGCTCTTTTAGATTTGAGTTCGATAATTTTTTTTTTTGGTTTGTGAAAATGCTGAAGATCGGGTGTAAATTTTTTGTTTTACTAATTGTTGAAAGAGTTAGATAAGTTTGAGTTAGGGATTTCGCGGAATATTTGAAGAAGTTATTCAAAGGAGATAGATAATTTTTTAATTTGATGAATTTGTTGAATAATTGGGAAAGTTTTTTTTTATGGAGATAGATAAGTTTGCGTTCAAAGTACGTGTAAATTCGAGAGTTGTTTTATATGGAAATGGAAAATTGAGTTGAAAAGAAAATTATATGGTTTATTTGAGAAAGTTGTTTGATGTACAGAAGGTTATTTTGAGTTAAGGATTTTGGGCAAAAGAAATTGAGTTGATATAAATATACGGTTTAATTGAGAAAGTTGTTTTGATGTAGAGGAGGTAATTTGAGTTAAGGATTCTGTACGGTTTCGAGTAAATAAGTTGATGAACATAGATAAGTTGAATTAATGATTGTGTGGTATAATTAATAATGTTTTGAGATGCATCTAGGAAAGTTCGAGTTGAGGATTATGTGAGATTTTTTTGTAAATAAGTTGATGAGCAAAGATGGGTTTTAGTTATTGGTATTGTGGAGAAGTCGATTGATTATTTGGAAGTTGCAGATAAGTTTAGTTAGTGTTATTGAGGTATACGATATGAACGATCTGAGGTAAAGGTATTTTTGAATTATCGAGGAATCATTTTAAGGTTACTGAGAAATTTAGGTTGGTGTTATAGAATGATATTTGAGTTATTAATTCGATGATTTTCGATGAATTGAGTTAGTGGTATTGTTGTAAATCGAGGATCTTGTTTCTTTTTTTCGTGTTTGTATATTTGTTGCGCGTATAGTTAAACATTTTGAGTTTTTTTTTATTATCTAGAATTGATACATTGTATTACATAGAATGTTAAAAAAAGTTATGTTGATTAGTTAAGCGATATTTTTTTCTTGGAATTTATGTTTAATTATGTGTAGCACTTGCAATAATTTTCTTTTAGTTAAATTACTTTACTCTGTATGTGTCGCCTCATATGTCATGGGTTGCATTATCAATTTTATGTTTTTAATTTTTTTTTCTGAAATTTTCAACTGCATTTGTGATTTTTGGAATTCATTTCTCAAATGGGAATTCGAATGTATTGAATGTAGAAGAAATTTTTTTTTCTCTCTCTCTAAGTTTTTTTTTAGTATTAATCAATTTAAATTTTCGTATATAATCGGATTTGCATTGTTTTTTTTAGTCTTAATTCTGCATTCTGTTTCTTGTGTTGGCGGTTGCCCGCGATCGTCCTATCGCAGGAAATGGGATGTTTTGTTTTCTTTTTTTTTTGCCTTTGTAAACATTGGGGATGCATCCTGATCAAATGCACACTCATAGTTTGCAATTCTAAATTTAATTACAGTAATTTTTTTCTTAATTTCAAATTGTAACCAATGCTTGTAGTGAATTTTTAAATTCCCTAGGCTACTCAGCATTCCTACAGGTTATGAATTTTTTTACCGTTTATACGACTCGTTAATTTATAGAATTTTAATTTGCAAATCTGAATTAATTACATTAATTTTTTTTAAACTTTCATTTGTAACCAATGCTTGTAGTGAATTTTTTTTTAATTTCTTAGGCTATTAAGCATTCTCGGAGGTTATAAATTTTTTTTTACACCTATGCACACCCATCGTTTCAATTTCTAAATTTTTATTTTTACTTAATTATTTTCATGAAATATTGTTATCAATGCTCTTAGTGAACCATTGCAATTTCTTATGCTTTGAGTATGTAAAGAGTTCTGCTAGTATTTTTTTTGGTGGTCTGGGACATTCACTTCACATTAGTCGTGTCAGGATTTCGATGTTAAACGATTATGAGGCGTCTGTTTCTGGGTGCCATGTTTGTATTGATTATATATGTTTTCACTAGTACTTATTTCTTATTACAAAGTATTTTGTTCGATGCGCATATGTGTGGTTATTGTGAGTAGCGAAGCTGTTATATATGCAATTTTTGAATTTATTATGTGTTACTCGTCTCAATTTTTTTTTATTTAGTGGCACATGTTTCTTTGTGATTATTAATTATTTCTATTTGTCATTCTGTGTTTGATGTTTTTGTAAATTGTTTGGGTGATCCATTCAGTGAATTTTTTTTCCTCTTCGTACATGAACGTAATTGTAGTTGTTGATAGTTAATTCGTTTTTCCCTCACGGAATTGGGTAGGAACTTTGGAAATTGCTTATAATTTTTTTAAAATTCTTATTTTATGTTATGAGAGGTGAGAGGAGTGGAAGGTTGGTGCTTGGAGTCTACGACGGCGGTCACAAAGGGCCATGTTTTTTTTTTATTTTACAAAACAATTGTGGCTTCATGACTAATATGGTTTCCCTGGGAGACACAGTTTTTATTTTGCAGTTTCGCAGATTTCGTTGGAGATGTGGAACCGCCGGAAAACCAACAGCCAGCATCACGGACGAGCCGCAGACTTCTTTGGCGGTGTGGCCGGAAAACAAACAGCCAGAGCATTATTGTCTTATCAAGGACGTTGGACTCTACAGGCATCATGGACGAGCCGCAGCCTTCTTGGCCATAAACATAAATGAACAATGAACTCTCTTCTAGCATTGATTACATGTTTTTTTGTGTGCTTTTAATTTGAAGGAGAGAAGGAGTGATGGGAGGTCGCCAGTCCCCAAAGTTATAATTGCAGTTTTTACATTTGCCCTGTTTACAAGAAACGGAATTCGGTGGAATGCGTCTTTCTTACCCCACCTCTGAGGGCGAACCCTAGCAAAGGGTGACACGTTCCCACGCCTGGAAGGGGCATTGTACCCATAAAATATTGGGATATCGGGGTGTGTCATTAGAATTTCCCGCGCTTAAAATGTCATTGACCGTGTGAGGTAACCATACGCCGACTATGGACCAATCAAAAGAAATTAAGTGGACGAGGTAAAGAATCCGCTCTAGTATATCGGTGCAAAGAGGACGCCAAATAAAAACGGGATGCACCCCGATTTCACAGATACTTGGGACCCAGAGACTCAACATAGACCCAGGCCTTGAACTGGACTCCGCGGGGCTTCGAGCGGCGACATGTTTTCACTCCTTTCAATCCTCCCTTTCTCAAAAGCTAAGTAGAATTTTGCTATGCAACTATTTGTAAATTAACCCAAAATTAATTATGTTAAAATAAATTAATAGTTATTTAAAGAACGGCCTTTTAATTTAGTGTACTGTTTTATTGTCTTTAAAGGATTTAGTGTTTGAACTTAAGCTATGATGCGATGTTACGTTAAGAACCTGTAATTTTAGATAATGGATATATAGAAAATAAATTAATCATTTAAGTTAAACAAGCGTCGCATTAATATATATATACATAGGACAGAATCACAACATTAAGTGGTAATTTATTTTTATTAATTATCATTAAAGTATCGTAATGTCATCCAAAACAATCATGTGTATAAAATTTCAGTTCAACTGAATGCACGTGATAAAAAAAAATCTTTTAAAGTTTTGACCCTAGTCGCTAAAAATGAAACCAACGTGGCTGTATCTGTAATTCTTTAAATTACTTGAGTTTCAGTCAATTAATTTTAATTAATTATAATTAAATTATCGTATTTTTACCCAAAACAATGGTGTATAGAAAACTGCAGTTCAAACGAGCACTTTAAAATGTGAGAGAAAAAAATTTTCAAATTCTGACACAAGTCGCCAAAAGGGTCGCCAAAAATTATACCAACGTGGCTGTATTTGTAATTCTTTGAATTAGTTTTAATCAATTAAATTTTATAAATTATAATTAAATTACTGTATTATCATCCAAAATAATCTTGTATACAAAATTTCAGCTCAATTGAGCGCTTTAAAATGTATTTTATTAACAATTGAAAATTACACGAAGATAGATAAATAAATAAATAAATATATAGAAAGTGTGAGCTATAAATAGTAGGAATTGAATAAGTTAAGCTCATTCGACCCGAGGCAGTAAGTAGGGAGCGGTGAAGATATATCCAGACTTTTGCGGAAGGGCGCAAAGATTTCTTATTAGAAGCATCCCCTCACTGATTACAACTTACTGTATCGGTGGGACGAAGCTACACAGGGATTATTGATGACGGACTTCGTAATTTTAAATTTAGGTGAAGCGACGAGGACGACACTTGATCTGGCACTCAATCCTACTGCCCCAAATTAATGCGACGACTTTGATCCTCAACAAATTTAAACGTGCATCAGCCCTTCTACACGGCGGATCTTTAATATCTTGGGCGTGAGTGAGTGAATATTAACGTCACACTATTCAGCTACACGAGAGCATTTGGCGATGGACCTCGTAATTTTGTACCATGGTCAAGTGGTGGACACCTGAGCTGGCACTCTCCGTTGTCCTAACTTCGACGCAACACCAACGGGAGTCTGTTTGAGCCTCGGCATATTTAATGTGCATCGGCCCCCTCTGCATGTCGGGTCTTCAGCGGTAACAGGCTCAAACTCAGGATAAACCAGCCACGAGTCCGTTAGCTTGACCACTAGGCTACCGTGACCACGTACTTTGAGAGGGAATGAGCTTTTTCGTAACTTAGTAATTGTTAGCACATGAACAAAATAATTTTACCATCAACTTGTGGTTGAATTGTACATGTTTTCATTCGTCAAAACCGGAAAGTTCAAAAGTGTAAGTAAAAATTTCGCAAGGGAATCTTTTGTTTGTGAAAGTGTATTATGACATTTATTCTACAAGCTGCGAGAAGAAATCAGATCGCGAGAAACTGGTTTCATCGAGAAAAATATAGGTTACAAGTAACAATCCAAGAAATTTCAAATTGCAATATAAGATGGTATTTATTTAACAACTTTATTTATAATTTGAAGAATTTATTTTAAATAGATTTAATCTAATATAATATCCAATGATTCTACGTATAATAAATCGAGTTTTTAACATCTTAATTTGCTGGAGAAATGGAAGATAGAATATCCCCGACTTCTGAAAAAGCAAAAGAAACTGAAAGGTAAGCAGTTAATTCTTTTGTAATGTTCTTGATATTTGTCAGAAAATACCTATTTTTTTTGTTAAAACTTGTCTTATTTGCTACAAAAATTATCAGCATCGGGAAGAATTAATCCTTAAGCAAGAATTTTAATAGATTTGAAGGCTTCGCACATTTTTTATTGATTACTTGTGGTAGGATCATATTTTAGCCTACACCTATATTTATCGTTTTGGAGAATTATCCTCATATTGTAGATAGCTGTTCAATAAAGAAAAATTTGCTGGCCCTATTTGTTATTCTTTGCCAAGGGTGTGGATAAAATAGGATTTTAACTTGTAAACAGGTAGAATAAGCATGACTTCAGGACCTTTTTGCCTTTAATAAGGCATTTGAAGAGAAGCTAGACGATACGCATTTACACTACGTGCCTCATAGTTTAAAAGTTGTAATATATGTCAAACAAAAATATAAGTTTTAAATCATCAGAAAAACTCTTAATTTTTTCGACAAAGAGGAACTGTGTTTCTCTAAAAGAAGCAGACATGAACATCGAAAAAAAAAGAAAAAAAGTTGTAAATACAATATTAACTATAATAAGGCATTATCATGAACAATTATTTGGTACTTACGTATTATCGCAACCTCTAGGCGACATTATATGAAACGAAGCACATGATTGCCAATTCAGCGCATACGGCACAGGCGAAATTGGGGTTGCCAACTTGGCGAGTTATCTTGAACGTTGGCAATTGTTGCGATAATACGTAAGTACGTTTAATAGAAGTAACTTTTGTTAGATTCACATATCTTTAAATTAAGAAGTCATTATAAAAATCATTGATACGTTTTGGGTCAAAACCCTATTTTAGCAAACCTCTTAGGCAAAGAAAAATAAAGAAATTTATATGTATTATCGCAGCATTCGCCAACTCTATTAATAACTCGCCAAGTTGGTAACCCTGATTTCATGTTTGTCATGCGCGCTGAACGACAACCAGGTGCTTCGTTTCATGTTTCCAATAAGTTATGATAACACGTGAGTACCCAAAATAGGTTGGCTTGGTTAATGCAGTATTTTCTGTCAGAACACATCTTTTCAGTATAACAGCATCAGTTCCTTCGAAGCCGCCATTTATATAAAGGAAGTCTCCAGGAAGGATTTCTGGTACTTATACGTTCTATCCCAACAACGAAAATGTTCAGGATAACTCGCCAAGTTTGAAACCCTGATTTCGCATGTATCATAAGTGTTGAATTGGCAAGCAACGTGTTTAGTTTCATATAATGTCGCCATTACGGTTGTGATCAGGGGCGTAGCTACCGCCGTATCAATGATACGGGGCCCCAAGCCAAAGTGTCCCCAACTTGTGCAACTACAGTCACACTAACAGGGCTTCCATATCAAAAAAGGGCCCCAAAGGAATTGTGATACAGGGCCCCCTCAGAGCTTGCTACGCTAGTGGTTGTGATAATATGTAAGAATCGATTTTTCTAATTAAGTGTACGGTATTATGAATTTCTATCTACTATTCCGTATGCATATGAAATATTGGCGTGAGCGTATAGTTACAACTTAAATGGGGCAGTGTGTACTTTTCCTCTTAGCGCGTTTTTCTTTCTGAATCAAAAATCAATCAATTCAAATTAATCAAACAATCTAATATCTTCTAAGACTACTTACACACATGGAGAATTTTTCTGTCTCGAAGAAATTACCATCGCCACCATTCAGTAGCACACCCAGGAATTTTTCAAGGGGAGGGGGGTTCAGGATCGAAAATTCACCATTCTTGGATCATGCTTCTTTTGATTTTGTCGATTTTCGGGAACAAAACACAGTAAAAAACTAGTTTTTGAATAAATAATTAGCATTAATTAATAAAATTAATCATTAATAACAAGTAGTTAAATTTCACGTACTATATACGTAGAATTATAATCAATCGGGAAAAAAATCAAGGGCTTTGGGGGGGGTTCGGACCCCCAGGACCCCCTCTCTTGTGTGCGCCACTGCCACCATTCCAACAGTAGTTCCCAGAAATAAATTAGAGTTTGCATTTTAAATGGGAAAAAACGAACTTTTAATTGACCATTGAAGATAGCTGTACATCCGTCGGTTGCCGCTGGTGCCACTGGAATTTTTATTGTCGTCTTGAAGTAGTGATCCATGTGACCAAGTAGCCACTTATAACACGACTGATTTTCTACCTTTTAAAGTAGCTCAGTGACCTTCTAGTGTTACGACATTTAATAATTAAATGAAAATTATAACAAAGAAAGTTTTTTATTCTTTTGGATCGCAACTAAATTTAAAATACTAAAGTTCAAAAAGTGACAAGAAAATGTCCAAATATTTTTCTAGTTTTCAGTTATTGAAATAATAATCACGAGTTATATACATAAATTAACATTATTTTAATCAAAATTAATGAGAATTATCAGATACAGATGGTTGTTATATTCATATATGATAAGGTGGAATTTACGCATTATACAGTCGACCAATTTCGCCAGAAGAATGAGTGGGTGAATATTAATGTAGCACTATCCAGCTACGCCAGACCTTTTGGTGACGGACATCGTAATTTTTAACCGCGGCCAAGTGATAAGGGTGACACTTGAGCAGGCACCCCCTCTCCTAACTTCCGCACAACACCATCAGGAGGATATATGAATCTCGACATATTTAACTTGCGTCATTCTCTTTTGCACGATGGATCTTCAGCGGTACTAGACTCGAACTTATGATACGTCAGCCAGGAGTCCGTTACCTTGACTACTAGGCTTCTGCAGCCACTTCGCCAAATGAAAAGACCTTCGCCTTTCAAAAATGTTGCCAAATTCTGTTATCGTTATTATTATTGTATTCGAACTTGCTCGAAAAGATTTTCTACTATTGGCGACATGTCGCGGTATTTGACGATGTCTTTTGATTTCATATAATTGGTCAACGGTATAATACGTAAGTGGTAATGAGAGTTATTAAGTTACATAATAGTATTATTACTAATGATTTATATTTCTTTTAAGTTTAAAACCTTTTTAAGTTATTTTTTATCATCACCAGTTAATAGAAATTTTTGGGGTCTTCACAATCTGCATCTATTATCTTTATTATAAAACTCAATTATATTGCGCTTTTTGGTTTTGAATATCCTTTTTAGAGATGTTTTTTAAATCCTATTAGTACTTTTTAATAGATCTGGTTTCTCTCAATTAATAATTTATGTATATTTTATTTTTAGGTTTTTCCTTAACTTGTGAAGAATACTTCTTAAAATGCACATTTCTTATTCATCTTATAAAATTGATCTTTTAATTATTTATTCAAATGCATTTTTTTAATGGGAGAAGTTTTGAGATTTAAAGTATTATTTTTGACTTTATATATATATATATATATATATATATAGTTAAATTTAATTAAGGTGGGGAAAAAAGCGCTAAATACGAGTTTAATAAAACTATACATACACTGAAGAGTCGAAATAATATGAGCGCCTACCCAATAATGCGTTACGTCCTCTTTGATTTGCAAAACATTTGTAACTTACTTTGGCATAGAATCCACAAGTTTTTGGTAGATGACTGGGGAGACGGGTAGTAGAAAATGTCCAAGCAGCAGTCACGCAGATTCGGGATATTCCAACATGGTGGTCTCTGATCTCATCAAAGATCACCATGTCGACCCATATCTTGGGATCATGGTGGTCTGAGTTATCTTTCTGGGAAAACCCAAATGTGTATGATCTGGTTAAAATCCAGAGAGTTAGGTGGACAGGAAATTTAATTGGATTCATCAATATGATCCTCGAACCTCCGACACAATCCGAGTCTTGAGACATGGGACGCTGTCCTGCTGGAAGATTCCATTTCCATTAGGGAAGATAGACAACATGTAAAGATGCAACTGATTCGCAATTGCATTCAGACAGTTCAGTTACCACAACTAATCGTCGTCGTCCATTAGAACATTCCCCAAATCATAATACTTCTTCCCAACAGCTTATGTATGACCTATTGATTATAGGAGGAGCAACTGTTCGTCTGGAAAGGGACTCTCTTCCACTTATCCTTGGTGTAGTCTCGCGAAGTTCCCTAATTCATTCTAAATATTTTACGATGATGATTGCTCAAAAGAGGCACACGAGTTAAACGTCAGTTGAGTAATCCCATATCCGACACTGTCTTCTGAAATGTGTGTTCCGAAACACTTGCACCTAGACCTGCATTGTATTGGTTAGAGCAGGGGTACTCAACCTTTTTTTTTCTGCTGGGCCGCATACTTTTGTCAGCTATTTCTCGCGGGCCGCAACATCAGGATAAAAGGGGGGAGAGAGAGATGCTTTTACCCTTTTATCTACCGCATTAAGATTTATTGCAGTTTTTTTAATGCAATTTTTTTTTATCACTACATTGAAAATTAAGGGATATACATGAACAAAATACTCCACTTTGGGAAATTTAATCCGTTAGAGCTAATTAATTAATTAAACATATTCAACTGTAAAATTAATTATATACACTGTTCACTTAAAATAAATAGTCAAATCGTTTTCTAAAGGTATTCATTTACATAAAAAAAAATAAGACCTTTATATTTTGACATTAACTATTTTTTCGGAACAAAAATGACAATCTTCGTAATGCGCAGAAAACGTAATTTCTGCTATAAAACTATTCGCCTTCCTCGCTAAAATACTCATCATAGAACCCGTGCTGCCATATATCTTGGAAGAGTGGATCTCAAAGAATATTCCTGCTAAGTATCGTCAGAATATTCGTAAAAATGGTTATTCTATGTAATTTTAAATTGAGTGGTACTTAGAAGTACCGTCGGTAGATAAGGGGTTAACACCAAGATAACATTAGAAATTTAAAATCCGGAAAATTGATCAAAATATTATTACTCCTGTGTGTGTTTTGCTTTTTTGAATTATTATTTTTTGTTTTTTATTTTTGTCATTTACACTAAATTAGAAGCATTTAAAAAACACCTCCTCACAATTTTTATATGATTACCAATAATATAACAAACTTCATATTATGCCTTTGTGATAGTACCAATGACAAAACACTTTGTTGCTGTTGCTAAGATTATTCATGAAAGCCTATTTATCACCTCTTGAAAGAGATCTTCGAGGAAAAGTGTCATTCAATGATTCCTGTTTATTGGTATTTTTTAAATACAACACTTTTTTTTTCATGACAAATCAAACAATTTTCGATCCATGCTTGTTTTTCTCTACAAAATAGTCAATCTCCCAATCGTCTTGAAACAATATATTTTCTTCGAATATTTTTCGTTTGCAAGATATGAAATATAGTTAAAAATTGACTCCACTCATAAAATTGAGGAGTGGATCGAGACAGCGCTAATGCACCCAGATAGGTTTTTTAATGCAATGCTAGCGCCATCTGTTCTCCAAAATATTATTTATTTTTCTTAATATATCTCTTGATTATTTATCAAGCTTCAGTTTAAAGTGGAATTAATTTCGTTTATGAAAAATAATTTATTGTTTTATAAAATAAATATGAATGAAAAAGCCAAATATATTGAATTATGTAAATTTCATTAAAATATCTACACTTTTGCTTTGCGTGAAGAAAAATTAAAGCATAAAATATTAGAAATACAAAACCTTAATTTATATATCATGTACATTAATTC
This sequence comes from Trichonephila clavipes, assembly GCA_019973935.1. Lineage (NCBI taxonomy): Eukaryota > Metazoa > Arthropoda > Arachnida > Araneae > Nephilidae > Trichonephila > Trichonephila clavipes. The sequence continues at coordinate 596,267 of BMAU01001230.1, forward strand.
TCACCTAGATTTAAATTCTATTCTTTATTCAAATGATTTAAGAATAATATGTTAACTTTTCAAGTAGTTTTTTAAAAGTATCCTTTAAGAATGACTTTTTCAATATAATATAATATTAATACATCTATATGTACATGTATTAATATTTTATTAATGTAACATTTAAGCTATTTCTTCCAACACATACATTACAATATATTGAGATCAAATATAATCACCATGATATATTTTAATTGTGTATTTTTGCCAGTAGTTAAATATGAATGACTTGGAAATATAAAAGAACAACACACACGCAAATGTAAATTTATTAATCTTATTTATTAACTGAACAGAGAGCAGGAACCTCCAGTTTTGAACTATTTATTTTGATTACAATAAGTATGGTCAATATCTGTATTGCTGGATGTAATTTCTTGTGAATTTAACAATAATTCCTTCTTTAATATTGTTAACTTCCTCAGTAGTTGGATTTTTGAGTATACTGGCAGTGTATCTTTCTCTTCGTGTAGAGAAATATCCAGGTTGTTTTTCAATCTTCTTTTTTATATTTATAGTCGAGGATTCCATCATTTTAATTCTTTTACTGTTGTGCTCCTCCATTTTTTAAATGCCTCTTCAAAATGAAAGGGCGAGTGAAGACTTTATCACAAAATGAGCAGATTAAGTCTTGTGAGGCATGTGCCGTGGGTGCTCCATTTCTACGTTATCTACGCGACTTGTATCTGTAGGAAGGAACGAAGAATCAGACATATCGTTTATCTTAATATATGTTTATTAAGATCTTAACTTAATCACTATACTCAATGATAATACTAATTATAGAAAGCGGATCTGGAGTGAGAAGACACAATTCGTATTACCAAATAATCGCGTAATTGACCACTATATCTAACTTCTGCTAATCTTAATACACGTAGTTTCCTTATATCCTAATTGAAGACTCTTAACGCTAAATCCTTGGTAACAGCTACTCTCTTAGTCGCACTGACGTGGCTTTATTCCTTGTGGAATGGTATTCGCCTTTATCTTGAAGGCACAGGTACGGGTAGGTTAATTCTTGAACTTGTAATTTCTCCTAACTTTAACTTAATCGCGTTTATTCACAAACATAGACCTCATATAGTAACTTCACATAGCCACCTCGCGAACGCTAAACTTCTACTATTTATAAGATTCCTAATTTACATACACACGTTCTTCTTCTGGAGTTGGATGGAAAGAATTTCCATTCTGGCCCCAAAGAAATCCAAGAGGACATTAATGGAAATCGGGATGAAAGCCCGTCACATCTCTGCTATGCACATTAATTTCAGCCTCCATTTAAGAAAAGAATAAGTTTGAAAAAGTTGAAAACAGAAAACTAAGAAACAAATTGACTAATTAAAATAACAAGAAAGATAATACAACAATTAACAAAATAAAGCAAAAAAAAAAAAAAAAAAAACAACAACAACCCAAAAGTAAAAATTATTTTAAATAAAAATAAAATGCAACAAAAATTTCAGCAAAAATCGTTCGACTAATATGGCGATACAAAATAGTAAGGCTATACAATTAATTTAGTTTCCATATTGCGTAACAGAGGGCACTAGCATTGCATTAAAAAACTATCTGGGTGCATTAGTGCTATCTCGATCCACTCCTTAAAATTGTCGCATCCTTTGTTGTTTGTTATTACTAACCGTAACCGCGTTCCAAATAGAAAAAATAATATCCATTCATAACCGTACGACTCCGACAGAAAAAAAAATTATATATTTGATTACTTGGCAAATAATTTCCCACCAAATTTTTAAAACAATGTTCTTAAATAAGTGAATTTCTCAGAGCAGTGGGCCATGACCGGGCCACTTAAAATGGCTCAGTGGGCCGCAGGTTGAGTATCGCTGGGTTAGAGGGATGGTGAAAACTTTTATAATTGACCATAGTAGATAAAAATACATAAAGAAATTTTACTGTAGAATTTTTAAGAATACTTAATTGAAATCTGTACTGAGAGTAAATAGTTAAAGCATTAAAAGGACACACACATCCACACAAAAGTTCGAGAATCAGAAAAAGTTTTTATGATCTGAGAAGTAGACGAGGCGAGCCCTAGATAATTCGATTGTACCAAAGAAGCACATTTGTATAGAGTGAAAATTTTCAAGTTGAAATTTATGTAAGTGAGGTGTTGAGAGGAACGTCTGTGATTTGCTGATGGAAATAGTCAGCAATTTCATTTACGTTGAATAGAGTAGGATTCAACGAATCTCTCAGAAAGTTGAGAGAGAGAGAGAGAGAGAGAGAGAGAGAGAGAGAGAGCAGATAGATCAGGTCGGAGTGCATATTGACAAAATTTAGAATAACTAGGATTAGAAGTTTAAGGATTTGAATTTAGAATTAATAAAATATGTGTTTATATACTTCGACGTTAATAAATGCCGGGTCAACTAAGATACTTCTAGATCTGAGGAAGTTTTGGTTAGGTATGTACTTTTAAATATTAGAGATGGATGTGCTCGTGGAATCATCAATTGTGTGAAAGAACTTAATGGCATTTTTTAGATAGTTTGTCTTATTGTGGGTCTTATTTAGTATTAGTGTCTTATTGTGGGTCTTATTAGATAGTTTGTCTTATTGTGGGTCTTATTTGCTCTCAGTTCTGAGACCAGAATTTCTCCTGAACCAGCAAGCATTAAGACTTTATCTCGTTATTATATTTTATGTACTTTCTAAGTAATTAACGTGACTCTTTTCCGCGTGTTCCCATATGGAGGAGGAGTAGGTATTGATAGGCCATAGGATCAGTGTGTTGAATAGTAAAATCAGCATTGATTCCATTAGAAAACACTCAGGACATTAATTACTGTTATTACCCGCTAAAGTGCTTCCATCAAAATTTTAATTTGGAAAACACAACGGACTTCAAAACATTGGTGAAATAAATAAATAAATAAATATTCTAATTTCCAGACAGACCCAAATATAATAAGTTTTTTTTGTCTTTCAATTGACATTTTACCTCAGTATCATTCAATATTCAGAGAATTTTTCTCGACATCTGTTGTTATCTCTTTATTCTCTGCTATTTAGGTACATCTTATCTTCCATAGTACCTCCTCTATAATAAAAATTTCAGTCAGTTCCGGTATCAAAATACTATTTCTTCCACAAGCAACAGACCGCGTACCTCAGTTTCTTCTTTCCTCATTAACTCAAGTCAACCTGTTGCCTTCGACGTCTCACTTGACCCTGGTTCAAAATTATGAGGTCCGTCACTAATAACCCTCGTGTTGCTTCAAAGGTGGATATAAATTAAAATCAAATCAAAATATGCTTTCAACGCCTTCCAAATTTACGACTCTATCAAATGAAGCTCAACCATCTATTCCTTTACTTCAGGGGGTAGGCAAAAATAGCAGCCTTCCAAGTCAATAAGATAATCCATTTTGAGCCAAGATTTCTTTTTCGTGCGCGATCAAAGATCCTGAATCTGAAATCTATAGATCATCTTCTATCAATATAGTTAAAAAAAAGTTTCAAAAACTTGTATTAGAATTTTGAAAAACTCAGTTGAATTTCGATGCCTTCCCATGGATCAACATTACACCGAAAGTAGGATTGGAAGTCATTCAGTAACTTGTCCATTCACATACAATTTTCTTCTAGTAGAATGAATATGTAAACCAGCTGATCTCGGGACTCGTCGAACAATTTTAAGAGAAATTGAAAAGGAAAAATGTTTGACT